>OY759265.1:565000-740000 GCA_963662155.1 Lamellibrachia columna | reverse complement strand
TGGTATCGGGGATAGCATAACTGACTGGATAGAACAATGGCTGACTGACAGAAGACAACGAGTTGTAGTAGATGGAGAAGTTTCAAATTGGAAATCGGTTTTGAGTGGGGTACCTCAAGGATCAGTATTAGGACCTATATTATTCTTAATTTATATCAATGACTTGGACGACAGTATAACAAGTAACGTACTGAAATTTGCGGATGACACAAAACTGTTTAGAAAGGTTAATACTGATGGTGATAAACAACATTTACAAAACGATCTAGACAGATTAGTGAAATGGTCTGAGAAATGGCAGATGCTGTTCAATTTTGGGAAATGTAAATGCCTACATACAGGACATGGGAACTTGAATGTAAACTATAAAATGGGAGATACTGTTCTGGGTACTAATGTAAAAGAAAAGGACTTAGGAGTTACAATAAGCGCTGATATGAAAGTTTCAGAGCAGTGTGGTATTGCAGCTTCAAAGGGTAATCAAATTCTTGGATTGATTAGAAGAAACATAACATACAAGGGAAAAAAGTTAATTATACCTCTTTATAAAGCAATAGTTAGACCTCATTTAGAATACTGTATACAAGCATGGAGACCATATCGTAAGAAGGATATAGATACGCTTGAACGCATACAAAGGAGAGCAACTAAAATGATTCCAGAACTGAGAGACCTTAGTTATGAAGAACGCCTGAAAGAATGTGGTTTAACAACTCTAGAGACAAGGAGGTTAAGAGGAGATCAGATTGAAGTTTTTAAGATATTGAATGGGTATGAAATTATTGATAGAAATATGTTTTTCTCACTCAAGAAGGATAGCAGAACTAGAGGACATGAGGTAAAATTAGTAAAGGATCAATGTAGATTGGACATCAGGAAGCACTCGTTCTCACAGAGGACAATAAATGAATGGAACAAATTGTCTACAGATTGTGTAACTGCTAGCAGCGTGAATATGTTTAAAAACAAGGTTGACACATATATCAGGAGGGCGGGTTATAAGTAGGTGAACATTGTTGGACTCTCGATAAGCCAATGGCTTCCTTGTCCACTTGCCATCTGGGCCTTTGGCTTGGATGGCAAATCTTGTTAAATCTTGTTAAATGTGGTTTCATCTACAGCTAATATGTATCGGCCAAAGGGGTTACTTCTGTAATTAGTATATTTCAACCAATGTGGTTTCTTCTTAGTTATTATAGATAAACCAATGTGGTTTTTTTCAAAAGTTATTATATCTCAACCAATGTGGTTTCTTCTGCAGCTGTTATGTTTCAACCAATGTTGTTTCTTATGTAGTTATTATATCTCAACCAATGGCGATCCGAAGAAAAGACATCTATTCAGGTAACCAGTGTTTTTCTCATGAATCGCGAATTATATATTTTATTTATTAAGTGTGATATTTAATTGTCGCTCTATATCTTATTTGATTGGGAAGTGCATTTTAAAAATATGTTCGTGCATGAGTTTCATTTATATTTGTATATGATTTAAACATATTCCATGAACACTTTTACAATAAAGGAATAACGCAAGAATGTAGTTCCGTCTCCACTATGTTAACTCCAAACAACTCCTTTTGGGGCTAACGTAGGAGTGTACGCATCTAAGCACATGTACAAAGGCGACCATGGCTTTGTGGAACAGGGTCAACTAGCTCGTAGTTCCTCATTTTGCCGCTAGATTAGTCGTCATTATATTGTAGTGCCTCGGCATTTTAAAAACATTTAATTAAAAAAAAATGTTACTACAATTTTTACACAAATTAATCTTAACTTAGCAGGACATTCGACATTTTCGCATTTAGAGTAAGTACATCAATTAAAACTTAACGGCTTGCTACTAAACACGAGGTGTTGTTTGCTTAGGTTAATACTGAGCATTCTCAGATACAATGCATCTTACGTATTACAAGATTGAATTATTCTAACTCTAAAGTGTCGAGTTTATCCACAGGATTGGGACTTCATTTGCCAACGCCAGCTTGAGAGCGCCAGTGTGCGTTTCGTGTGACCACGGCCCCGACTGTCAGTACGTGTCGGCCCGGTTCAGCGCCAGCGGCCGCTTCTACGTGCTCGCTTGTCTCGGGCCCGGTGTCCCTCGCTACTCACTCGTCGACGACACGACTAACACACGTGAGTCTCATGACACCGTTTATTCACTGCACAGTCACGTTTATTCACTGCACAGTCATCGGGCATCCATACCTGGAGTGACGTGAAACAGTTCACTTATTACACAGTCGCCGTGCACCCATACTTGGAGTGATGTGAAACAGTTCACTTATTACACAGTCGCCGTGCACCCATACTTGGAGTGACGTGAAACAGTTCACTTATTACACAGTCGCCGTGCACCCATACTTGGAGTGACGTGAAACAGTTCACTTATTACACAGTCGCCGTGCACCCATACTTGGAGTGACGTGAAACAGTTCACTTATTACACAGTCGCCGTGCACCCATACCTGGAGTGACGTGAAACAGTTCACTTATTACACAGTCGCCGTGCGCCCATACTTGGAGTGACGTGACACAGTTCACTTATTACACAGTCGCCCTGCACCCATACTTGGAGTGACGTGACACATTTAACTTATTACACAGTCACCGTGCACCCATACTTGGAGTGACGTGACACAGTTAACTTATTACACAGTCACCGTGCACCCATACTTGGAGTGACGTGACACAGTTCACTTATTACACAGTCACCGTGCACCCATACTTGGAGTGACGTGACACAGTTCACTTACTAAACAGTCACCGTGTACCCATACTTGGAGTGACGTGACACAGTTCACTTACTACACAGTCACCGCGCACCCATACGTGGAGTGACGTGACACAGTTCACTTATTACACAGTCACCGCGCACCCATACTTGGAGTGACGTGACTCAGTTCACTTACTACACAGTCACCGTGCACCCATACTTGGAGTGATGTGACACAGTTAACTTATTACACAGTCACCGTGCACCCATACTTGGAGTGACGTGACACAGTTCACTTATTACACAGTCACCGTGCACCCATACGTGGAGTGACGTGACACAGTTCACTTATTACACAGTCACAGTGCACCCATACTTGGAGTGACGTGACACAGTTCACTTATTACACAGTCACCGTGCACCCATACTTGGAGTGACGTGACACAGTTCACTTATTACACAGTCACCGTGCACCCATATTTGGAGTGACGTGAAACAGTTCACTTATTACACAGTCACCGTGCACCCATACTTGGAGTGATGTGACACAGTTCACTTATTACACAGTCACCGTGCACCCATACTTGGAGTGAAGTGACACAGTTCACTTATTACACAGTCACCGTGCACCCATACGTGGAGTGACGTGACACAGTTCACTTACTACACAGTCACCGTGCACCCATACGTGGAGTGACGTGACACAGTTCACTTACTACACAGTCACCGTGCACCCATACGTGGAGTGACGTGAAACAGTTCACTTACTACACAGTCGCCGTGCACCCATACTTGGAGTGACGTGAAACAGTTCACTTATTACACAGTCGCCGTGCAACCATACCTGGAGTGACGTGACACAGTTCACTTATTACACAGTCGCCGTGCACCCATACTTGGAGTGACGTGACACAGTTCACTTATAACACTGTCGCCGTGCACCCATACTTGGAGTGACGTGACACAGTTCACTTATTACACAGTCGCCATGCACCCATACTTGGAGTGACGTGACACAATTCACTTATTACACAGTCGCCGTGCACCCATACTTGGAGTGATGTGACACAATTCACTTATTACACAGTCACCGTGCACCCATACTTGGAGTGACGTGACACAGTTCACTTATTACACAGTTACCGTGCACCCATACTTGGAGTGACGTGACACATTTCACTTATTACACAGTCACCGTGCACCCATACTTGGAGTGACGTGACACAGTTCACTTACTACACAGTCACCGTGCACCCATACTTGGAGTGACGTGACACAGTTCACTTATTACACAGTCACCGTGCACCCATACTTGGAGTGACGTGACACAGTTCACTTATTACACAGTCGCCGTGCACCCATACTTGGAGTGACGTGACACAGTTCATTTACTACACAGTCACCGTGCACCCATACTTGGAGTGACGTGACACAGTTCACTTATTACACAGTCACCAATCACCCATACGTGGAGTGACGTGACACAGTTAACTTATTACACAGTCACCGTGCACCCATACTTGGAGTGACGTGACACAGTTCACTTACTACACAGTCACCGTGCACCCATACTTGGAGTGACGTGACACAGTTAACTTATTACACAGTCACCGTGCACCCATACTTGGAGTGACGTGACACAGTTCACTTATTACACAGTCACCGTGCACCCATACTTGGAGTGACGTGACACAGTTCACTTATTACACAGTCACCGTGCACCTATACTTGGAGTGACGTGACACAGTTCACTTATTACACAGTAACCGTGCACCCATACGTGGAGTGACGTGACACAGTTCACTTATTACACAGTCACCAATCACCCATACTTGGAGTGACGTGACACAGTTCACTTATTACACAGTCACCGTACACCCATATTTGGAGTGACGTGAAACAGTTCACTTATTACACAATCACCGTGCACCCATACTTGGATTGATGTGACACAGTTCACTTATTACACAGTCACCGTGCACCCATACTTGGAGTGACGTGACACAGTTCACTTATTACACAGTCACCGTGCACCCATACGTGGAATGACGTAACACAGTTCACTTACTACACAGTCACCGTGCACCCATACGTGGAGTGACGTAACACATTTCACTTACTACACAGTCACCGTGCACCCACCCATACGTGAAGTGACGTAACACAGTTCACTTACTACGCAGTCACCGTGCACCCATACGTGGAGTGACGTAACACAGTTAACTTATTACACAGTCACCGTGCACCCATACTTGGAGTGACGTAACACAGTTCACTTATTACACAGTCACCGTGCACCCATACGTGGAGTGACGTGACACAGTTCACTTATTACACAGTCACCGTGCACCCATACTTGGAGTGACGTGACACAGTTCACTTATTACACAGTCACCGTGCACCCATACTTGGAGTGACGTGACACAGTTCACTTATTACACAGTCACCGTGCACCCATACTTGGAGTGACGTGACACAGTTCACTTACTACACAGTCACCGTGCACCCATACTTGGAGTGACGTGACACAGTTCACTTACTACACAGTCACCGTGCACCCATACTTGGAGTGACGTGACACAGTTCACTTATTACACAGTCACCGTGCACCCATACTTGGAGTGACGTGACACAGTTCACTTACTACACAGTCACCGTGCACCCATACTTGGAGTGACGTGATACAGTTCACTTATTACACAGTCACCGCGCACCCATACGTGGAGTGACCTGACACAGTTCACTTATTACACAGTCACCGTGCACCCATACCTGGAGTGACGTGACACAGTTCACTTATTACACAGTCGCCCTGCACCCATACTTGGAGTGACGTGACACATTTCACTTATTACACAGTCACCGTGCACCCATACTTGGATTGACGTGACACAGTTCACTTATTACACAGTCACCGTGCACCCATACTTGGAGTGACGTGACACAGTTCACTTACTACACAGTCACCGTGCACCCATACTTGGAGTGACGTGACACAGTTAACTTATTACACAGTCACCGTGCACCCATACTTGGAGTGACGTGACACAGTTCACTTATTACGCAGTCACCGTGCACCCATACGTGGAGTGACGTGACACAGTTCACTTATTACACAGTCACCATGCACCCATACTTGGAGTGACGTGACACAGTTCACTTATTACACAGTCACCATGCACCCATACTTGGAGTGACGTGACACAGTTCACTTATTACACAGTCACTGTGCACCCATACTTGGAGTGACGTGACACAGTTCACTTATTACACAGTCGCCGTGCACCCATACGTGGAGTGATGTGACACAGTTCACTTATTACACAGTCACCATGCACCCATACTTGGAGTGACGTGACACAGTTCACTTATTACACAGTCACTGTGCACCCATACTTGGAGTGACGTGACACAGTTCACTTACTACACAGTCACTTATTACTTTTAAAAACTACTTTTGTGAGTCGTTGTGTAGGAAGCGTAACGGTTTAACACAAATACGCTGTCTTACAAAGAACTACATGTATACGTGAATTTCAATATATTACTGGGGAGATCCAAGATGAGACCAAAAAAGGCATTCATTTGGTTGAGTTAAATGGTACGAATGCACATTTGGTTGAGCTGGCAGGTATCCACGCACATTTGGTTGAGCTAGCAGGTACCCATGCACATTTGATAGAGTTTGCTGGTACCCATGCACATTTGGTTGAGCTAGCAGGAACTCATGCACATTTGGTTGAGTTGGCAGGTACATTTGCAATGCATAGGATCGATGCAGGTTCAAAGTTGTGAATAATGGTTAATTCTGTGTCAGATGTTGGCTACTGCTTTTTAAACAAAGTAAAACAGAAACTGCTAAAGCTATTTCAAATGTCGCACAATGGAAAATGCCCTTTTGCCCCTTGAATTAATCGATTCTGACATTGAATCTCCTGCACAAATGGTTTCACTTGGAGCCCTACCAGCATCGTGGAGCTGTAACTCATGGAAACGCGACTTTCGCTCATGACTGCGAATCTCAATATCAATGGTACAATATCAAATGTGGAAGCAGCAAATATAAAAAAACACCAACATGACGCATATAGACGTGCAGCGATATTAACTTATGGATATACACAAAACATAATCATTGTAGATCGCACAAGGGGCAGTGGGCAATGTGTTAGGGCAATGGGTTGGTTCAGGACCAGGGTTAAGGCAATGGGCTGGTACAGGACTAGTGTTAGGGCAGTGGACTGGTACAGGACTAGTGTTAGGGCAGTGGACTGGTACAGGACTAGTGTTAGGGCAATGGACTGGCACAGGACTTGTGTTAGGGCAATGGACTGACACAGGACTAGTGTTAGGGCAGTGGACTGGTACAAGACTAGTGTTAGGGCAATGGACTGGCACAGGACTTGTGTTAGGGCAGTGGACTGGTACAGGACTAGTGTTAGGGCAATGGACTGGCACAGGACTTGTGTTAGGGCAATGGACTAGTACAGGACTAATGTTAGGGCAATGGACTGACACAGGACTAATGTTAGGGCAATGGACTGGCACAGGACTTGTATTAGGGCAATGGACTAGTACAGGACTAGTGTTAGGGCAATGGACTGGCACAGGACTTGTGTTAGGGCAATGGACTGGTACAGGACTAGTGTTAGGGCAATGGACTGGCACAGGACTTGTGTTAGGGCAATGGACTAATACATGACTAATGTTAGGGCAATGGACTGACACAGGACTAATGTTAGGGCAATGTACTGGTACATGACTAGTATTAGGGCTGTGGGCTGGTACAGGACTAGTGTTAGGGCAATGGACTGAATATGCAGTGCTTGAATGTGACCTTGGCTGATTACGAGTGCCACTTCGTAGGTCACGCGAATAACCCTCTCATCTTCTTGTGTGGTCAATGTTCAGCAGTCGGCCTAGCATGTCAACTATGTATGACTCCAACCAAGCACATCAACTGTTCATTGGAAGCCACCTTGATTGATTTATTAATTAATTCATTCAAACATTGGCAACACTATACAAGACAAACATGTTTATTTAACTATGCGCACTCACATATTAATGTGATACATCTAATATTACGTATCTGCGGAACAACACATACATAATATATACATATGTATACCATGTTTGAAGGGGGTAAATACGAAGCCATTGCCTGTTATATGAGTTTACCCATAACAATCGCATTCGACAATAGTTTTAAACACGATTGACAACCTCGTTATCATAATTACGTATCATGTTACTATAGATGTAAGTTTGTTTTGTATTTTTTTGTGATGTAATGTATAAGTACACATGTTACCACACAGCAAATTGCAGAATTCAATACCTCAATAACTACATTTTAGCAACAATATATTTCTGAAATGAAAAGTTAATTTTAAATGCAGTCATAGTATTAATGGTCAAATTCAACCCATTCCTAAATTCAACCCGTGAATTTAACCGGTTTCCTCGGGTGGTCAAGCGATTGACGTGTTAGCGGATGACACCAGTTCCCGCCAATTCTACGTAATTGATGGCGATAATGTGTTCATACAATGTTTTTTTGTGTTGTTGTACTCACATTGTCGAGTGGATTCTACACATCGATTACACCTGTATATGGCATCTAGTCATACATCATATCACTCTTCAGTGAGTGTGATGCATTTCGCATATGTATAGGCTGTATACTGTATTGCTGACACACTGATCGAGGCAAGTAGACTTGTTGATGTCACGTGACTGAACGTTAACTGTTCATTGACTCCAATCCAGCAAGTCAACTGTTCACTGACTCCAACTTAACACGTCAATCGTTCACTAACTCCAAACTAGCACGTCAGCTGTTCATTGATACCTACCTACAACGTCAACTGTTCACTGACTCCAAACTACACGTCAACTGTTCATTGATACCTACCTAAAACATCAACTGTTCACTGACTCCAAACTACACGACAACTGATCACTGATACCTACCTAAAACGTCAACTGTTCACTGACTCCAAACTAGCACGTCAACTGATCACTGATACCTACCTAAAACGTCAACTGTTCACTGACTCCAAACTACACGTCAACTGATCACTGATACCTACCTAAAACGTCAACTGTTCACTGACTCCAAACTAGCACGTCAACTGATCACTGATACCTACCTAAAACGTCAACTGTTCACTGACTCCAAACTACACGTCAACTGATCACTGATACCTACCTAAAACGTCAACTGTTCACTGACTCCAAACTACACGTCAACTGATCACTGATACCTACCTAAAACGTCAACTGTTCACTGACTCCAAACTACACGTCAACTGATCACTGATACCTACCTAAAACGTCAACTGTTCACTGACTCCAAATTAGCAAGTCAACTGATCACTGATACCTACCTAAAACGTCAACTGTTCACTGACTCCAATCTAGCTCGTCAATTGCTTACCTACTCCAACCTAACACGTCAACTCTTCACTGACTCCAACCTAGCACGTTCATTATTCACTGATACCCTTCTTGATCTAATACGTCAACCGTTCACTGACTGCAACCTAGCACGTCAACTGTTCACTGATACTCATATAGCACGTCAACTGTTCACTGACCCAAAACTAGTACGTCGACTGTTCACGTCACCTGTTCATTGATGCCAACCTAGCGCATCAACTGTTCACGTCATCTGTTCTTTGACGCCAACCTAGCACGTCAACTGTTTATGTCACCTGTTCATAGACGCCAACCCACGGCGTCAACTGTTCACGTCACCTTTTCATTGACGCCAACCTAGCGCATCAACTGCTCATTGACTCTTTCAATGCAACATTGACCTGTAGCAGAATTTGTCATTGGTTGCAGTTTTAGTTCTAGAGAAAAATGCGGCGTTAGCTGAACTACTTGCTACGAAAGACCTGCCGACGAGAGAGTTCATCAAAGTGCCCATTGGCGGCGGCTTCAGTAAGTAGCAGTTTATTCATTTATTTAAGTTCACACATCGTATGACACATCGTAAATTCTAAGCTGGGAATGATGTAATGGTGTCTTCATCCAATTTCGTTAGTCGTCCGTGTATGTAATTATCATGTGCACTAACCTAGTTTTGTTACTAGTTACTAGTAACTGAATATTTGCAGATGAGATAAACGCGTTTAGAAAGAAATGTGTTTATCCCCGTGATGGAGATAAACACATTTTACAAGATAATCTACACAAATTAATCAAATGGCAGATGTCATTCAATGTTGGGAAATGTAAAAGTTTTTACATTTGACAGGAGAACATGGGAACAATGTGACATACTATTCTAGGTATAATCATAAAAAGATATCAAGAAAATATACAATACAAGAAAAAATATACAATACTAGAAAATATACAATCAAGAAAATATATCAAGAAATAACATCAAGAAAATATACAAAGGGAGATACTATTCTATATAAAATATGATAAATGGGAGATACTATTCTAGGTAAAATATGATAAATGGGAGATACTATTCTAGGTAAAATATGATAAATGGGAGATACTATTCTAGGTAAAATATGATAAATTGGAGATACTATTCTAGGTAAAATAAGATAAATGGGAGATACTATTCCTTGGGCCAGGTGTAGTCCGTGGGCTATGTGTAGTCCGTGGGCCAGGTGCAGTCCGTGGGCCAGGTGTATTCCGTGGGCGAGGTGTATTCCGTGGGCCAGGTGTATTCCATGGGCCAGGTGTAGTCCGTGGGCCAGGTGTAGTCCGTGGGCCAGGTGTAGTCCGTGGGCCAGGTGTATTCCGTGGGCCAGGTGTAGTCCGTGGGCCTGGTGTAGTCCATGGGCCAGGTGTAGTCCATGGGCCTGGTGTAGTCCATGGGCCTGGTGTAGTCCGTGGGCCTGGTGTAGTCCGCGGGCCAGGTGTAGCCCGTGGGCCTGGTGTAGTCCGTGGGCCTGGTGTAGTCCGTGGGATGGTGTAGTCCGTGGGCCAGGTGTAGTCCGTGGGCTTGGTGTAGTCCGTGTGCCTGGTGTAGTCCGTGGGCTGGTGTAGTCCGTGGGTCAGGTGTAGTCCGTGGGCTGGTGTGGTCCGTGGGCCAGGTGTAGTCCGTGGGCCTGGTGTAGTCCTTGGGCATGGTGTAGTCCGTTGGCCTGGTGTAGTACATGGGCCAGGTGTAGTCCGTGGGCCTGGTGTAGTTCATGGGCCAGGTGTAGTCCGTGGGCCTGGTGTAGTCCGTGGACCTGGTGTAGTCTGTGGGCCTAGTGTAGCCCGTGGGCCAGGTGTAGTCCGTGGGCCTGGTGTAGTCCGTGGACCTGGTGTAGTCTGTGGGCCTAGTGTAGCCCGTGGGCCAGGTGTATTCCGTGGGCCAGGTGTAGTCCGTGGGCGAGGTGTATTCCGTGGGCCAGGTGTATTCCGTGGGCCAGGTGTAGTCCGTGGGCCAGGTGTATTCCGTGGGCCAGGTGTAGTCCGTGGGCCTGGTGTAGTCCGTGGGCCTGGTGTAGTCCGTGGGCCTGGTGTAGTCCGTGGGCTTGGTGTAGTCCGTGGGCCTGGTGTAGTCCGCGGGCCAGGTGTAGTCCGTGGGCCTGGTGTAGTCCCGTGGGCTGGTGTAGTCCGTGGGCCTGGTGTAGTCCGTGGGCCAGGTGTAGTCCGTGGGCCTGGTGTAGACCGTGGGCCAGGTGTAGTCCATGGGCCTGGTGTATTCCGTGGGCCAGGTGTATTCCATGGGCCAGGTGTAGTCCGTGGGCCAGGTGTAGTCCGTGGGCCAGGTGTAGTCCGTGGGCCAGGTGTATTCCTTGGGCCAGGTGTAGTCCGTGGGCCTGGTGTAGTCCATGGGCCAGGTGTAGTCCATGGGCCTGGTGTAGTCCATGGGCCTGGTGTAGTCCGTGGGCCTGGTGTAGTCCGCGGGCCAGGTGTAGTCCGTGGGCCTGGTGTAGTCCGTGGGCCTGGTGTAGTCCGTGGGCTGGTGTAGTCCGTGGGCCAGGTGTAGTCCGTGGGCTTGGTGTAGTCCGTGTGCCTGGTGTAGTCCGTGGGCTGGTGTAGTCCGTGGGTCAGGTGTAGTCCGTGGGCTGGTGTAGTCCGTGGGCCAGGTGTAGTCCGTGGGCCTGGTGTAGTCCTTGGGCATGGTGTAGTCCGTTGGCCTGGTGTAGTCCATGGGCAAGGTGTAGTCCGTGGGCCTGGTGTAGTTCATGGGCCAGGTGTAGTCCGTGGGCCTGGTGTAGTCCGTGGACCTGGTGTAGTCTGTGGGCCTAGTGTAGCCCGTGGGCCAGGTGTAGTCCGTGGGCCTGGTGTAGTCCGTGGACCTGGTGTAGTCTGTGGGCCTAGTGTAGCCCGTGGGCCAGGTGTATTCCGTGAGCCAGGTGTAGTCCGTGGGCGAGGTGTATTCCGTGGGCCAGGTGTATTCCGTGGGCCAGGTGTAGTCCGTGGGCCAGGTGTATTCCGTGGGCCAGGTGTAGTCCGTGGGCCTGGTGTAGTCCGTGGGCCTGGTGTAGTCCGTGGGCCTGGTGTAGTCCGTGGGCTTGGTGTAGTCCGTGGGCCTGGTGTAGTCCGCGGGCCAGGTGTAGTCCGTGGGCCTGGTGTAGTCCCGTGGGCTGGTGTAGTCCGTGGGTTTGGTGTAGTCCGTGGGCCAGGTGTAGTCCGTGGGCCTGGTGTACACCGTGGGCCAGGTGTAGTCCGTGGGCCTGGTGTAGTCCGTGGGCCAGGTGTAGTCCGTGGGCCTGGTGTAGTCCGTGGGCCTGGTGTAGTCCGTGGGCCTGGTGTAGTCCGTGGGCCAGGTGTAATCCGTGGGCCAGGTGTAGTCCGTGGGTCTGGTGTAGTCCGTGGGCCTGGTGTAGTCCGTGGGCCTGGTGTAGTCCGCGGGCCAGGTGTAGTCCATGGGCCAGGTGTATTCCGTGGGCCAGGTGTAGTCCGTGGGCCAGGTGTATTCCGTGGGCCAGGTGTATTCCGTGGGCCAGGTGTAGTCCGTGGGCCTGGTGTAGTCCGTGGGCCAGGTGTAGTCCGTGGGCCTGGTGTAGTCCGTGGACCTGGTGTAGTCTGTGGGCCTGGTGTAGCCCGTGGGCCAGGTATAGTTCGTGGGCCTGGTGTAGTCCGTGGGCCAGGTGTAGTCCGTGGGCCAGGTGTATTCCGTGGGCCAGATGTATTCCGTGGGCCAGGTGTAGTCCGTGGGCCAGGTGTAGTCCGTGGGCCAGGTGTATTCCGTGGGCCAGGTTTAGTCCGTGGGCCTGGTGTAGTCCGTGGACTGGTGTAGTCCGTGGGCCAGGTGTCTTCCATTGGCCAGGTGTATTCCGTGGGCTAGGTGTCTTCCATGGGCCAGGTGTATTCCGTGGGCCAGGTGTAGTCCGTGGGCCAGGTGTAGTCCGTGGGCCAGGTGTATTCCGTGGGCCAGGTGTAGTCCGTGGGCCTGGTGTAGTCCGTGGACTGGTGTAGTCCGTGGGCCAGGTGTCTTCTATGGGCCAGGTGTATTCCGTGGGCTAGGTGTCTTCCATGGGCCAGGTGTATTCCGTGGGCCAGGTGTAGTCCGTGGGCCAGGTGTAGTCCGTGGGCCAGGTGTATTCCGTGGGCCAGGTGTAGTCCGTGGACTGGTGTAGTCCGTGGGCCAGGTGTCTTCCATGGGCCAGGTGTATTCCGTGGGCCAGGTGTAGTCCGTGGGCCAGGTGTCTTCCATGGGCCAGGTGTATTCCGTGGGCCAGGTGTAGTCCGTGGGCCAGGTGTAGTCCGTGATTTTCCCCTTGCGAATGAATGCGCTGACGATGAGGTGAGATGTATACGATGTAGCTACGTGGAAACAGTGTAACATAATTCGTGTGTCAGTTTCTTCCTGGGACGGGGAGAGTGCTGGGACGGGGAGAGTGCTGGGACGGGGAGAGTGCTGGGACGGGGAGCGCGCTGGGACGGGGAGAGCGCTGGGACGGGGAGAGTGCTGGGACGGGGAGGGTGCTGGGACGGGGAGGGTGCTGGGACGGGGAGGGTGCTGGGACGGGGAGAGTGCTGGGACGGGGAGAGTGCTGGGACGAGGAGAGTGCTGGGACGGGGAGGGTGCTGGGACGGGGAGAATGCTGGGATGGGGAGGGTGCTGGGACGGGGAGAGTGCTGGGACGGGGAGAGTGCTGGGACGGGGCGAGTGCTGGGACGGGGAGAGTGCTGGGACGAGGAGAGTGCTGGGACGAGAGAACTTTCTACTGTGGTGCCATCAGCTGATATGAATGAGAAACATCTGTCCCCGCAGACAAGGAAAATCTTGGAGTTGTACAGCATACTTTGCCTTTTGCCACTCTGGCAGCAGAAGCCTGATAAAATTTGTATTGTTGTCATTGTTTAATAAGAACGATTTCCGTTATTTTGGCAGCTTTGTTGATGGGCCTTTACCGAGATATGCATCAGGAATTCCTCGTCATCTTCTTTCTGTATGTCCCGGTTGAGTTGTCGTTTTAGGTGTCGGTCACAAATTCCACCCTCTTCACCTTAAGCAGCACGCTGAACACTTTCTCAGAAAACTCTCCATATGTCTGAGGCAAAGCAGTAAGTGCATGCAGTAGGGCGTTCCAGTCAACTAGGTAAGCACCCAAGTCGTCAAGGGAAGGCTGGTAAACTAGCGCGGCATCATCTCCAAGCTGGTGAATCAGTTTGGACTTGCCTGTCTTTACTGGAAGCCCATCTGGTGTAGTTAGAGCCCACGGAACCGAACCAAGTGGATATTGCAGTACCTTCTGTAGACTAAGGTTGTTGTCTTCAGAGAGAATTAACAGCTGCCCAAAGGGATTCCACTGTCTTCATTGACCTCAACTTCAAATGGATTTATGAAATTGTGGAAAGCAGTTATCAATGTCTGAAGATCTTTCTCGCCAGTTCTGATCTCTGGTGGTCGAAGATCTTTGTGTGTCGTACCTTCGGAACATGTCATACCTACTATCTCCAATGTGGTTTCTACGTAGCCTGCTCTGGCATATCTGGTCACACTCTATCGGTAGTATACATCAGCCTGTCTTGCTGACATTTGTCCATATGGTATCACCCCCGCCATTCAGGTAGGGGTGGTGGAGTCCCATTTCTTGTACATTAAACATATAAAGTAGACATTATTCATACACCTCAATACCAAAGCTTTTAGGTAATATGTATTGTTATAAAACATTCATCCATATCTGCTAATTTTACATGCATCTACCGTCCTCCTGCAAGCACCAATACATTGTTTGATGAATTTCCAAATTTCCTTGAAACCACCTTATAATTCCAAGAAAACCTTTATATGTTTGGAGATTTCAATATCCACCTTGATTTACCAAGTCTAAATATTAGATCATTCATGGATGTCCTTCAAACATATGCATTACACCACAACGTTTCATTTCCTACACATGTTCATGGTCATTGGCTCTGTTTCGATTTTAAGTGATTGTCTTACTAATATCTTTTTTGGATGGAATCAAGTAAGCTAAAACTTAATCCAGATAAAACAGACCTTATTATTATTGGCAATAAACAAAAACGAAATAAGATCATCAACCATTTTCCAGTTAAACTGCTTGGCAGTGATACATTCCCATCAGATACTGTTTGTAATCTAGGTGTTGTCTTTGATAGGGAATTTAACTTTCGCCAGCATATTTCTCAAGTATGTAAATCATGTTTCTATCATATACGTGACTTCCGTCGAATTCGGTGTCACATATCTATATCTACTGCTAAAAAAATACCAACGACATTAATTAGTAGCCGCCTTGACTATTTCGCGTTCCTGTTCACGATTATGCTTTACTGATTCTGTTTTGTTGCGCCTCTGAGCTCAGGTTTCTGAGGATATTGGCGCCATAGAAGTTAATTATTATTATTAGGCCGGATTGTTTCTGTTGAATCCAATGATGCCTCCCCTGGACTTCGCATGGCGATTGATCGTCTTTTCAATAGTTAAGTCGACTGTATTTCTTGATGCTGGCGTATATGACCTGGACACACGGAACCTGCAGTTTCTTAGCAAATTGTCCGCTCTCGACGTGAGAGGTTCAGGAGTGTTAGATAGTAGACGGACAGGACCGAGCATAGTTGTCGTGGTCTATACTGAGGAGCAAAGGACACAATTCTTGAACACAGGTCATGTGCAAATCGAAGTTGTTCTCTTTCGTAGCTCGAAGGAATCTCAGCACCAACCAGATCATGTCAATGTACTGGATATAAAACTGCGCAGTTCGTTCACAATGTCGCACCTTGTCCTTGTACTGACAGTACATTTCGTGAAGACGTTGACATTGGTCACTGGTTGTCACATCTTGTCCTTGTACTGACAGTACATTTCGTGAAGACGTTGACATTGGTCACTGGTTGTCACATCTTGCATCACTTTCACGAAAGGTGTTCCTTTCAGTGGGCAAACATGTGATTTAACAATCTCGACCAAGGACTGTTCTTCTCTTACTTGTCTGAATCTGTCGAACAGCTGTCGTTCCAGTGCTTCTAGGGTCATTGTGTGCACACGCATTGCTCTGGTGTAGTGCTTGCAGGTGACACGTGTTCAATTGACCCGCTGGCACAAACCGGACTCTATGACAATGTCTGCGAATCCACTGCCACTTCCCAACAGCTCCCAGGTGCGAACATACTGTGTGAAAGACGCCGAGTCGCACGATTGCATCCTTAAACATCAGTTGATGTTGCCACACTAGCGCAAAATGCATAATTACATCTCACGTGTAACGACGCTGATAAGCGTGTTCAAATAGCTTTCCATTGATACCTCATTTGTTATGGTTAGCAGATTTTATTTTGTAAAATGGACTACAATCTCTCCCTTCCCCCGTCCATACTTTCAAACTTTACTAACGACACTGGTTGTATCAAATCAATAAGATACAAGATGGCAGCAATTCCCAGGTGAAAAACAATTGGATTTCACACGTGTATGCTGTAACTTCCTAAAAAATACTGTGGCGTAAATTTCCTGGTGGGACTCCGGTGTAGATGTGCCCCTATCTGGCCTGTGGACTATAATGTTGAGTATTTCTAATTCGTAGCTCAGGTATGATGTCATAATGACGTCATTCTTGCATAATTATATGTTAACTGTAACAGCGTTGGAAAGTGTATTCAAATACCTTTCCAATGATACCCCAATTGCTATCGTCAGCAGATATGTGTTGATAAAATGGACTACTATCTATCCCTACCCCCTTCCTTAAGTTCAAGCTTTGCTACTGAAACAGATTGTATTAAACCAATTCCCAGGTGGCAAACAACTTAATTTTAAATGTGTATGTTATAAACTTCTTAAAGCCATTGTGGCGTAAATTCCTAGGGTGAGGGTTTCCCCTTTATGTCCCATGAACTATTATGAGGGGTGTGGGTAGGCAAGACAGAATACAGGGGAGAGCAACTAAACTGATCCAGGACGATATATATCAGTAATGAAAAACGCCTAACAGACACAAACGAGGACTAGACTACAGACAATGAGATTAAGAAGAGGTAAAGTTTTAAGATGTTGAAAGGTTATGAAAATAATTATAGAAGTATTTGTTCACACCTCGGGAAGGAGAACATGAAGTAGCGTTAGCAAAATAACATTAACAATTAGTGGACTTTCGATGAGCCAATGCCTTCCTTGTCCACTGAAAATGTGGGGTTTTGCTTTGGATGGGAACCTTGATCACTTTTGTTAAATATATCCTGCGGTAAATAAACTATGTGAAAATAGTTCCGATGCCTATATAGGCCATGCTCATGTAACAGTTATTGCAACTTCCTTTGAAAGGTCAATAAATATTTTAATATTATATATTTAAACTACCATGCTTATTATATTTTACATAATATTTATTTGTATTTATTGACATGGTAGCTTGGAATACATAAGTACTGTAAGGAAACGCTTCCTTGCAGACTCAGCGACATAAATAACACCATTTCGACACGACATTAGAGTATGTTTAACTTTAAACATAACATTCAACATATATTTAACTTTCAACATAGCATTCAACAACTGAGCGCGGAAACTTGATGCCTCCAATGTGCTATTTGTAGCTGCCTGGGCCCAGGTACTCCTGCCGCCACACTCACACCTCGAAGGCAACAGCAACACCAAGCTACCATTGCTTGTACACACGTAAGTTATTCTTCCCTTCACTTTTTCTTCATTTCTGGATGTTTTCAATTGGGTCTGCTTCGTTTGCTGTTTCGAACGAGTGACGCATATAGATATTGACGAGATGGTGACAATTGATCCTATCTCGGATAAGGCTGATGATTATAGGTGTTGCTATGCTTGTGCTGTACATTGTTTCAAAATTTACTTTTTTGAAATGTAAATGTGCTGACCCTTCATTTTGTGTATTTACTTAAAAACAAAGCTTCTTTTAGCCACAAAGGTTCGCTACAGAAGGCAGTTATCCGCCAAGAGGACTTAGCCAATATTAAGACGGCAGAACAAGCAGGATGATTCCACTCTGATGAACTTATCCGGTGACCAAGACGGCAGTTCACAACATTCTCACCAAACCAACTTCTCCACAAAAGCATATCCCCCAAAAAAACCACTGGAAGGACAACTTCAGAACATCTCAAGTCACTGGATGAGTTCGTCACAGTGCATTCATCCAGCCTATTCCACCGGCTCAAGATCGCTGTGTACCATGGGGGCTGCAAGACGATGACAATATTCAATAACACCGAGTATAATATGACATGGTAATTACCTATCAAAAAACGTGTTATTCATTCGGAATTAATACGAAAAGTATAATCCTAGCATTAATCCTAGCCATAATCCTAAGTAACCTGACTCGGGTAAGGGTGGATCTGTTTTAGTACACGTAGGGACAAATAACGTAGAGAGGGAGGGTACAACTGCCATAGTTAGGAAATATAGGCAGTTGGTCAGAACACTAAAACAGACGCGGGTTGAGCAGGTAATACTGTCAGGGATTTTACCTGTAATGGGCAGGAGGGGTCACAAATATCGAAATTGTCGGGGGATGGCAATTAACATGTTAGTCCAGAAGTTATGTAGGGAAGAGGAAGTTGGATTTGTGGAGTTATGGGGAAGTTTTGTTGGGAGGGCTGATATGTACATGAAGGATGGGCTTCATTTAAGTGGAAAGGGGGCGGCAGTATTCGCGGACAAACTTTCAGCAGCAGTAGATAGTGACTTGGGTACAATGACAAATATTTTTGGAAGTAAACATTCTTTAAACTAGAAGTGCAGGGGGGTTACCTAGAGGTGTCTCAAGCAGAACAAGAGGCCACTAGCACAGATAAACCAATATCAAATCATCCGAAAAACATCTCTGAAAAAGGTTATAGATGCGTATGTTTAAATGCAAGGAGCATAGTAAAATAAAAAACGAATTAAACATTATGGTAGAAGATATTGACCCTCACATAATTGGTATAACTGAATCATGGGCCAACATAGATATAACAGATGCTGAATTAGGACTGACAGGATATGTAATGTTTAGGAAAGATCGAATAGGAAGAAGGGGCGGGGGAGTTATTTTATATGTTAAAGAATCTATTCAGGCTTATGAAATAAAACTAGAAAGGGAAGCAGATTGCGATGAAGCTGTTTGGTGCAAAATTGTTTCAGGTAATTCAAAATTAACTATTGGATTAGTTTACCGAAGTCCAAACATAAACGAAGAGGACAACACAAAAATAAAAAACGCTATAAAGGAAGTTAGTAAAGGGGAATGTATCATAATGGGAGATTTTAACCATGGACACATACAATGGAATTCTCTAGAGAGCACAGGGATTGAGGACCAACAATTTCTATTTTTAATCCAGGATAGCTTTCTTACTCAGCACGTACTAGAACCAACCAGGGGAGAAAATGTATTAGATATAGTTTTGTCATCACAAAAAGAATTAGTGGACAATGTAAAAATATTTGAACCATTGGGTAATAGTGACCATAATCAAATACATTTTGACATCAATGTAAAATCAGAAAGTAAAAATAAGAAAACGTACAAGAGAAACTTCCACAAAGGTAACTACAAAGATATGAGAAAATACTTAGCAAAGCTAGATTGGAATAACATGCTGATGAATAAGACCGCAATTGAATGTTGGAATATTCTAAAATATGAAATTGAGAGTATCATCGATAAATTTGTTCCCTTCCAAAAACAAGGAAAACGGTGTAGAAAGAAACACTTGTCAAAAGAAGCTATTAGAAAAATAATGCTAAAACAAACTATGTGGAGGGTTTATAGGCGTACAAGAAATGACGAAGACTATGCAAAATACAAAGAGGCACTTAATGCAGCTACAACTAAAAATCAGACAATCTAAAAGAAGCTATGAGCAAAAACTAGCATGTAACATAAAAAATGACAGCAAGAGTTTGTATGCATATGTCAGGAATAAACAAAACGTACAAGACAAGGTTGGACCTCTAGAAGACAGTGCTGGAAATATAATATCACAGGGGTTTTTAATGGCGGAAGACCTAAATGGTTTCTTCAGTTCAGTGTTTACCAAAGAAGATATTAGTTCATTACCAGTTGCTGATGCTAAATTTCAGGGGGCTAAATCTGACTATTTAGGTCCGTTAGTTGTAACTCCAGAATTGGTAGCTAAGAAAATAAAGGCAATGAAAGATAACAAATCACCGGGAGTGGATGGGATTCCTCCAAAATTACTAATGGAAACAGTAGAACAAATCAGTATACCACTTGCAAGAGTATTCAACTTGTCATTAAAAGAGGGAGTTGTTCCGTTTGAATGGAAAGAAGCAAACATCATACCATTATTTAAAAAGGGTTCGATAAATAAGTCGGATAATAACAGACCAGTGAGTTTAACGTCAGTGATTTGTAAATTATTAGAAAGGTTAATTAAAGACCATATGGTGGAATTCCTCGTTAAGCATAAATTATTAAATTCATCTCAACATGGATTCCTTAAAGCGAGGTCATGCTTAACAAATATGATATGTTTTTTGGAAGAAATCACTAAGTGGATAGACGTGGTATCGCCAGTAGATATTATCTACTTAGATTTTCAGAAAGCTTTTGACAAAGTGCCACATCAAAGATTACTACTTAAATTAAAAGCCCATGGTATCGGGGACAGCATAACTGACTGGATAGAACAATGGCTGACTGACAGAAGACAACGAGTTGTAGTAGATGGAGAAGTTTCAAATTGGAAATCGGTTTTGAGTGGGGTACCTCAAGGATCAGTATTAGGACCTATATTATTCTTAATTTATATCAATGATTTGGACGACAGTATAACAAGTAACGTACTGAAATTTGCGGATGACACAAAACTGTTTAGAAAGGTTAATACTGATGGTGATAAACAACATTTACAAAACGATCTAGACAGATTAGTGAAATGGTCTGAGAAATGGCAGATGTTGTTCAATTTTGGGAAATGTAAATGCCTACATACAGGACATAGGAACTTGAATGTAAACTATAAAATGGGAGATACTGTTCTGGGTACTGTAAAAGAAAAGGACTTAGTAGTTACAATAAGCGCTGATATGAAAGTTTCAGAGCAGTGTGGTATTGCAGCTTCAAAGGGTAATCAAATTCTTGGATTGATTAGAAGAAACATAACATACAAGGGAAAAAAGTTAATTATACCTCTTTATAAAGCAATAGTTAGACCTCATTTAGAATACTGTATACAAGCATGGAGACCATATCGTAAGAAAGATATAGATACGCTTGAACGCATACAAAGGAGAGCAACTAAAATGATTCCAGAACTGAGAGACCTTAGTTATGAAGAACGCCTGAAAGAATGTGGTTTAACAACTCTAGAGACAAGGAGGTTAAGAGATCAGATTGAAGTTTTTAAGATATTGAATGGGTATGAAAATATTGATAGAAATATGTTTTTCTCACTCAAGAAGGATAGCAGAACTAGAGGACATGAGGTAAAATTAGTAAAGGATCAATGTAGATTGGACATCAGGAAGCACTCGTTCTCACAGAGGACAATAAATGAATGGAACAAATTGTCTACAGATTGTGTAACTGCTAGCAGCGTGAATATGTTTAAAAACAAGGTTGACACATATCTCAGGAGGGCGGGTTATAAGTAGATGAACATTGTTGGACTCTCGATAAGCCAATGGCTTCCTTGTCCACTTGCCATCTGGGCCTTTGGCTTGGATGGCAAATCTTGTTAAATCTTGTTGACCGACCTCTGAAATGAATTGTTAAGACTTGTAAGGTTTGTTTTTTAGTCAAAATACATCAAATGCAGATTGATCACAATTATATTTTTAAATAAAGTAATTTTTTAAACACCCTTTTGTACAGCCATTCCTTCTCCAAACACTTAAATAAGACCTAGGTGAGATATATTTAGTGTATTTTGGCATACACGTTACGATAGGACAACGTTATCATTATTATTAAAAAGTGTCTTTCTCAGTCGCTACAGCCATCTTGCGCAAGTAGCTGGCTCTTACGCCCGCTTACACCGCTTCCCTTCGATTGTTGTTCTGTGTAGTTTTCTCCACTCGGTCTTACTCCTGGCGATCCGACGCAGCTGCTCAAGATCGGCCCTTATATTCAGCCTTCAATGGTGCGGGGAGGCCGGTTCTGGTCAGCTGCGATTTCCATTGAGTCCGTTCGTTAGGGAATATGCAGACATTGCTTGGTTTGCGGGTGCCACCTCGTCCATGCACAGGATGTTTTTCGAAAGGGCGCCATGGCAGGTCCATAACATATATGCTTACTTGACGGCACCGATATCGTTCATAGAAGTTCACGTCGCTTGTCCTATGTGTTCAGTGAATCCCGATGAGTGAGTAGAGCTGCTTCCGATAGAAGGCATCTAGTTTGTCTGTTTACGTCCAAGTCAGGCCCCACGCACCCGTGTTATACAGTAACACTGGACGCACAAATGTTTTATAAACGCAATCGGAGTTGCTCACTGCGTCTTCGCAGCCAAAAATACCACATGGAACGGAAAGCAATGGCCGCACAATTTTTTCGGCAAGACAGGTCCTCAACGTCTCCGAGCAGGGATCCAAGTTTTTTGGTCGTCTTCCATTCTTCGGGAACACCGTCGGCTTCATGGCTGGTGATCCTACGCTCCGTTTTGTCGACGTTAACGTACCGGAACCAATCACCCAATGTAGTCATGGCCAGCTGAGATGAATTCGGCGTCGTCGGCGTGTATTGCATCGCTGGGTAAGTTGTCGTCGGTTGGCAGTCAGCTTGGAAGGCATTCACGGAGTGTATAAATGCATGCGAACGTGCATAATGCATTATGGTCGTTTGTCTATATTAGCTATCCGTTTGAATGTATTGTAGTAAGTGATATAAGTGCGTGTACGAGCAGGTACGGTGGTCCGGGCAGTCAACGGGTCAGTGAACGTTTCTCCCTCGGCTGGCATACGTACATGGCGAGCTCGCGTCGAGTGGTGTACGCTTCCCTAGACGGCCGCGGCACGGCGTCGCGCGGAGACCTCTACTTGTTCCAGCTCTACCGGCAGCTCGGCACTCTCGAGGTGGAGGACCAGTTGTTGGGCGTCCGGTGAGATCACTCACGTACACTTCGTATGTGTGTGTGCGTGCGTGCTTGCGTGCGTGCGTGCGTGGATGTGGGATGTGTGCGTGCGTGCGTTCGTGGATGTGGGATTTGTGGGTGGGTGCGTCATATATTGTACATGAGCGACTTCTAGAGTTCGTGCATGCGCCTATGTTCCTTTTTACCTAAGAACTGGTTTGGCATTATGAGAGACGCGACGCTAAATTGAAAATTATACTAGGCCTCGTCGATTAAAACAGTACGCGCACTAAAACTGTAAATGGAGTACACTGTATGGAGTCGAACTGTAAATGGAGTACACTGTATGGTGTCAAACTGTAAATGGAGTACACTGTATGATGTCAAACTGTAGATGGAGTACACTGTATGATGTCAAACTGTAAATGGAGTACACTGTATGATGTCAAACTGTAGATGGAGTACACTGTATGATGTCAAACTGTAGATGGAGTACACTGTATGATGTCAAACTGTAGATGGAGTACCCTGTATAATGACAAACCTTAAATGGAGTACACTGTATGATGTCAAACTGTAAATGGAGTGCATTGTATGATGCCAAACTGTAAATGGAGTGCACTTTATTATGTCAAACTGTAAATGGAGTGCACTGTATGATGTCAAACTAGCTTCTTATATCACGAGAATGTAGTTGTAATGATATAGCTACAACTGTGGCATTTTCACGATGATTTTGATTTATTTCAGTTACTTTAAAAAACACCTTCCTTACGTGGACGAGTCGAAGTCGGCCATATGGGGCTGGGTAGGTTCAATAAGAGTAAACAGTTCATTCAGGATAGCCACACGCCAAACATAAAAGCACTGTGCATCCATTACAGAATCTGCTGATAATGTCAAAGTTACTTATAATTTACCCACGTCTTGCTCAAGACACAGTGTTTGAGCAAGTTATTATTTCGTCAGATATTTCCGTCGATCAATAATATATATTTTCCATAGAACTATTATGTTGCAATGTAATATATTGCAATGCATTACGTGTTATTGAATCGACACTGCCGAAGTCGTGATATGCAATATTCTACTTCGACCACGGCCTGACACTGAAGTCATGTTATGGAATATTTAATACGACTATGACACTGAAGTCGGGTTATGGAATGTATTGCTGCTGCCCAGGCCTGATACTAAATAATACGACTATGACACTGAAGTCGGGTTATGGAATGTATTGCTGCTGCCCAGGCCTGATACTAAATTCTGGTTTCAGTCATATGGTGGGTTTCTCACGCTACACGCGCTGGCCAATGAATCGAATGAGTTCCCGTGCGGCATTGCGGGGGCGCCACTGTCTGACCGCAGGTACTATGGTAAGTGAATGTAACGAAAAATATAGTCTTCATTATCTGTGTTTTGGAGAAGACGTGGACATTCGGTTCGCTTAACTGTGCATACGCAATCTGGGATATGAATGATGTCTCACTTACGTTAGTGCAATACGTATCAATTCAATAGTCTGTAGAAAATGTCACAATGTATTTGAGCTATATGAAACTATTATGTATGTTAAATATGCATTCATTTAGAGTAACAAATAGTATCGCTTCAACAGAAAACGTCAAGCTGAGTCGTGGTTCATATTGTTTGAGTTCACACGCAAGGACACTCGAAACACAATTATACATACATACATACACGCACGCACGCACGCACGCACGCACGCACGCACACACACATACACATATATATATATATATATATATATATATATATATATATATATATATATATATATATATATATATATATATATATATATATATATATATATATATATATATATATATATATATATATATATGCACACATTGTTATTGTAGACACGGCGCACACTGAACGATTCATGGGCTTCGCCGGACCGGCCGATAATCACATTGGCTACGAAGTTTGTATTCACTCACCCAACATTCAGAGTGTACACGGCTTAATCAAAATCATTATGGTTGTTTCACGTATCTAACGTGTTACGTATTAATTGGTTACGTGTTAATATATCCTGATAATCTAACACCGATTGTTAAAAGAAGGAATATTATGTAAGAAAGTTACTTTTGTGGAATATGTTTTCTCAAAATAATCGTTGTTTCCCCGATGTAACGATAAAGATAAACGGTAATAATGAGAGTGGGCAGTGAAAAGGGAGCAGGCCGAACAGCCAGGGTTCACCTGTGTCCCTGATAGTGGCGGACAGTGAGAAGGGAGCAGGCCGAACAGCCAGGGTTCACATTTGTCCCTGATAGTGGCGGACAGTGAGAAGGGAGCAGGCCGAACAGCCAGGGTTCAACTGTGTCCCTGATAGTGGTGGACAGTGAGAAGGGAGCAGGCCGAACAGCCAGGGTTCACCTGTGTCCCTGATAGTGGCGGACAGTGAGAAGGGAGCAGGCCGAACAGCCAGGGTTCACCTTTGTCCCTGATAGTGGCGGACAGTGAGAAGGGAGCAGGCCGAACAGCCAGGGTTCACCTGTGTCCCTGATAGTGGCGGACAGTGAGAAGGGAGCAGGCCGAACAGCCAGGGTTCACCTGTGTCCCTGATAGTGGCGGACAGTGAGAAGGGAGCAGGCCGAACAGCCAGGGTTCACCTGTGTCCCTGATAGTGGCGGACAGTGAGAAGGGAGCAGGCCGAACAGCCAGGGTTCACCTGTGTCCCTGATAGTGGCGGACAGTGAGAAGGGAGCAGGCCGAACAGCCAGGGTTCACCTTTGTCCCTGATAGTGGCGGACAGTGAGAAGGGAGCAGGCCGAACAGCCAGGGTTCAACTGTGTCCCTGATAGTGGCGGACAGTGAGAAGGGAGCAGGCCGAACAGCCAGGGTTCACCTGTGTCCCTGATAGTGGCGGACAGTGAGAAGGGAGCAGGCCGAACAGCCAGGGTTCACCTGTGTCCCTGATAGTGGCGGACAGTGAGAAGGGAGCAGGCCGAACAGCCAGGGTTCACCTGTGTCCCTGATAGTGGCGAACCTGTACACGAAGTATTTTGAAGTAAGAACCATAATGGAAGCAGCACATCCTCCATATATTTGTGGATGGCGCATTCACAGTCCCACAAAAGAGTGAAATAGAACATTTCACACATCTGAATTCACTGGACGATAACATCAATTTACCAACAAACCCGAACCAGAACTGGATAACAAATTAGGTTTCTAAGGGATATGTACATAAACTTATGCTTGAAGGACGATGGCTCATTTGAGATAAGTGTCTCGTATAGGGTAACTCACACTGACCAATGTTTAAACTGGGATTCTAACCACCATTTAGAACACAGAAGGTCAGAGGTAAGGACCCGTTAAAGAGGGCAGCATCAGTAAATAAAGAGGAAGCCAATATTAAAGAGGTGGATAACATGAAGAACGTTCTAAAAGTAAACGGTCACGAGACACGGTGCCCAGAGACTCTCAACTTAATAAATCTACCAAAACAAACCTTGCTAATGTTTACCTAATGTTAATTTTTTTTATGTTTACCTAATGTTATTTTTCAAGTTGTTAAGTGCAAATGCTATTTCTGTTTAGCGAGCTAGTGTTCACAACAAGATCGAACACTTTAGGAACCGAACACTGCTGCTGGTGCACGGTACGGCAGACGGTGAGTGACCTCTGGGTCGGAGTGACCTTTTCATCGGCCGTCAAGTTTCTAACATGTTGTCTTCGTCACTATTAAACATGTGTCCGGTGCTGCCGATGCCATAGTCCATTAGTCCATGTAACGTCAGACAGAATTGACACACCAATCGTATTAAAATAAGGTTGTGCTTCCTGCAACATAAGGTACACACACGACACATATTTGTTAGAAACTATAGAAATAAGTGATGACGTCACCATCATTGTCGTCGTGATCACAGCACGTATTCGTTCTATCCTCTTTCTGTCGTCACTGCACACATCGTGGTGAGCAATATTAATGACGTCATCCCTGTGTTCGTCTCCGTCTTCCTCCTCCAATACATCATTCGTTAGTATCCACATACACAATGTGACTAGAGTACCATCGAGTTGCCTTAATGGTAGATAGCGCATCATTATATCGTTATTATCATTACGAGTTTGGGTAACATATTGAAATACTCTGTATTTTCCTTCTCCGCCAGACAACGTCCACTTCGCGAGCTCTGCACATCTAATTAGTGCCCTGACGGAGGCAGAAATACAGTTTCGTCTACAGGTATCAATACCGTGTATTGTGTGCGTGCGTGCGTGCGTGCGTGCGTATGTGTATATGTGTGTGAGTTTATTTAATAAGTGATTCCTCTACTGATTTTATCTTAAAAGATCTACTGATTATGTTAATACAGATAATGTGAATGTCTGAAAACTTACATATATATTATATATATATATATATATATTATATATATATATATATGTATGTATGTATGTATGTATGTATGTATGTATGTATGTATATATATATATATATATATATATATATATATATATATATATATATATATAATTCACTACACACAAAAGTGGGGTGTAAGTAATCCCCCCAGGCCCTATCTGCTTGCTGATTGGGACCCCACCGCCCCCTAAATTTCAATGTGTCTTCTTTGATGAGTAATTATTAGTTGTATTATTTTTGGGGGGTTTCTGGGTCACTTGTATTACGAATGTGTATATCGCCTTCAAGCAGTGCGAATCACGATACCGCTGTGACATACTTTTATTTGCAGGTTTATCCAGACTTGAATCACTATTTCCTCGGACGAAATCGGCATCTTGCTCGTTTAATGACAGATTTCCTCTTCAACGATTGCTGGGCACGGAAAGGACCAAAGTGAAGTAACATTGATACGGCAGCTAAAGGTGTCGACACCAATGAAATACATATTCGTGAAAATGTTCATCAATTTGGTTGATGTATAATAAGTAATTTCAACAGTTGTATTTAGAAGACAATCTGTATTCGTATCAAGTGAAATACATAGTGTCGATGTTGGATATAGTTGGGTATAACCCCTTTTCGCGTGACAAAGTTTTTTATTGTTGATTATTCATCTCTAGCATACATAAATGATAACCAGGTGGGTGTGGAGTTCTCGCCCTTGGGAAAGTTGAAAAAGTGAGAAAAACCAAAATGGCCGCCAAAATTAACTTATTTTTATTCTATATCTTCGCAACCAGATAAGATACAAACATGATTGAAATTGCTTTTTATATGTTTTCAGACATGAGGAATACGACGCCACCATTATATCTTTGACACAATGTTCATAAAGCAACATGGCGGTCATATATGTTAAGCTGGTTACAGAATATGCGAAACACGATTAAAATTAAGCGACCACATAACATAGCATCACAACTTAACCTTACCATGTGTTTTCAGATGTGAAGAATTACAAAAGATTAAAGTGTTTTGAAAGAAAACAGATGGAATGAGGCCATATAATCATATGAACATTACGAAAACAGGCATATTGGATAAACATTCCCAGTGACTATACATACACTAGTATTTATTAGATAAGCATGTTTCTAACATTCCCAGTGACTATACATACACTAGTATTTATTAGATAAGCATGTTTCTAACATTCCCAGTGACTATACATACACTAGTATTTATTAGATAAGCATGTTTCTAACATTCCCAGTGACTATACATACACTAGTATTTATTAGATAAGCATGTTTCTATCATTTTATTGACATCTTACTCACCTGCTTATCAAATTGTTTTTTAAGTTTACAAGCATCAGTCATCATCACGCTGAATTTATTTATTCCTCTCATTTTCAAAGCTAGATTGGAATGACATGCTGAGGAATAAGACTGCAATCGAATGTTGGAAGATTCTAAACTACAAAATTGAGAGTACCATTGATCAATTTGTTCCCTTGAAAAAAAAAACAAGGAAAACGGTCTAGAAAGAAACACTTGTCAAAAGAAGCTATTCAGTGGGGCGGCATAAACCGACACATTACATTGTGCATTTTGTGACAAAAGCATCAAATTTGGTATACATGTAGACACTTATATTCTGAACAGATCTGGATATTGAGCCATCGCAGGTTTCGCCCCTGACGTCTGTGGCAGCCATTTTACAAAATGGCCGCCTGCGGTTACTGTTATTTTACATACCTACTCAACTGGTGAGGTCT
Source organism: Lamellibrachia columna (assembly GCA_963662155.1). Classification (NCBI taxonomy): domain Eukaryota; kingdom Metazoa; phylum Annelida; class Polychaeta; order Sabellida; family Siboglinidae; genus Lamellibrachia; species Lamellibrachia columna. The sequence continues at coordinate 710,670 of OY759265.1, read as the reverse complement.
GCAGGCTGACAGTGGAGATTAATTCCCTTATGAAGATCCATTCGTACAGGAAAACAATCAGTCTAATTGCACTAACCATTCTCATTAGGCAGCGAGGTTCCGAATGGAAGCCAATAGTGAATGTAGATAACAATAACTGGCTTGGCACCTGGTAGTAGTAGTAGTAATAGACTACTAGTACTACTACTACTGAATCCTGGGCAGACGCCGGTAGTCACCTTCGATCAGCCACTGTTTGCCTTGGCGAAGTAAATTCAGTGGAAGTGACCGGAGAGCTATGGCGAAGACAAGTTGGTGGTGATGTTTGGTGGGCTCCACGTCGAAATAGCAGCCCTGAAGATGCTGGGGGACTGGCTGCAATGTAGTGGCTGGACGCATGCACTGCTGCTGCTGGAGGAAGCCTCCGCTTAGGTACGAAGAGTGCTATCCTCGCATGCTTGGAAGACTTCTCCGATGCCACCACCAGTATAGTTCTTGATGGAGCAGTCATCGTCCAGATGCTGAAGCCAGCTGCAGTCAAGATCTTTGATGAGTATGACCAAGAGTTCTTCATTCCGTACCTGTCAATAAAGCTTCACACTGCGTCACGCGTTGACCTGGGACAGCTACATTACCGATTCAAGGCAGTGCAAGACCAAAGCGTGGAAAATGAGTGCGCAGACATGACATGTGGTCATATTGCATCAGCCACACCAGGAAACTGAGCGGACAGCAACAAGACTGTTCATGTTCTTATCACAAGCTGTTCATGTTCTTATCACAAGCTGTTCATGTTCTTATCACAAGCTGTTCATGTTCTTATCACAAGCTGTTCATGTTCTTATCACAAGCTGTTCATGTTCTTATCACAAGCTGTTCATGTTCTTATCACAAGCTGTTCATGTTCTTATCACAAGCTGTTCATGTTCTTATCACAAGCTCTCCTAAAGTCGTTTGACCAGGATAATGATCTGGACTCTTGACACCGATGTCGTAGTGTTGGCCGGATCAGTGGCTGCAACCAGAAGATTTTCCGGTACCTGGCAGCCCACGAAATAGCAGCTGGCCTGGGACCGGAGAAGGCTTGAACACTGCCAATGTTTCACGCTCTGACTATGTGTAACACCGTATCCAGTTTCGGTGGACATGGTAAGAAGACTGCCTGGACCGTGCTACCACACTCACAGACTCCGCTGTCCGCTGCACCAAGGGACATAACAGAAGATGTCCATTATCGACAGGTTCGTTATCCTGCTGTATGACAGACACGAAAGAAACTCTTCGCAAAAAGGAACAATGTGCATCTGATCCCGCCAACTAAAGCAGCTTTGGAGGAGCATGTCAAGAGGGCGGCCTACCAAGGTGGCCATGTGTGGGGCCAGACACTGCTACCTGGTTCCTTTCGGTGGTTCCATGTGATGAACTTCCTTGTTAGACATACATTATTAAATCCGTATCAACATGGATTTCTACAAAACGTCATGCTTAACAAATATGTTATGTTTTTTGGGAAGAAATCACTAAGTGAATAGACCAGGTTTCAGCAGTATATATTATATACTTATTTTTTTCAGAAAGCTTTTGATAAAGTGCCACATCTACGATTACTACTTAAATTAAAAGCCCATGGTATCGGGGAAGGCATAATCGACTGGATACAATAATCGCTGACTGAAAGAAGATAGTGTGTTGTAGTAGAAGTGGAGGTTTCAAACTGGAAATCCGTTTTGAGTGGAGTTCCACAAGTATCAGTATTAGGACATTTATTATTCTTAATATATATATATATATATATATATATATATATATATATATATATATATATATATATATATATATATATATATATATATATATATATATATATATATATATATATATATATATATATATATATATATATAACTATATATATATATATATATATATATATATATATATATATATATATATATATATATATAATCAATGACTTGGACGATAATATAACAAGCAGCGTACTGACATTTGCGGATGGCACAAAACTGTTTAGATTTAAAAGGGATAATAATGATGGTGATAAATAACATTTACAGAAAGATCTAAACAAATGGTCTGAGAAATGGCAGATGTTATTCAATTTTGAGAAATGTAAATGCCTACATATAGGATACGGGAACTTGGACGTAAACTATAAAATGGGAGATATAGTTCTAGGTACTGCGATAAAAGAAAATGACTTAAGAGTAACAATAAGTGTTGATATGAACGTTTCAGAGCACTGTGGTATTGCAGCTTCAAAGGATAATATAACTATGGGTTGATTAGGAGAAATATAACATACAAGGAAAAAAGTTAATTATGCCTCTGTATAAAGCAATAGTTAGGCTTCGTTTAGCATACTATTTATATAGATTTGAGACCATATCGTAAGAAGGATACATATTCGCTTGAAAGAATACAGAGGAGAGCAATTAAAATGATTCCAGAATTGAGAGACCTTAATTATGAAGAACGACTGAAAGAATGTGGTCTCACAACCCTAGAGATAAGGCTGTTAAGAGGAGATCAAATTGAACTTTTTAAGATATTGAATGGATATGAAAAATATTAAATTAGAGGACATGAGGTAACATTAATAAAGGATCAGTGTAAATTTGGATATCAGGAAGTACTCGTTCTCACAGAAGACAATCAATGAATGGAACAAATTATCTACAAATTGTGTAACTGCTAGCTGCGTGAATATGTTTAAAACAATGTTGACACATATCTCAGGAGGGCGGATTACACATAGATTAAAACTGTTGGACCCTCGATAAACCAATGGTTTCTTTGTCCACTTACTATCTGGGCCTTTGCCTTGGATAACAATCTTGTTGAATCTGGTTAAATCTTTTTAAATGCTATGCATGAATATCCACCCTGGTAGGGGCAACAAAGTGTGGTTTCCACGTTGGAATCGTTGCAGCTTCATCTTTGCAAGACAACTGGCTTTGAGGTGAATATTTTGTCAGCTTGAGCAACTCTGTTGGGTCTTGCAAGGTGTCAGCATGGACAGCAGTTGTTCTGCATTGGCTCCATCTTCCTGTGACCAACCGCATGCAGTTGGTTCTAGCACTGGCGGGTTAGACTGAAAGGAATGTAACAAAATTGCTGTACTGGAAGCTGGGCCCTGGCCACGTTTTCTTGTTTCACTGTGGGAAGTAATGAACAGAGGTTTGGTGCGATAGCCTTGCGTCTACTAAATTTGAACGACCACATTTGACATAATTCAATCATTTACTAACTTCTAGAGATTCAATAGTAAGCATAGTATACCACCATTGAGTGTATGGCTTGCTCCTTGACATGTGAACAGGTACTAGTGTGCCGGTGTTGCTCAATAAGTTCAGTGTATATTAACCAGATCTCAGAACGTTTAGTGTTAATAACAAGGTAGGATTTCACTGCCTTTGGGGTCAAACAACAATTTGGCGGCATTTCTTGGTGCTAAACCATCAGAGTTTGAACCAACTGCTAACAGTTGATCGCATAAAGAGGGGCCAGTACACTTAGTCAAGCTGCTGTTTGTGCCCATGTTGTTCTTTCTCGTAGTTCCTTTCATAAAGAAGTGAGGCCGACAAATTATTGAACTTTGTTTATTGTCAACCGTGTTTTAACTCCACTTTCATCCTCATCCGCCTGTCCTTTTGAACGCAGTCTTCCCATCTTAGTTGTGTTCGGCCCCTTTGCCTATAGCCTAGTTGTTTCACTGTCTCTGCCCTCTTTGGCAAATTGTCGGCCTCCATCCGCACCACGTGACCTGAGCATATAATCCAGCTTCTTACTATTCTTCCCCTTCAGCATACCTGCATCCCAATATCTTCATTCAGCCATTGGATGCATGTATTCTGAACGAATAATTTGATAAGCATGTTAGTAAGATGTCAATATAATGAATCAAATATGTTTACGTAATATACACCTGTCTCTGAATAGTCTTAAGTATGTTTATGTGACACGCCCGTTTCCGTATCCATCCCATAATAATGTGGCCAGACGTTGTTCCATGTGTATTACTTTTCCAAGAAACAATGATCTTATGTAATTGTCTGAAGACAGGAAAGTTAACTTAATCGTGAGTTTTTGTTATATGTTTGCTGGACTTAAGAAAGAATCGCCTTTCGCATCGTCAGCAACTATTTTAGCATATAATATATATTTTTTTCAAAACAATAATGGTTGCATGGAATTCCTCATATCAGAATACATATAAAAAGACAATTCAGTCCTGTGTCTTATGTGGTTGCGAATATATGAGGATAACCTGGTTGGTTTTTTTGCGGCCATCTTGGATGTTCTCACTTTTTTATTTCCCCAAGGGTGACCTCCACACCCACCTGGATATCATACTCGTTACGTTTCTTTCTTAGTGCAAACGAATATATATATATATATATATATATATATATATATATATATATATATATATATATATATATACATATATTGATGTATGTATTGAATTAATCGCCTAGTAATAAAGGTGTAGACACATTCTGCTAACCAACCATACAAGGTGTCAGTGATGATTCGGCAGCGAAGAAACACCTCACATAGATCACCATTCGTAAGGCACTGTGAGAGCTGAAACCACGTTGCCCATAAAACACCGTGAAAGTTAGAATGAGATATAAACTTACACACCAGATATATAATCGGTAATCAATAATTTATTTCTAACAAGCAACACGAATTCCATCATTATAAAACACAACACCGTTTGTAACATGTGAAATGTCGATATATAAATAAACTGCAGTGTCACAGCTGAGACGGTCTTTCCGCGACTCCTGGCCACTTCCCATAACAGAGGAGGGATTCCTTCTTCGGCCTTTGTTCCACTTCCAATAACCCATATATATTACACAACGGCTCTGTTATCATTTGGCTGGTTTGTGAAGACGTTTCTCGAAAATATCCATCAACGCACACATTGACAACATATTTGGCAACTTGGTAGTTGTGTGTTAATGTGTTAACACAAACCACACACAACACACCGCTTCACCCGCACGCACGCACGCCCGCACGCACTCAATATGACGCTTCACGCACGTTGAACACACCCTCGGAGTAGGTCATACCCGCAAGTACACTTGCGTTGTGGAAGGAAATGTTGATTGCAGTGCTATATCACGTGAACTGTGGACTCTCGTAAACGTGACCTGACTTGAGGCTGGAGTCGCCGTCGTAGATGCTGCTCTCCGACTGTGCAGATAGTATCTTCTGCTCAGACTTCCTATACAGCAAGCTGTGGTCGGGCAGTGATGCGACTCGCTCGTGTGTGTCGTACGGCCGACTGGTAAACAAGACGGTTCGTGTAACCCCGTCACGGGTGTAGGCACGTTGTTGGTAGTTGTCGTCTGAGAGGCCGCCGTCCGCCACGCCGCTACACGGCTCTCGCTGCTCCCTGCAACAAACCACAGCCATCAACAGGTCTCGTCTCTTTCTGCGAGCACTTAAGCGGGTAATCGCTGCTTATTTACGCCGTAGATCATCATATTATAAGTGAATTTGTGGGAAATACAGACAGATATACCTCATGAAATAATTATTGTTACAACTGCTTCCTCAACTGATTTATTGTTACAACTGCTTCCTCAACTGATTTAGCCTATCGCAAATACAGACAGATATACCTCATGAAATAATTCTTGTTAAAACTGCTTCCTCAACTGCTTTAGCCTATCGCAAATCAATCCAAATGTGTAGTGTGTGAATAGTTTATGTAACATCCGCAGTCGATTGACCACAAATGCCCATTTTTTTTCAAATCATCAAAAGAATTGACTTTAGTCGTTAGATCTGGTAAGGAACAAAATAGTGGATATCCAAAATGGTTAACAATGTGTGGGTCAATGCTAACCATGTGACTTCCATCCTCTTCCATCCTCTTGCCGATCGCATGACAAAGTTAAACAAATTCACCAAGGAAGAAAATCGTGATTTTTAGCAATTCTGTTTTCACTGTTTATGCTTGAGCAAGCATTAACTAATGTCATAGTTTTTGTGATGGTTTCACCAAAAAACTACATCTAAAAGTTGGACAAACGAGCTAGCATGTTGCAGTGGATGCTAGGTAGGTTTGTTTTTGCTAAATTAATTTGAAATGAGACATGCAAAAATGGAATTGATTAAGCACCTTTAAGCATTATTTTATGTATGTATATATAACTGATATATATATATATATATATATATATATATATATATATATATATATATATATATATATATATATATATATATATATATATATATATATATATATATATATATATATATATATATATATATATATATAATTATTGAGCACACCACGGAACGTTGATTGTCTATGTTTCGGCGTAAGTAGTTTTGAACAAACACTGCACATGCCCAAACGAAGTGTCGGTGTTGTCGTGGCATGACCTGATCACACTTACCTGCGCATGTAGAAGGCGGCCAGCGATAGCAGCAGTCCGCCGAGGACGACTCCGAGAGTGACGCCAGCGGCGACAACGAGAAGTATTCCTGCAAGGTAACACAGAGAGAAGTATTCCTGCAAGATGACACAGAGAGAAGTATTCCTGCAAGGTGACACAGAGAGAAGTATCCCTGCAAGGTGACACAGAGAGAAGAATGCCTGCAAGGTGACCCAGAGAGAAGTATTCCTGCAAGGTGACACAGAGAGAAGAATGCCTGCAAGGTGACACAGAGAGAAGTATTCCTGCAAGATGACACAGAGAGAAGAATGCCTGCAAGGTGACACAGAGAGAAGTATTCCTGCAAGGTGACACAGAGAGAAGAATGCCTGCAAGGTGACACAGAGAGAAGTATGCATGCAAGGTGACCCAGAGAAAAATATGCCTGCAAGGAGACCCAGATAAAAGTATGACTGTTAGGTGACACAGAGAAAAAGTATACCTGCAAGGTGACCCTGAGAGATATATGCCTGTAAGGTGGCCCAGAAAGAAGTATGTCTGCAAGATGACCCAGATAAACGTATGCCTACAATGTGACCCAGAGAGAAGTATGCCTGCAAGGTGGCCCAGAGAGTAGCATGCCTGCAAGGTGGCCCAGAGAGTAGTATGTCTGCAAGGTGATCTAGACTATTGAGATGGCTTTGTGTGTGACAACATCTAGGAATGGATATTTGTTCTGGTTTTATAGTGACTCCTGTTTTGCAATTTTTTTTGTACGCGTGATCTTTCAAAGATATGAGAACATCCTGTTGTAGACACTTAGTATGGGATGGTAGTTAAGTACTTAGTATGGTATGGTAGTTAAGTACTTAGTGTGGTATGGTAGTTAAGTACTTAGTGTGGTATGGTAGTTAAGTACTTAGTAAGGTATGGTAGTTAAGTACTTTGTGTGGTATGGTAGTTAAGCATTACACGATCACGGCTTTACCTACCATAGGGAAACGATTCGCCTTCTGCATACACGACTGGTTTACTCCAACTCCGTATGCCTCCTGCGATAACAATTGAACAAGATTTAGTATTATTTAACAACATATAATCAATATCAGCAATCATTGCAGCAAGCTTCAGTTTTGAAAAAGAAACCCTCGACTCGTGTTTATTAACACATTTTATTTGTGTTTGTAATTAATATCCAATGATAATATAATTTAATTGTTTTTTATTTATTTATTAGTGGGGTACTTTTAAAATGTAACAATTTAAGCAAAAAACAAAACATATAATTAATGCCGTGACATGTGAAAACGTTTGCGTTAGCGTTATCGTTCACCACCTTCTCCAACACATTCACTCAAACAAACGGGACAATTATGAAACAGTGACATGTACTATGTGTATTGACGATTAGAACAGCCTATCATTAGTTGTGCGAGGGGAAGGGACGGAGCGGTGTGTTACAGATAGGGGCCTACTACTACACGCCATCATTAGTTGTGCGAGGGAGATAGAGAGAGAGAGAGAGAGAGAGAGAGAGAGAGAGACGGAGCGGTGTGTTACAGAGCCTGTTACAGGGCTTACTATTACACGTCATCATACGGGCGTGGGGAGGCAATGTAATCGGGTTTAGAGAGGGAACAGCATTCGGGAATAGAGGAACACGTTTGTCGTGCATGGAGTGGAACATACTATTCTTCATAATTCTGTATACTTACCATTGCGAGTGCAGTTTCCAAGGTCTCCGATCCACGTTGTTCCCGAACAAACGAGGTTCCATGTCTCGAGCGTGTAGTTGCACGTCACGACAGCCGTCCGTCCGTCGGACACGACTGTGACACCAGGGGGCGCTGTCAGACTGGCACACCCTACCGCTGTCAGATAATACCGTTTAACTGGCGTAGTCGGATATAACGGTTGCAACATAGAATTCCAGTCACTGCATTTTCCACTGGCTTTTTAAAGAGTTTAATCTGCTATGCAATTATAATGCTATTTTATATGTGACATGTATTGATAATAATAATAATTCTTGTTAAGAATGTTAGTGTGAAGATCGGTTTATACCTTCGTACTCGAGCAGGAATGGCGGCAGTGAGGCGATGACGAGTGACGACAGTGTCACTCGCACGACGTTGGAGGTCGACGTGTGCACAATGCACTCTCTCCCATCACACGCCTCCATCTCCACCTCTGAGCCCGTCTCTTCCCTCACACTGCCGATCTTACGTCGCAGGCCCCCGGCCTTCCCCGAGGTAGAGTCCAACGCCAGCGTTGTCAGCCTGACCGTCTGCCCGGCGTCGACAGTGATGACCCACGGGCAGTAGCCGCCTCCAGCCGAGCTCGAGATGTATCCGTGATTATCTGTCAGCCGTGTGACGCCGTGCAGGCGGCATTCATGCTGGGACGACGTCGCCACTAGAAACACACACACACATACAGACACACACACACACACACACACACACACACACACACACACACACACACACACACACACACACACACACACACACACACACACACACACACACACACACACACACACACACACACACACACACACACACACACACACACACACACACACACACACACACACACACACACACACACACAAACACACACACAAACACACACACACACACACACACACACACACACACACACACACACACACACACACACACATATATATATATACGGGATGATTTGTGATTTTATTGATTAAGTAATATTATTTTGATTAGCAGCGGTGTTTGTATGATCGTAAATTGCAAGAACAAAGCAGCACTACGGGCATTAACTTTAACTCTACCGCCATCTGTAATATAAGGATCGCTCACGCAAATTGTAGTGTATATAATTCGTGACTTGATTGTCTGATATCAGAGAGAAATCCCATTGCAACACATTTCTGTCAAACAAATGATACTATAAACCATTCAAAGTGTAGGCCTGTCATATAGCCCATGTCAGGCAAACATCCAAATCACCTGGGCTTTTGTGCGAACAGTATCAAATAACACTCAAACGTGCTTTTAACTAGAACACCCAGTCATAGCTTCCACGCAGATAATTACACACACGATTGCATTCTATTATTCAATATTCGCTGCCGAATTAATCAATCTTTGGTTTGTTGTTTGACGATACAGGGATATCAGGTAAATCTCACTTTAACCCTGCTTTAACCCTTCCCCTAGCTGACATGAAAAAAAATTCGTATGGCTTTTGTTATATCTGATGCATATTTTCCGACTACTCGATCGGCCAGAGGCTTTGTTGCAATGTTGTACTCGAGCCCAGCCTCTCGCGTGCCAACGACCACGAGCAGCGCGAGCCAGGTCTATGCGCTCAGCCATAGAACATTCGAACTTAGAACTACGCATTAAACATAATTCAGGATCGTTTAAAAATGCACATGAAAATGTGGGTGTGCATATGGCGGACGAGAGACGTTAACACGAACACAGCTGGTTCCTCCAGGGACTGACACGACGAACTCTTTGCACTGCATAAGTTCGTTGTGTTCGTTGTGGCACAGAGATTTACTTACTTCCTGTGTACCCGAACACAAATAAACATACCTAGCACCCCTTGTGTACCCGAATACAAATAGACATACCTCGCACCCCTTGTGTACCCGAACACAAATAAACATACCTAGCACCCCTTGTGTACCCGAACACAAATAGACATACCTCGCACCCCTTGTGTACCCGAATACAAGTAGACATACCTAGCACCCCTTGTGTACCCGAATACAAGTAGACGTACCTGGCACCCCTTGTGTACCCGAATACAAGTAGACGTACCTGGCACCCCTTGTGTACACGAATACAAGTAGACATACCTAGCACCCCTTGTGTACCCGAATACAAGTATACATACCTAGCACCCCTTGTGTACACGAATACAAGTATACATACCTAGCACCCCTTGTGTACCCGAACACAAGTAGACGTACCTAGCACCCCTTGTGTACCCGAACACAAGTAGACGTACCTAGCACCCCTTGTGTACCCGAATACAAGTAGACATACCTAGCACCCCTTGTGTACCCGAATACAAATAGACATACCTAGCACCCCTTGTGTAGCCGAATACAAGTAGACATACCTAGCACCCCTTGTGTAGCCGAATATAAATAGACATACCTAGCACCCCTTGTGTACCCGAATACAAATATACATACCTAGCACCCCTTGTGTATCCGAATACAAATAGACATACCTAGCACCCCTTGTGTAGCCGAATACAAATAGACATACCTAGCACCCCTTGTGTACCCGAATACAAATATACATACCTAGCACCCTTTGTGTACCCGAATACAAATAGACATACCTAGCACCCCTTGTGTACCCGAATACAAGTAAACATACCTAGCACCCCTTATGTACCCGAATACAAGTAGACGTACCTAGCACCCCTTGTGTACACGAATACAAGTATATATACCTAGCACCCCTTGTGTACCCGAATACAAGTAGACGTACCTGGCACCCCTTGTGTACCCGAATACAAGTAAACATACCTAGCACCCCTTGTGTACCCGAATACAAGTAGACGTACCTAGCACCCCTTGTGTACACGAATACAAGTATACATACCTAGCACCCCTTGTGTACCCGAACACAAGTAGACGTACCTAGCACCCCTTGTGTACCCGAATACAAGTAGACGTACCTGGCACCCCTTGTGTACCCGAATACAAGTAGACGTACCTGGCACCCCTTGTGTACACGAATACAAGTAGACATACCTAGCACCCCTTGTGTACCCGAACACAAGTAGACGTACCTAGCACCCCTTGTGTACCCGAATACAAGTAGACATACCTAGCACCCCTTGTGTACCCGAATACAAATAGACATACCTAGCACCCCTTGTGTAGCCGAATACAAGTAGACATACCTAGCACCCCTTGTGTAGCCGAATATAAATAGACATACCTAGCACCCCTTGTGTACCCGAATACAAATATACATACCTAGCACCCCTTGTGTATCCGAATACAAATAGACATACCTAGCACCCCTTGTGTAGCCGAATACAAATAGACATACCTAGCACCCCTTGTGTACCCGAATACAAATATACATACCTAGCACCCTTTGTGTACCCGAATACAAATAGACATACCTAGCACCCCTTGTGTACCCGAATACAAGTAAACATACCTAGCACCCCTTATGTACCCGAATACAAGTAGACGTACCTAGCACCCCTTGTGTACACGAATACAAGTATATATACCTAGCACCCCTTGTGTACCCGAATACAAGTAGACGTACCTGGCACCCCTTGTGTACCCGAATACAAGTAAACATACCTAGCACCCCTTGTGTACCCGAATACAAGTAGACGTACCTAGCACCCCTTGTGTACACGAATACAAGTATACATACCTAGCACCCCTTGTGTACCCGAACACAAGTAGACGTACCTAGCACCCCTTGTGTACCCGAATACAAGTAAACATACCTAGCACCCGTTATGTACCCGAATACAAGTAGACGTACCTAGCACCCCTTGTGTACCCGAGACAAGTAGACATACCTAGCACCCCTTGTGTACCCGAATACAAGTAGACGTACCTGGCACACAGGCGTACTTGGCTCGCAGGTATGCTGTCAGGTCGCGGGGACACGGGTTCATCTTGTGCAGACTGGGGTCGGCGACGTAGACGACACAGCGCGTGCGGGCCGTGCATCGGGCGTGCATGTAAGTGAGCACGTTCACCGAGCAACCGATGTGTCCGTAGCCGAATCCGACACAGCGTCCAGGGGCCATGCGGCCGTACTGGGCGCTCTGCATGAGTAGAACACGCCCGGCCGAACAAGACACATTGAAGTATTCGGCCGGACAGTAGTCGGTGCTGCCTACAACGTGGTTAGACCTAGCTGTTACGAACCCATGTTGACGTGGATTTATTAAATGATGCTTAACAAAGAAGTCCACCATGGTCTCACATAGATGTTTATCACAATTTGCATATTACTGATGTTACGCTCACTGGTTTGAATTGTTGTAACTTGTTTCTCGAAACCCTTCTAGGCAAGAGTGTAATGTCTGCCAGTTGACGGTGTTCAAGTAACAACTGAAAGTGCAAGTCAATAGACAATTGTCAATTTGGTTTAGTAGTAACCACTGATGTGACGTCCGTACCGTACTCTGAAAGTGACAGTCAATAGTCTGTCAGTTGATTATGTGGTAGTGACAAACGAAAGTGACATTCAGTAGTCTTCCAGTTGAAGGTTTGGTATTACAACCGAAAGTGAAGTCAGTAGTATGTCACTGATGGTGTGGCAGTAATACATAATCGAAAGTGAAGTCAGTAGTATGTTAGTTGATGATGGGGTAATACCAATCGAAAGTGAAAGTCAGTAGTCTGTCAGTAAATGGTGTGGAAGTAACAACTGAAAGTGACAATACATAGTCTCTTAGTTGATGACGTGGTAGTAACATTCGAAAGTGAAAGTCAGTAGTCTGTCAGTAGACGGTGTGGAAGTAACAACTGAAAGTGACCATCAGTAGTCTGTCAGGTGATGATGTGGTAGTAACAACCGAAAGTGATAATCCGTAATCTGTCAACTGATGATGTGGAAGTAACAACCGAAAGTGACAGTCAGTAGTCTGAAGGTGTGGTAGTGACAACTGAAAGTGGTAGTCAGTAGTCTGTATCTTCGTGGTGTGGTAGTCACAACTGAAAGTGGTGGTCAGTAGTCTGTCTCTTTGTGATGTGGTAGTCACAACTGAAAGTTGTAGTCAGTAGTCCGTATCTTCGTGGTGTGGTAGTCACAACTGAAAATGGTGGTCAGTAGTCTGTCTCTTTGTGATGTGGTAGTTACAACTGAAAGTTGTAGTCAGTAGTCCGTATCTTCGTGGTGTGGTAGTCACAACTGAAAGTGGTAGTCAGTAGTCCGTATCTTCATGGTGTGGTAGTCACAACCGAAACTGACAGTCAGTAGTTTGTCAGTTGAGAGTGTGGTAGTATCCACCGAAAGTGATAGTCAATATTCTATCAGTCAATTGGTTAGTAGCAGCAGCCAATGTGAAGACTACTAGCCCGCCGCTAGTCTCATTTGAGTTCAGACGAATTAGTTTCCTATTCAGAGCAAAACAATAACCGACCAAGTGCAGACAAGTGTCCCACTGACTGTCCACTCGAGTGCAATGCAAAGACTCCTGATCGATCTACAACGAACGCTCTCATTGAGTGTTGTCCAACAGCCGGCCTATGCTTATGACATCTTGAATGCGAACAAATATCTAACAAATTCCACATTTATCCTTGTTTCTGACGAATGCTACCGTTCCGAACCTCGCTTTAGAATCACCTCAATAACACAGCCACCTCGCCATTATAGTCACCTCGGTAATATAGCTACCTCGCCATTGTAGTAACCTCAATAACACAACCACCTCGCCATTATAGACACCTCGGTAATACAGCCACCTCGCCATTATAGTCACCTCAATAACACAGCCACCTCGCCATTATAGTCACCTCGGTAATACAACCACCTCGCCATTATAGTCACCTCAATAACACAACCATCTCGCCATTATAGTCACCTCAATATCACAACCACCTCGCCATTATAGTCACCTCAATAACACAACACCTCGCCATTATAGTCACCTCAATAACACAGCCACCTCGCCCTGGGACAGTTCCAAATTATTTACATAAGAGTAATGAATATGACATGTAGTCCCATTATTACAGTCACCTCGCTATTCAGACCAGTTTGGCCCAGTCCCGACAGTTATCTTAATAGTGAGGTTCCACTGTATTCTGATTGCACGACTTTCTCGGTGTAGCATTTATGCCTAATTTAAATATTAGTGCGACTGTCTTTGATCTGGAAGTTAATTAAACCGACTCAGAAATTGATTAGTGATCGTCTGGCCGCCGAGTAAAAGCACTCGGCCAACCACGTCTAGAGTAGCACTCGGTCACCCACGTCAAGAGTCGCACTCGGCCACCCACGTCAAGAGTCGCACTCGGTCACCCACGTCAAGAGTCGCACTCGGTCACCCACATCAAGATACGCATTCGGCCAACCACGTCAAGCAACTGTCGCAATCTGCCAACCACGTCAAGAGTCCCACTCGGCCGACCACATCAAGAATCGCACTCGGCCAACCACACCAAGAGTCACATTCGGCTAACCAAGTCAAGAGTTACACTCGGCGAACCACGTCAAGAGTTACACTCGGCCAACCACGTCAAGATTTACACTCGGCCAACCAAACCAAGAGTTACACCCGGACAACCACGTCTAGATTTACACTCGGCCACGCACGTCAAGAGTCGCACTCGGCCACCCACGTCAAGAGTTACACTCGGCCAACCACGTCAAACGTTACACTCGGCCACCCACGTCAAGAGTTACACTCGGCCAACCACGTCAAGGGTTACAATCGAACAGTTATAATACGTAGATACAAATGTACTAAAGTGGGTGAATCAATAAACTGGGCCCATCTAATTACAGATACACGTGACCTTTGTTTCTGATTGTCAGGTGTATCGCTATCGGCAGACAAACGCACCTTTACACAGAAGGATGTAGCTCAGCATCGACAGGTAAGTCAACATGTTCGTTTTGTCTGCTGGTCGTGCTCATTTGACCACGCAATTAACTGGACACCTCGGCCCATCCCGCAAGTAAACGCCCGCGCGCGCGGACACACTGCACCTGTTGAACCTATGTTCACTGTTGACTCCTTCCAGTCAGGCTGCCAACGTAGCATTAGAAGAAGAGCTTCTAAATTGATAGATCACATCATGCGAGGTGGTCTTCACGCGGTCGACTGGCTTATTAACACAACTGGCTTAAAAAAGGTTGTATTTGGCTTTAGGCAATTTGCACAAAAAAACCCTACCATACTACACAATAGGCCCTACCATACTACACAATAGGTCCTACCTTACTACACAACAGGCCCTACCATACTACACAATAGGTCCTACCATACTACACAATAGGCCCTACCATACTACACAATAGGCCCTACCATACTACACAACAGGCCCTACCATACTACACAATAGGTCCTACCTTACTACACAACAGGCCCTACCATACTACACAATAGGCCCTACCTTACTACACAACAGGCCCTACCATACTACACAATAGGTCCTACCTTACTACACAACAGGCCCTACCATACTACACAATAGGCCCTACCATACTACACAACAGGCCCTACCATACTACACAATAGGCCCTACCTTACTACACAACAGGCCCTACCATACTACACAATAGGCCCTACCTTACTACACAACAGGCCCTACCATACTACACAATAGGTCCTACCTTACTACACAACAGGCCCTACCATACTACACAATAGGCCCTACCATACTACACAACAGGCCCTACCATACTACACAATTTCAGGAATTCATTCATATATATTCACAGGAAGGCAGTGAACGTCTGTGATCCGCGGCGTAGACGCTTTTGTCGTCACTCTGTTTGGTGCGTCAAACACTTCACGACAAGCCACATTTTAAAGCACTTCACGATAAGTCACATTTTGACACAATTCACGACATGCCACATTTTAAAACACTTCACAATAAGCCACATTTTGACACAATTCACGATAAGCTATATTTTGACACAGTTAACGACAAGTCACATTTTGAAGCACTACAAGCCACATTTTTATACAATCCATGACAGATAAAATGTTGACACAATTCACGACAAGCCATATTATGACACAATTCACGATAAGTCACATTTTGAAGCACCTAACGACAAGTTAAATGTTGACACAATTCACGACAAGCTACATTTTGACACAATTCACGACACGTTAATTTTGACACCCTCCACGACAAGCCACATACGAAATCATCCCACTGCAAATAACAAGTTTGCAAAATATGTATTGGTATATCGCGGTGCTTGCATGGATCAAAAAGAACGACAATGTGTATCAATAGTTCATGTTTACATATTGAATCTAACTGCCGTATGGTGTTCATATCTGGAACGCTACGTAGATGAGGACGCTACACTGGGGGAGCAATATGAATATTTACTAAATGTAAATTTTCAGGCAGGAGACATAAATACATTTCCCAATTATTTGTCTTTATTTGTCTGTTATATCGTTCACTTTTCTGTCAATCTCTGTCAACTGGTTTTGCGTCCTTTTTCAGAGTTTCATTCATAGTGTCAGTCGTCCTGTAAGGTTTGTCATACAATCTGCGTTTTCGTTTCTTCAACAACTAGGAACAGTAGATTATCACTGTCTCCCTAATGATAAATAGTGTTCAAAGGGACATGATGGATTGTCTCCGTGTATCAGTCAATGACAGAGTTCGGTGTAGATCTGTTTCTCTTACTCGCCTTATAATACAATGTGACCAAGAGACTTACCAGTGCGTGTGGTTGTTGTGAAGCCTCCGTTTACACTGAGCAAGACAGTGCCTACTAGTAGTGATGTCTGCATGGTGGGCATGGCTGTCGTGCCTCGAGGCTCTCTAGTAGCTGCGAGTTGACTGAGAGCAAGAGAGAAGACGGCCTGCACGCTTACACGGATTGATCGCTCCCACCGCCAATTACGCCGAATACGCGCGGCCGCGATCGATACGCGCAAAATCATGCTTCCGGGATAATTATTAAAGTAGCATTCACCTTTATTATGCAAATCGAACTCGTCGTTTAAAAAGGCGCAGTCTGAAAGCGGCGATTAAGCGAAAGTGGCTTACGCTGGGCGGGCCACTGCACCAAATAAAGAATGATTGTGAGGATAAATCATTGCGTTATTCATCAAATGGGTAATACGGCTATCGCATCTACACGGTATGCTTATTCTGTGGCGTGCTCACGCAGAGTCCCTTTACTGTTTTCATGAAGTACCAGTTGTTCGCAAAATAAATATGTCGCCCCGCATTGATTTACCACAGATGTCGAACATTATCTAGAAAGGTTATTGTCAACAAAGCTTACTCTTTCCCATATCCTTTGATGTGGACATTACAAAATATGCATTTATTTACCTAATGGTTACAATTGAGCCATGTGCACGGCGGACGGTCGAATGCCAATATATTACGTGAACGCGTTAATAATGACAGACATGTTCAATAAAGACACGCACTAGGAGAGGTTTGGTCTTGTATAAGGACGGTAGGGTTTTGTATAAAGACAAATAGTAAGCGAAGGGTTGTGAATAAAGACCCAGATAAATGGTGTGGTTTTGTGTAGAGACTCGCAACTCATATTATTGCCATCAAATATTATCTTAATAGTAATGTCATTGTAATCGCATCTTCATACCTACTGGCGCACAATGCAGAAACAAGGCTTTATATCTATCATTAACAGTCTGGCCCCAACTGAGGTGCATTTCACGTAATTCCCAATCTACATTTCTCATCCACGTTATTTTGGTCGTCCTCGACCTCCAGGCTGTGTTGGTTAAATTGTCGTCATCATTTCGTAACACATGGTCAATCAGTCTCCATCTTCTTGTTGTGAGCCAGTCATTCATGTTAATTTGTGCAGTTAGTTTCAGAAGTTCTCTACTGGTAATATGTAGTGGCCAGAATACGCGTATGGTGTATCGAAGGCAGTTTGTGTGGACTGTTGACAGTTTTTTTTATACGCCAGCATTCTGAAGCATATACAGTAGAATGGACAGAACGCAACTCTGATATATCATTACCTTCGTTCTTCTAAAGAACATACAGGTTTTGGTCTTAAGAATGATCATCTGGCCTTGTAAATGTGATTTATGATGTCAACATCGGCTCATCCATCTTTGCATACTATGTTTACCAGGTAGGTGAAGGTATCTGTGGTTTCCAGTTCTTACTGATCGAGATAGGGTGATACACATTTTTGTTGTGTAGTTCAGCGCAATCATCTTGGATTTTTGTTGTTGATCTTGAGTCATGTTTTCCAACTGATATCTTTTGAGTATGTTCGTTTTTTTGCTGCATGCCTTGTCTTGCGTATGTGATAGGAGGGCTACGTATTCTGTGAAGTCAGTGGCCTCGAGAGAAGAAAACACTGTCCATCTAATCAATATTGCTGGTTATTATGTTGTCCTTTTCATAACCCAGTCCATGATAAGGCTCAATAAGACTGCTAACGTCACACAACATTGCATCACTCCTGACTTTGCTATAAATATGATATATGATTGTCTGATGGTGCATGTGTAGCTCTCGTTCTCTCTACAATATGTGTCGGGATTCCACGTGCACGCAGTATTCTCCTCAGACCGTCTGTATGGTTGCTACAGAAAGCTTTTTTTGAAGTCTACGAAGTTATGCACATTTGTCTCTGCCATTCAGAGCACTGCTCGTTGATGTTTTTCGAGTTAAAATGTGTGTAAAATATGACTGCGGAGAAATCCAAACAATGTTACACCTCCTTGTTATCCTTCATTGCCTGTATTCTTGAGTTACAACTAACGGACTATTTAGGTCCGTTAGTTGTAACTCCAGAATTGGTAGCTAAGAAAATAAAGGCAATGAAGGATAACAAATCACCGGGAGTGGATGGGATTCCTCCAAAATTACTAATGGAAACAGTAGAACAAATCAGTATACCACTTGCAAGAGTATTCAACTTGTCATTAAAAGAGGGAGTTGTTCCGTTTGAATGGAAAGAAGCAAACATCATACCATTATTTAAAAAGGGTTCGAGAAATAAGTCAGAGAATTACAGACCAGTGAGTTTAACGTCAGTGATTTGTAAATTATTAGAAAGGTTAATTAAAGACCATATGGTGGAATTCCTCGTTAAGCATAAATTATTAAATTCATCTCAACATGGATTCCTTAAAGCGAGGTCATGCTTAACAAATATGTTATGTTTTTTGGAAGAAATCACTAAGTGGATAGACGTGAGATCGCCAGTAGATATTATCTACTTAGATTTTCAGAAAGCTTTTGACAAAGTGCCACATCAAAGATTACTACTTAAATTAAAAGCCCATGGTATCGGGGATAGCATAACTGACTGGATAGAACAATGGCTGACTGACAGAAGACAACGAGTTGTAGTAGATGGAGAAGTTTCAAATTGGAAATCGGTTTTGAGTGGGGTACCTCAAGGATCAGTATTAGGACCTATATTATTCTTAATATATATCAATGACTTGGACGACAGTATAACAAGTAACGTACTGAAATTTGCGGATGACACAAAACTGTTTAAAAAGGTTAATACTGATGGTGATAAACAACATTTACAAAACGATCTAGACAGAATAGTGAAATGGTCAGAGAAATGGCAGATGCTGTTCAATTTTGGGAAATGTAAATGCCTACATACAGGACATGGGAACTTGAATGTAAACTATAAAATGGGAGATACTGTTCTGGGTACTACTGTAAAAGAAAAGGACTTAGGAGTTACAATAAGCGCTGATATGAAAGTTTCAGAGCAGTGTGGTATTGCAGCTTCAAAGGGTAATCAAATTCTTGGATTGATTAGAAGAAACATAACATACAAGGGAAAAAAGTTAATTATACCTCTTTATAAAGCAATAGTTAGACCTCATTTAGAATACTGTATACAAGCATGGAGACCATATCGTAAGAAGGATATAGATACGCTTGAACGCATACAAAGGAGAGCAACTAAAATGATTCCAGAACTTAGAGACCTTAGTTATGAAGGGCGCCTGAAAGAATGTGGTTTAACAACTCTAGAGACAAGGAGGTTAAGAGGAGATCAGATTGAAGTTTTTAAGATATTGAATGGGTATGAAAATATTGATAGAAATATGTTTTTCTCACTCAAGAAGGATAGCAGAACTAGAGGACATGATGTAAAATTAGTAAAGGATCAATGTAGATTGGACATCAGGAAGCACTCGTTCTCACAGAGGACAATAAATGAATGGAACAAATTGTCTACAGATTGTGTAACTGCTAGCAGCGTGAATATGTTTAAAAACAAGGTTGACACATATCTCAGGAGGGCGGGTTATAAGTAGATGAACATTGTTGGACTCTCGATAAGCCAATGGCTTCCTTGTCCACTTGCCATTTGGGCCTTTGGCTTGGATGGCAAATCTTGTTAAATCTTGTTAAATCCTCCACTGTCGACTACTGTCCGTGCACAATGAAAGATTTAGCCAATGTCATGGACGAAAGGTCAAAGGTAGGCGCCCGAAAAATGGCACCTCGTATAAAGGACACTACAAGAAGAAGAACATTGAAAGGGTGGCCTGTACATCCTGTTCATTTTCGGAATTAATTCAGGCTTGTTCTTTTCTTATCATCTTTTATACTGCTGTTGGGATTCGCCTGATGGTGATCTTGCATAAGACCTTGCTGGGGACCGACAGCAAGGTGATGCCTCGCCTGTTGTCACAGTTGGTGAGGTCACCTTTCTTGGGAATTTTGACAATGATACCTTTGCACCAATCATTAGAACTTTTATTTTCTATGAATATATTCATGAATAAAGTTCATGGTGTGCTCTGAATAACTCTCCGTCATGACATAACTGGTCATGACCCAGTGCCTTCCTTTCGTGATTTCCTTGATAGCACAATTTCCTCCATGGTCGGTGGCTCTAGGCTAATATCGTCTGGCGCTTCTACACAATCTAGCAGTCTGTGTAGGACTTCTTCAAATGTTCAGCACGACTCTTTTTTTGCTCATCTGACGTCAGCGTGCCACTGTTTCCTTGCATGTCATAAGAGTTGTGTTGTTGTAGTGCCCTCTACAAATCTGTTCATAAAAACGGTGCCTTGTTCTTGGTGTTCTGCACCTATTCTGCACCTATTCTGCATCCTATTCTGCACCTACTGCTACTAGTATCAATTAACGATCTCTTGTATGTTCCTGCTGTCCCCTTTACCTGCTTATTTGCTTCACTGTAAAGTGTTCCATACCTTTCCTTCAATCTCTGGCACTTAGCTTTCATCCACTGTGATTTCGCTTGCTTGCTCTCCTTGATGGCATTCCATTTGTCTTCACTCAGCCACTTCTTGTGTTTCTTCTGGTTGTTGCGTAGCAATACACGGCCCAATTCATTGTATGTCTATACAAAGTATTTCCAGTTCTGCCTTTTATCCGGTACCTAACCCTCACCCTGTCCGGCATGGTTAGTCCTGCCAGGAGCCAAGGCTACCGCCTTGTATTGCATGGATGGCGAGGGTTTATAATATTAATTAGCTATTATGAGTATATTGAAATAGGCAGATTTAATTACTGGTGATTTCTTTCAACACAAGACAAGATGTATTCATTCGAGTGAACATCCCGGGTCTATTTCAGGTGTGATCAAACTTCATAGAATTATATGTACCAGTATGGGAAGCAACAACAGAACAACTCAGAATACAAGGACTGTGAAATTAAACGCGTACTTGGTAGCAGCCTAACGCCCCGTTTATATATAGTTGGCTACTAGCTCCTAACCGCGGTTAAAATGTACCAGCGGTTAGAACGCATACTCGCTTTCAGCGGCTGGTAAACGATGACGTTCACATACAGAGCTGTTAAGAGATCATGCCTCAGTTACACTTCCTGGGGTGTTACACACGAATGTAGGGCACAGTAATTTTAGATAGGTGTAACTTAACAAAAAACCATATCATCTGACATAACTGCATTTGAGCAGGTACACTGGCAAGTTTGCTGGTAGAATATGTTGACAGTGTAACTGTTTAGATGATTTTAATAGGCGGAAGGATTTTTGGCATTTTTTTCGCCACAATGCACGTGTGCGTAGTGCTTAATGTAGAAATTGGTAAAAATTGACGGGTGTGGCTCGTTCAGGCATTTTAAATGAGTTTGACTAAACTCGATCAGCATGTCAATAAGATGGTGGAAACGGCAGGTAAGAAGTTTCGGAATTTTTGATGGTCCCGTTTTCTTATAATTATGCAAAACGTTAACATGGTCGCCAATGGGAAACGTAACAGTAGGCTGAACCCTTAAACGCTTCTAAAAGCTAATAAAAATGTGTGACCTTGCCCTTTTTGACTGATACTGCACCCTCAGCCAGACGTTTGCTACTGTTCACTGGACATTTAGTGCATTGGATATAACAATCAAATTTACACACTCACAAAGCCATATATTTAGTTATACAATCCAATGGTAACAATATTTGTTTGTACTGTTTTACATTTATTGGTGGTATTCGAAAGTCGCAATATTTGTTTGTACTGTGTGTGTGATGTGTGTGTGGTGTGTGTGTGTGTGTGTGTGTTTGTGCGTGCGTGGTCGAAATCTCATGACACACACACACACATATATAAATATATATATATATATATATATACATATATATATCAGGTATTGGTCAATTAACTTGAAAAGTTAATTAATTAAATTACAATTAACTCAGAACTGTTCCAATTAAATTAAATTAACCTCACACATTTCTCAGGTCAATTACATAAAATTAAATTAACTTCCCAAATTCTTCAATTAAATTAAATTAACAATTAACTTTAATTCAATTAACAATTAAATTGTGCAGGTTTACATTCATATATCACTGTTTTTGTAAGTGATAAGTCATCATTGAAATAATAATATGCTAACTGTCATTTACACATTTTATAAAAGTTCTAAAATCACAAGTAGGTTCGTAAATGCTGCTGTCACGATAGTACAGTGTTCACATATATTGATGGAATTACTTTACTTATCTGAGGAACATTATTATTATCACCAAACAAATCTGAACATTATTCTTGACTTATAAAAGAAATGTGTTTTGTAATTTTGTTGGAAAAAGATTTGCGTATACAATATTTATATACCAAGACATTTGGTCTTGGGGTATTTGATCACATTAAAAAAATTGTGCTAGTTAAAAGTAATGTTTTTTCTGAAAGGATTTTGGCTGAAGATTTGAGGGTGTGGAGATTCCCCCTATATTCAACCACCAAATTAACAAAACAAGGTAACTACATATATAATTTCTATGCACGAAGTTGTTATTTATGCAGTATTTAATGCTAAATCATTAATTGTCCCCTATACACACTAGTATTTAAATATATATACACCATTTTTATGTATCATATTGCTTTTGCTTCCAGTTGGCACTGTAAAAATATCCCAAACTGAAGCTAGTTTACTTTTCTCTGCATGTTATGTGTACACTTCCCGATGTAAACAAACGGATGCATAGTCTAATGCATAGGTCCACTTGGCTGTAAGCTGCAGCCAAACATGTTATGTGTACACTTCCCGATGTAAACAAACGGATACATAGTCTAATGCATAGGTCCACTTGGCTGTAAGCTGCAGCCAAACATGTTATGTGTACACTTCCCGATGTAAACAAATGGATGCATAGTCTAATGCATAGGTCCACTTGGCTGTAAGCTGCAGCCAAACATGTTATGTGTACACTTCCCGATGTAAACAAACGGATACATAGTCTAATGCATAGGTCCACTTGGCTGTAAGCTGCAGCCAAACATGTTATGTGTACACTTCCCGATGTAAACAAATGGATGCATAGTCTAATGCATAGGTCCACTTGGCTGTAAGCTGCAGCCAAACATGTTATGTGTACACTTCCCGATGTAAACAAACGGATACATAGTCTAATGCATAGGTCCACTTGGCTGTAAGCTGCAGCCAAACATGTTATGTGTACACTTCCCGATGTAAACAAACGGATACATAGTCTAATGCATAGGTCCACTTGGCTGTAAGCTGCAGCCAAACATGTTATGTGTACACTTCCCGATGTAAACAAACGGATGCATAGTCTAATGCATAGGTCCACTTGGCTGTAAGTTGCAGCCAAACATGTTTACTTTAGACAGAGATTTGCAGAAGCCATCATTTGTCATCAACTTATCACACTACCAGAGGAAACTCTTCCCTCCAATTCACAGGTGCCTGAATGACTAGTCCACTCCAGTTGGCATAGACAGTAATAGTGCTCTGTGATGTTCTCCCTCCCATTCACACATGCCTTAACCTCAGGCCAATGACTAGAATAATGACTGCAGGCCTTTTGGAAATGCCTGGGTAACATGGGTGTGAACTATCCAGTAATACCAACTGTTAAATTATCACTTAATTGAGAGTTAATTGCGAATTGGTCAATTAAATTAAATTAAATTAACCCCTTTTTATGAAGTTAATTAAATAAATTAAATTAATCTAGCCTTTCTGGTGAAGTTAATTAAATTAAATTAACTTAATTGAGTTAACTAAATTATATATATATATACTTATATATACATAAACATGTACGCATAAATATACATGTATGCATATATGTATATATGTGTATATACATATGTATATATATACATGTATGCATATATATATATATACGTATATATATATATATGTGTATATATATATATATATATATGTGTATATATATATATACGTGTGTATATGTGTATATATATATATACATGTATGCATATATATATATATATGTGTGTGTATATATATATATATACTCAAGTCTCAAGTGGTTTACTCCAAACAGCCCAAACTTGGGCTAACGCAGGAGTTTGTGGTGGACTGTGCGCATGCGCTGTGGGTGGTACGTTCGATTAAGACTAGTATCATTAATGTTGCTGAAATGGTTTTTATCTGATAGTTTTATTTATTTTATGTATAGGATGTTTAACTAAAATTTTTAATAGGTTGGTTGTGTGTATGGATACTGTCGCTGCCTTGCCACATGCACACATAGACAGTCTCCATACCCACACCATGGATAAGTTTATGCTGAGCACTGTGTTTTAAAGGCAGTTTAGGTGAGGAGGTGTGGTGAAAGGGAGTTCCATAATAGCTACTTGAAATGATTTTGGGTTTTTTATGTTGGTAATTTTTGATGGAATCATATTCCATATGCGAATGGCTCTGGGATAAAATGAAAAGACCATTGCATTTATACGACACTTGGGGGCTATGTATTGTCCACGGGTTCGAGAGCGAGTTAGTAGGCCTGGAGGGGGGGTGATCTCAATAATGTTGTTTAGAATTTTGTAGAAGGTAGTGGCTTGTTTGATAATGCGCCTTCGTTCGAGTGTATATGTGCGTATATATATATATATATATATATACACACACACACACATATGTATATACATGCATATGCAATTGTGTTTCGAGTGTCCATGTGTGTGAATACATTTTATTTTTATTATTGATTGCGCTCGCCATAAAGTGGCACCTATATAATAGTCAAGGAGTTCGGACTGACACCTCGGTACAAGAAATCTGGAGGCCGGCGTGAAGCAGATGTCCGACTACTAACTCATGCCGACATATCCAGATTTGTTGCCTTTCTGGTAAATTTCGCGGAAGACCATGCCTTGATGTTGCCTGGCCGAATCCCTGGATTTAAGGTATTTGGCATCAAACTGTTGCCATCCTACTACACCAAGGCGAGAATTTGGCGCATCTACACAGCTGCAATGGAAGCAGCTGGTGAACGGGCTGTCAAGATTGACTCCTTCCGCAAACTGTGGCGAACCCTTGTGCCATACATTGTGAAGACGCGACCGATGACAAATCTTTGTTAGATCTGTCAAAAGAACAACTCGGCAATATACATAAGTGCTAATGTGTCTGGTGAAAACAAATCTGAGAGAGTCATAAACCAACAGGCACATCTGCAGAAAGTGGTTACAGAACGGACAATGTACCAAGAAATGGTGAGAGCTGCAAAGGTAGCGAGCGAGAAGGTGGCAAAGTTAGCATCAATGCACCTGCGTCCAAGGACATCACCATGCACTATAGCCTTGATTACACCTGCATCCAAGGACATCACCATGCACTACAGCCTTGATTACACCTGCATCCAAGGACATCACCATGCACTACAGCCTTGATTACACCTGCATCCAAGGACATCACCATGCACTACAGCATTGATTACACCTGCATCCATGGACATCACCATGCACTACAGCATTGATTACACCTGCATCCAAGGACATCACCATGCACTACAGCTTTGATTACACCTGCATCCATGGACATCACCATGCACTACAGCCTTGATTACACCTGCATCCAAGGACATCACCATGCACTACAGCTTTGATTACACCTGCATCCAAGGACATCACCATGTACTACAGCCTTGATTACACCTGCATCCAAGGACATCACCATGCACTACAGCTTTGATTACACCTGCATCCATGGACACCACCATGCACTACAGCCTTGATTACACCTGCATCCAAGGACATCACCATGCACTACAGCTTTGATTACACCTGCATCACCATGCACTACAGCCTTGATTACACCTGCATCCAAGGACATCACCATGCACTACATCCTTGATTACACCTGCATCCAAGGACATCACCATGCACTACAGCTTGATTACACCTGCATCCATGGACATCACCATGAACTACAGCCTTGATTACACCTGCATCCAAGGACATCACCATGCACTACATCCTTGATTACACCTGCATCCTAGGACATCACCATGAACTACAGCTTTGATTACACCTGCATCCAAGGACATCACCATGTACTACAGCTTTGATTACACCTGCATCCAAGGATATCACCATGCACTACAGCCTTGATTACACCTGCATCCAAGGACATCACCATATACTACAGCCTTGATTACACCTGCATCCAAGGACATCACCATGCACTACAGCTTTGATTACACCTGCATCCATGGACATCACCATGCACTACAGCCTTGATTACACCTGCATCCAAGGACATCACCATGCACTACAGCTTTGATTACACCTGCATCCAAGGACATCACCATGTACTACATCCTTGATTACACCTGCATCCAAGGACATCACCATGCACTACAGCTTTGATTACACCTGCATCCAAGGACATCACCATATACTACAGCCTTGATTACACCTGCATCCAAGGACATCACCATGCACTACAGCTTTGATCACACCTGCATCCATGGACATCACCATGCACTACAGCCTTGATTACACCTGCATCCAAGGACATCACCATGCACTACATCCTTGATTACACCTGCATCCTAGGACATCACCATGCGCTACAGCTTTGATTACACCTGCATCCATGGACATCACCATGCACTACAGCCTTGATTACACCTGCATCCAAGGACATCACCATGTACTACAGCCTTGATTACACCTGCATCCAAGGATATCACCATGCACTACAGCTTTGATTACACCTGCATCCATGGACATCACCATGCACTACAGCCTTGATTACACCTGCATCCAAGGACATCACCATGCACTACAGCTTTGATTACACCTGCATCCAAGGACATCACCATGTACTACAGCCTTGATTACACCTGCATCCAAGGACATCACCATGCACTACAGCTTTGATTACACCTGCATCCAAGGACATCACCATGTACTACAGCCTTGATTACACCTGCATCCAAGGACATCACCATGCACTACAGCTTTGATCACACCTGCATCCATGGACATCACCATGCACTACAGCCTTGATTACACCTGCATCCAAGGACATCACCATGCACTACATCCTTGATTACACCTGCATCCTAGGACATCACCATGCACTACAGCTTTGATTACACCTGCATCCATGGACATCACCATGAACTACAGCTTTGATTACACCTGCATCCATGGACATCACCATGCACTACAGCTTTGATTACACCTGCATCCATGGACATCACCATGCACTACAGCTTTGATTACACCTGCATCCATGGACATCACCATGCACTACAGCCTTGATTACACCTGCATCCATGGACATCACCATGCACTACAGCTTTGATTACACCTGCATCCATGGACATCACCATGCACTACAGCCTTGATTACACCTGCATCCATGGACATCACCATGAACTACAGCCTTGATTACACCTGCATCCATGGACATCACCATGCACTACAGCCTTGATTACACCTGCATCCAAGGACATCACCATGCACTACAGCCTTGATTACACCTGCATCCAAGGACATCACCATGCACTACAGCTTTGATTACGCACAACAAGAACATTACCCATCAACCCGATGCAAGCTGGGCCGATGTACTTCCTGTGTCCAAGAAAGTGCGGTTTGTTTGGCGTTACCTGTGAGAGGGAATGCCACAACAGGTGACTTACCTGATTGACGAAGGAATGACCGTCACCAAGGGAGCTAATTCTGTTATTAGCTACTTGTACTATTTCTTCGCCAATTACGGTGTTGGTGAGATGCATGTGCACCTGCATTGTGACAACTGTTCTGGCCAGAATAAGAACAACTACCTGTTGTGGTATCTGGCATGGCGAGTCATGCACACACTGCACCTATCCATCTCGCTAAACTTCCTCATCACAGGGCACACCAAATTTGGACCTGACTGGTGGTTTGGTCTAATAAAGCAGAATTATCGTCGATGGTGTCATGTTTATATGATATCGTCGATGTTGTCAAAACAAGCACCGTCACGGGCGTCAACATCCCATGGAAAGTTGGAACCGAAGATGGCGAGGTTGCTGTGCCACAGGCCGACTGGCAGTCATTTCTGCGGCCTTTCTTCCGAGTGATGAAAGGCATCAAACAATATCACCATTTCCGGTTTGATGTGGCGCACCCTGGAATGGTCTTCAGAAAGGAGTTTGCTGATTCGGAGGAGGAGATGTGTGAACTGCTTCTGGATGCTTACGTGCTACCACCACATCACCAGCCACAACCCATCACATCACCGGCCACAACCCATCACACCACCGGCCACAACCCATCACACCACCGGCCACGACCCACCACATCACCAGCCACAACCCGTCACACCACCGGCCACGACCCATCACACCACCAGCCACAACCCATCACACCACCGGCCACAACCCATCACACCACCGGCCACAACCCACCACACCACCGGCCACAACCCATCACACCACCGGCCACAACCCATCACACCACCGGCCACAACCCATCACACCACCGGCCACAACCCATCACACCACCGGCCACGACCCATCACACCACCGGCCACGACCCATCACACCACCGGCCACAACCCATCACATCACCGGCCACAACCCATCACACCACCGGCCACAACCCATCACGTCACCGGCCACAACCCATCACGTCACCGGCCACAACCCATCACACCACCGGCCACAACCCATCACACCACCGGCCACGACCCATCACACCACCGGCCACAACCCATCACACCACCGGCCACAACCCATCACACCACCGGCCACAACCCATCACACCACCGGCCACGACCCATCACACCACCGGCCACAACCCATCACACCACTTGGTTTGGACACCAACAGAAAGTGGTACCTCCACAACAAAATTCGGGAGTTTTGTACGCCAAACGCCATGGACATCACCTGTCGACAGTCAGAAGAGGAGCCTGAGAATGTAGTGAGGCCAGTAGTTCAACGGAGTGTTGGGTCCACTAGCTACAGTCGTGGTCGCAGACGTGGTCGCGGGCGTGGCCACAAATTGATGAACAACCTGCCGTAAAACGTGGACGCAGGGACCGCCACTAGTCAGTAACATGATTAAATTCGATGTCTGAGACAATTGACGTTATTGATTGCCATCAGTTATCAATTGCAATCAGAGCACAACTAAATTGCATAATAAAGCACTACAACTGAAAAATATAATTTTTTTATTTGTGAACAAATAACGTGAATATTCATAATAACAATAATAATACAAAATAATGTTATGAAACCAATTTACAAGTAGAAATAGTCAGACATGTATCTGCCTGATACGATGCGTGCATAAACACTGTGTTACGTGATAGTTTCCAGTGTAATCCTCCCAGGACAAGTTATTGAATCTTCGAAGTCGATTTTCTCCAAATTAACTTTTTTGACCATGGTGTGTTTAAAATGAGACATATCTACAAATAATTGTGACACATCAGTGAGGATGGTATAATTTTGAAGCTAAACATATGCTTGTTCCAGAAACATAACAAACTACACAAACGTTTTTATGTCCAAGTGACTTATTTTGCTGTCCTGGGTCACATATTACTCTCTCGTCTCTTTGTCATACAAACATTTGTATGTTTTAACTTACATCACCAGTACTTCTTTTTTCTCGGAAATGTATTCGCCATGTCGCTGTTTAAAAGGAAAAACAGCGACAAGTAACTGTTGACATTGTGAGAAACCCGTTGTACCGAGTAATTGACCAACGCTGGGACCTGTAATTTGGCAGGCATCAGCTGTGTAGCTAGTAGCGATGTCTAGCTCCTAGCCCCTGTAGCTTCTACGCTCCTAGCCCCGAACTGTATGTAAACGGTCATGGGACTTTGTATGGGATTTCGTTTTCATCTCGTCGAGGTACCACTATAGCATTGCTCCATCACATTCCGCATTGCGCCATCGCAGCATCGCATCGCTCCCTCGCATATCGCGCATACATCTTCGCCTGGGTGCAGATTGTACTTTTCATTATGACGGAAATAATGTATATGCACCCAAATTCTGGGCTCATACATAATTAGCTAATTATGATGTCATCCGGGCATTTAGCTCATTCATAAAATAAGAATTAACTTTTATCAGTGTATGCATTGCAATTCGAATTAACTTTAAACTGTGATTATATTTCCATAATGAAAACTCCACCCCGCATCCAGGCGAAGATGTGTGAAACAAATGGTGGCGCCACAGCGCGGATCCTGGATAATAGAGGCTAATTAAGAGTGCAACACATGGTTACGCCACCTTACGGAGTCTAGACAATCCAGGCTCGCCACCTAGTGAGTATGGCTGACAGATGGCGGCTAATCTCGCAGGCATAGTCTGAGAAAGTAAGTTTTTAGTTTAAACGTGTTTATAGAGGATCCAGCAGTTAAATAGCAATTTCTACGTTTAATACCCAATGTATTGGTTATTTTAAACTGACAGCTAATGAACAAACAGCTCTGTGATCCCCTGAGCGATAATATAGTGCATTTTTCGTATACACATTTCGTCACTGGACACGGCTAACTACACGTTTTCTGCTAAATTCGGGTTTAGTTTGATGTTCTTACTCGTAGAGCATGTGTTCAACAACGATGTTCCCATATTTTAGAACATGTTCTTCTATTCAAGCCTTTCAACAGGCTGTCAAGCACATACAACCGCATCGTTGAGTATAATTATAATACCAAGCCCAAGGCAAGTGTCTAGCCTCTGCCTCTGGCTCTAGGCGTACGTGAGCCGTATCTTTAGCATAGGGGTCTAAACGTATGTGAGCCTGCGCGTGCATCGGTTTTCGTTTTTCATTTCCTGCTCTAAATCTGAGCGCGCATTAATCGTCCCGTTCGAAAATTAACTGCGTTTCATCAAGATAGCAGAAGTACAAGTTGGCGCGATTTATTCTAGTTTATCTAATTTAGAAACGGCAATCGGCCATTACAAGCAATCAAAGTTAGTTAACTTGTACAAGCGCAGCTCAAGATCGATAGAATCACACAAGAAGCGCTGTCCTAATGTAGCAGAAACAGCAAATAAAGATCTAGCTTTTGTCGAGATCAACTACTGTTGTATACGCGGTGGAAACAAATATTCAAATCGAACAGCAAAGGGCAGCGACAGGCTCATCAGTAAGTATTCTTTAGGTATGGATTTTTTATTTGTTTTGCTAACATTGCATAACAATGTCAACGTTTGGTAACAACCCAATTAAAAAATCCTAATTTACACATCGCATTGCTGCATTATTGTTCATGTCACGGCTGTTCTAGGCCTAGCTTGTTGGTTATCCTCCCGGACAGTTATGCATTTGTGTTTATTTATATTTTATGTATCAGTTTATTTTGATCATGTGTGTTGTTAATCTAGCTACATAGTTGTTGCTATATTACTAGTATTACTATTAGTGTTAGGGATTGAACCTAGAAAACGGGGGTTAGCGAATGCCAATGCCGGACTACGATATGTGGTTAATGATGATGTAGCTTCGGAATCGAAGGTTAATTGGAATTCACATATATTGGTATGTCGGAGCTTGTTAGATGGTGCCATTGGTTATTGTAGATATCGAAGCAGTCCTGCAAAAAAGACTGTTTAGTGCATGATATTGTCAGTCATTGATATTCCTTAATGTTTATGTATGCATGATCTATGACTGGTTTGCATAGTACATCGTAAACATCATTTTTGTTTTCAGCACTACCCAACAACGGTGTCCTGCAGGTCTGCAGATACGGCTGTCGAAAGATGCCACAACCCTTGTTGTTGACAACTGACACATCAACACTTCAGTGTCTGCCATATATACATTTGTGCTTAGATGTTACCATGCATTCACCGCCCGCATACATCCTGCATGCACATGCATATATACACACCATACACATAAGTAGTATATTAGTACATTATAGTAATATATGCCATATTGAGAATATTTACATTAGTGTGCCACGTACATATATTTTACATCAGTGTGTAGAAATATTTGATATTAGTGTATTCTGTTTTACGTTACTGTGTTCTATGTAGAAATAGACTAGGCAAATAATGTAAAAAAAAATGCCATCAATGGTACCTAAGTGTTACAAGCGGTCCCCCGTGCCAGGATTTATCTATGACCTTTATCGGTCACAACGAGCCCGGATGACACTTTCTATTGCAATTTTTTACTGTGTATAATGAGCTATTTAGCAAAGATGGTGTTAAGATTCTGCAATATTTAAATAATTGGCTGTAACTCTACTAATTATAGAGCTACATAGCTAAATATGGTATCAAAATATTTGGAATAAGGAGGATTATGTCAGATATAAATAATTATATCAATATTATAGCAATATTCGAAGAAGAAAAAAAACCGTCACAAAATATATCAATATTTTATTTTGGTTTCTGGACCAATGGTGTATAATAGTTTCTATTACTTATTACGTACATGGTACATGCCAATTATGTTTATCACAAAATACTGCCAGGTCATTTCCAAACTAAACAACAGCAACTAGTTCAGTAAACAATGGACAATTACCGATTATTATGCATAAATCCATGTTACCCCCATATGTTCAAGATTGTCAGAAAGTGAAACACTACAGTCGTTGGGAAACATATCTCAATTAAACCGTAATTAATAATGCTGATATTAAACCATGATTACATGTTAATATATACTTATACTATTACACATAGTAATCTTATCCACCAGTTAAATCCCACCCTTCTCTATACCGGGAGGGGGGCTCGGATTGGTCAATGTTCTGCTGCACAAAGTAGCACCCATCCCCGCCCAATCACTGCGTATGAGGGCAGATCATTTGTTATCTGTGAAGATAGACATTAGAAGGACATGTAACTGACAATTAGATTCTTCATCGTCCATTGTAGTAAATGGGTTCCGGCAGATAT
The DNA here is from genome assembly GCA_963662155.1 of Lamellibrachia columna. NCBI lineage: Eukaryota > Metazoa > Annelida > Polychaeta > Sabellida > Siboglinidae > Lamellibrachia > Lamellibrachia columna. The sequence goes on along the minus strand of OY759265.1, from coordinate 676,922 downwards.
CATCGCTGCATGAGCACGCACCTGTGCACTTAACTGCTTCGATCTGCAGGTGCATCTTGCAGTTGCACAGTTTTTGCATTTGCTATACATGATATCTGAGAATTCCTATGGTTAAGGGGTCCTCTACCATCAGCTGTAGGCGAAGTTGTCTACTGGTGGGATCCTTGCACCAGCCATTATTGGTGGGTGAAGCTTGGTCAGGGGACGTGCTATCTGCCAAATACCAAACATGGCTCTGGTACTGGGTGCGTTGGATGCATTTGGAAAGACAACTCTGGGTAGGCGGAAGCTTTTCTCGATCTTTGGTATCTTTCTGAAATAGTTTGTAACGCACTTCGTTGATGGCGGCATTGTTAGTGTAGATGGATTCCTCTGCTTGTTTCTCTGTTGCTTCAGAAAGAGCTCCGCATTGAAGATGATCCAACAGAACTGCATACTTCTGAAATGTTTTCCATGTTGACTTTTTGTCGTGTCCAATCAGCTGACTGACAGTGTCACATGATATGCTGGGATGTTCCTTCGAAGAATTGGAGATAACTGTATGTCATTAACAGCAATGAAGCATCGCTATTTTTCGGTTCCTGTTCTTATTCATAATTCTCGACTCAGTTGTGCTGCAAAGTGAATCACAAATACCAACACATCAGTGTCTCTACTCGCGATGATAATACGTTCAAACAGTGCTTCGCAAGCTGTGGTAGCATGAAGTAAAATGCGTGTATCGGCCTCTTCATATGCGAGCAAATTATTAGGTAGTCCACGGATGTTACTTGCTGCTTGTATATTATTGTGCGTTGATAAAAGCCTGTCCAAGTAGGTACTGACAGTTCAGGGGTGCGGTAGTGTCTTGTGAGTAGCCAACACATGTCTTTGTATCTGGTTCATAGCTTTCCAGGTCAACATCAACAGTAAATCTAGGTATTGGACGAGCAATGGCTTCGGGTGCATGATTCAGCTGCTGTAACTCCTCCTTTTCCAAGAGGTAATTGTTGTTCGCTTTGACGTGTTGGCTCTCTTTGGAATGCAACCATCTGGGTGGCATGGAATGTTCCTTTGCCACCGAGAGTTTCCTCTATGATATCGATATTGTCTGCTGCAAATTGGAGAAAAGAATGACTGGAACTGGAAAATTACCATTTTCAATGAATTTGTGCAATGTTCTTTTTGCCAGAGTTGTGTCAGTCAACACGCTGTACCAGAGTCCTTGATCATGTTGCTTGGTGGATACTCATTCCGAGGCCAACTTTGGGGGTTTTACCCTTTGAGATAGCATACACAATGTCTTGGCCAAAACTAAGAGATAGCCTTCTGGTGGTGTCGTCAGCATCTTCATCTGTTTGTCCCGACTCACCTGTAAGCAACACACTTAGAAACAAATAGAGACTTTGTGGCTCAAGCGTAGCTGCATCGTCTATGTTCGTTCACTGGGGCACAATTGTCATACTGTGGGGAATGTTTTACATCTGCTGTTATTTTAAGGTCAGTGTGATGCAAGGTTGTGTTTTGAACATCTTCGTCCATGAACTGGCTGAAGTGCAAATCTTGTTCTGACACTACGTCTTCCAGTTTGTCTTTTGTCTCCTTCACAGTTTGTACTACTACTTTCGCTGGAACTACCAGGAATAATAGTTGTGGTTCATGGGGATCTAGCTGTGGTTCAAGGGGATCTAGCTGTGGTTCATGGGGACCTAGCTGTGGTTCATGGGGATCTAGCTGTGGTTCATGGGGACCTAGCTGTGGTTCATGGGATCTAGCTGTGGTTCATGGGGATCTAGCTGTGGTTCATGGGGATCTAGCTGTGGTTCATGGGGATCTAGCTGTGGTTCATGGGGACCTAGCTGTGGTTCATGGGGATCTAGCTGTGGTTCATGGGGACCTAGCTGTGGTTCATGGGATCTAGCTGTGGTTCATGGGGATCTAGCTGTGGTTCATGGGGATCTAGCTGTGGTTCATGGGGATCTAGCTGTGGTTCATGGGGACCTAGCTGTGGTTCATGGGGACCTAGCTGTGGTTCATGGGATCTAGCTGTGGTTCATGGGGACCTAGCTGTGGTTCATGGGGATCTAGCTGTGGTTCATGGGGACCTAGCTGTGGTTCATGGGGATCTAGCTGTGGTTCATGGGGACCTAGCTGTGGTTCAAGGGGATCTAGCTGTGGTTCATGGGTATCTAGCTGTGGCACAAACTTGATTTACCCTTGGAGCAGCCTTTGCAACTTATCCTTAAATCATGTCCTGTGCTGCTTGTAACTGCCAACTTTGAACTGTGACAACAGCCCAACATACCTTTCCCAAACATCAAATGAGCTGTATATATTTAACCTTTAGTTACTCCTATGGAAACTTCATGTGCAACTTTATGTATGCACGTATCTTTAGGGTCACAGCCTTTGAGGGTGTTTTTCTCACAATCAGCTTTCCACATGAACTGGATTTAACACTTGAGGTGGTACCTGGCATCAGCAACTAGGAGGTCACTGACCCTGGCTAACTACACCTCATAAATCAGTCATGTTTCTTTGCATTGATGACTGTCAGAAACATTCCTAGTTGCGACAACTCTGTTTTTTCCCAGAAGAAACCGTTTGACAAAAATGCATAAGTCAGAATCTAATGTTTCCATGTTGCTTCGCAAGATTCTTTGAGCTTGTTGACGTTTCTCATCAGCACAAGGTGATTTTTTAGCCCAAAGTTTGTTTTCAGTCTGCCCAGATGCAATGAACTTATGCATTTTTGTCAAACGGTTTCTTTTGAGTGTTATTTGATACTGTTCGCACAAAAGCCCAGGTGATTTGGATGTTTGCCTGACATGGGCTATATGACAGGCCTACACTTTGAATGGTTTATAGTATCATTAGTTTGACAGAAATGTGTTGCAATGGGATTTCTCTCTGATATCAGACAATCAAGTCACGAATTATATACACTGTGTGTGTGTGTGTGTGTGTGTGTGTGTGTGTGTGTGTGTGTGTGTGTGTGTGTGTGTGTGTGTGTGTGTGTGTGTGTGTGTGTGTGTGTGTGTGTCTGTGTCTGTGTGTGTGGTGTGGTGTGGTGTGGTGTGTGTGTGTTCTAGATGTATTTAGTGGTTACAGTGTGAAATGCACTCCATGTGTTCATGTGATAAATTATTGTTCTTGTGACTATGATGACGTGAGCCAGTAATACGCTGTTACCTATGTTATATTTTACATTTTATATACGACAATGTAATTGCCCTGAATGGGATGAATAAAGTTATATTGTATTGTATTGATTGTTGATTGCTCTAGTTATAGGTTATTTGGTTTAACATAATATATATTGTTGATTGATATTATAGGTTTCTTGGTTGTTGCAGGTTGTTGATTGTTGCTGTGAGTTACTATGGATGCCCCTGTGGAGAAGGGCTGCTACTGCGGCACAGCCACCTCGAACTCGGCAACTCTCGTGTGTGAGAGATGCTCCCAGCTGTATCACATAGGTAAGGAGAGGACTACATACAGCTGTATCACATAGGTAAGGAGAGGACTACATACAGCTGTATCACATAGGTAAGGAGAGGACTACATACAGCTGTATGACATAGGTAAGGAGAGGACTACATACAGCTGTATCACATAGGTAAGGAGAGGACTACATACAGCTGTATCACATAGGTAAGGAGAGGACTACATACAGCTGTATCACATAGGTAAGGAGAGGACTACATACAGCTGTATCACATAGGTAAGGAGAGGACTACATACAGCTGTATCACATAGGTAAGGAGAGGACTACATACAGCTGTATGACATAGGTAAGGAGAGGACTACATACAGCTGTATCACATAGGTAAGGAGAGGACTACATACAGCTGTATCACATAGGTAAGGAGAGGACTACATACAGCTGTATCACATAGGTAAGGAGAGGACTACATACAGCTGTATCACATAGGTAAGGAGAGGACTACATACAGCTGTATGACATAGGTAAGGAGAGGACTACATACAGCTGTATCACATAGGTAAGGAGAGGGCTACATACAGCTGTATCACATAGGTAAGGAGAGGACTACACACAGCTGTATCACATAGGTAAGGAGAGGACTACACACAGCTGTATCACATAGGTAAGGAGAGGACTACATACAGCTGTATCACATAGGTAAGGAGAGGACTACACACAGCTGTATCACATAGGTAAGGAGAGGACTACATACAGCTGTATCACATAGGTAAGGAGAGGACTACATACAGCTGTATGACATAGGTAAGGAGAGGACTACATACAGCTGTATCACATAGGTAAGGAGAGGGCTACATACAGCTGTATCACATAGGTAAGGAGAGGACTACACACAGCTGTATCACATAGGTAAGGAGAGGACTACACACAGCTGTATCACATAGGTAAGGAGAGGACTACATACAGCTGTATCACATAGGTAAGGAGAGGACTACACACAGCTGTATCACATAGGTAAGGAGAGGACTACATACAGCTGTATCACATAGGTAAGGAGAGGACTACATACAGCTGTATCACATAGGTAAGGAGAGGACTACATACAGCTGTATCACATAGGTAAGGAGAGGACTACATACAGCTGTATCACATAGGTAAGGAGAGGACTACACACAGCTGTATCACATAGGTAAGGAGAGGACTACATACAGCTGTATCACATAGGTAAGGAGAGGACTACACACAGCTGTATCACATAGGTAAGGAGAGGACTACATACAGCTGTATCACATAGGTAAGGAGAGGACTACATACAGCTGTATCACATAGGTAAGGAGAAGACTACATACAGCTGTATCACATAGGTAAGGAGAGGGCTACATACACACATTAGAATGGTTGGCCACAGAATGGTGTGGAAATGAGTCTCTCAGTACAATAGACATCCTGTCATGATCTGTCAATTTGTGGGACAAATATAACCTTCGGTGATGAAAAGAAAGTTTACAAATGATACAGATGAACACAGTTTACAGGATGATCTAAATAAATTAGTTAATTGGTCAGAAAAATGGCAAATGTTATTAAATTTTGGGAAGTGTAGATGCATACACATAGGACATGGAAACATGGACGAAGAATACAAAATGGGGGATGCTGTACTAGGTAGAACCACACAAGAAAAGCACTTGGGAGTAACATTTAGTGGTGACATGATCAGAGCAATGTGGGATTACTGCTTCAAAAGGAGATCAAATTCTATGGCTAATTACCTATACCATGGGCTTTTAGTTTAAGTAACAATCTTTGATGTGGCACTTTATCGAAAGCTTTCTGAAAATCTAAGTAGACAACATCCACTGGTGACCCGTCATCTACCCACTTTGTAATTTCCTCAAAAAAACATAAGAGATTGGTTAGACATGACCTTGCTTTTAGGAACCCATGTTGAGATGTATTTGTTAATTTATGTTATACAAGGAATTCCACCATGTGGTCTCTAATTAATGTTTCGAGTAATTTACATACAACTGATGTTAAACTCACTGGTCTGTAATTTTCTGGCTTTTTCCTCGATCCCTTCTTAAATAGTAGCGTAATGTTTGCTTCTTTCCATTCTGCAGGAACCATTCCTTCTTCTAGTGAAAAGTTGAAAAAAATTGCAATTGGTGTACTAATTTGCTCAAGAATTTCCTTAAGCAGTTTTGTTGGTATCCCATCAACTCCAGGTGATTTATTATCTTTCATCTTCTTAACTTTCTTTGCTATCATTTCATGAGTTACAAATAACTGCCTCTCCGTCTGTGGTAAAAACTGAGCTGAAATACTCATTCAGGACCTATGCTATTTGAAACCCGTTTGAAATTATGTTTCCTCTGTTGTTTTCCAACCTAATCTCGAACTTTCTGTTTACTCCTTATATAAGCATAGAAACTTTTGCTGTCATTTCTAATTTCATTTGTAGCTAGGTTAAGTGCGTTTTTTGTAATTTGCATAGTCTTCATCCTTTCTGGTACGCCTATAAAGTAGTTGATTGTGGTCACTGTTGCCCAATGGTTCATGTATTTTTACATTGTCCACTAATTCTTTTTGTGATGATAAAACTATATCTAATACATTTTCTCCCCTGGTTAGTTCTAATTATATATATTAAAAATAGAAATTGTTGGTCCTCACCCCCTGTACTCTCTAGAGATTTCCATTGTATGTGTCCATGGTTAAAATCTCCCATTATGATGCATTCCCCTTTACTCACTTCCTTTATAGCATTTTGTAATTTTGTGTTATCCTCTTTGTTTATGTTTGGACTTCGGTAAACTAATCCAATAATTTTGAATTTCCTGAAACAATTTTGCACCAAACAGCTTCATCGTAATCTGCTTCCCTTTCTAGTTTTATTTCATAAGACTGAATAGATTCTTTAATATATAAAATAACTCCCCCTCCCCTTCTTCCTATTCGATCTCTCCTAAACATTACGGATCCTGTCAATCCTAATTCAGCATCTGTTATGTCTGTGTTGGCCCATGATTTATTAATACCAATTATGTGAGGGTCAATATCTTCTACCATAATGTTTAATTAATTTTTCTTATTTACTATACTCCTAGCATTTAAACACGCATCTATAACCTGCTTCAGACATGTTTTTTGGACATATGGGTTGGGGTTGATTGGGATTGGTTGGGGTTGGTTGGGGTTGGTTGGGATTGGTTGGGATTGGTTGGGATTGGTTGGGGTTGGTTGGGATTGGTTGGGATTGGTTGGGGTTGGTTGGGATTGGTTGGGGTTGGTTGGGATTGGTTGGGGTTGGTTGGGATTGTTGGGGTGGCAGCTCATTAGGCCAAGTAAACATCAGCAATGCCAAACCTAAATATTTACAGCCAGAGATCTTGATTAGTGGTAGCTGTAATTATCCACCAGGTTATTCCAGTGACCCCACCAATGGACCGTAGAACGGTAGACTCCTATTGTCTTGGGTTCCCCTTCCATTTTGACCTACCTGAATGATTAGCCTTTCATTCCCGGCCATAGTTCACAGTTCACTGTCAGTCGTCTATTCCTCTCTCCCATTTCCACCACCTCTGCAGGCCTGGAGCTGTGTGACTCAGTGTATGTAGTGGAAGGGTATGTAGTGGAACTTAGTGGTTACAGTTATGTATAACTGTATTTATTGAATCAGTTAATAATGTGTTTGCATACATTACATTGTTTTTCTCCAAATAAAATAAAGCATTAATGTAAAGCCAAAATATTTGAAATTAATTCAAATGCATTTACAAATGTGTAACAAAAACATTTGCATTTGAGGGCAATCCCAAACATTTGCATTTGAATGTGTGTTGTAGGATGTCTCAAGTATAGGAGACTGTCCTCTTTTCAAGATGACACATATATGTGTTTCCAGGATGTCTCGAGTATGGGAGACTGCCCTCTCTTCAAGGTGACACGTCTCTGTGTTTGTAGGATGTCTCAAGTATAGGAGACTGCCCTCTCTTCAAGATGATACGTCTCTGTGTTTGCAGGATGTCTCAAGTATGGGAGACTGTCCTCTCTTCAAGATGACTCGTCTCTGTGTTTGCAGGATGTCTCAAGTATGGGAGACTGTCCTCTCTTCAAGATGACTCGTCTCTGTGTTTGTAGGATGTCTCAAGTATAGGAGACTGCCTTCTCTTCAAGGTGACACGTCTCCGTGTTTGCAGGATGTCTCAAGTATGGGAGACTGTCCTCTCTTCAAGATGACACGTCTCTGTGTTTGCAGGATGTCTCAAGTATGGGAGACTGCCTTCCCTTCAAGGTGACACGTCTCTGTGTTTGCAGGATGTCTCAAGTATGGGAGACTGTCCTCTCTTCAAGATGACACGTCTCTGTGTTTGCAGGATGTCTCAAGTATAGGAGACTGTCCTCTCTTCAAGATGACTCGTCTCTGTGTTTGCAGGATGTCTCAAGTATGGGAGACTGCCCTCTCTTCAAGGTGACACGTCTCCGTGTTTGCAGGATATCTCAAGTATGGGAGACTGTCCTCTCTTCAAGATGACACTTGTCTGTGTTTGTAGGATGTCTCAAGTATGGGAGACTGTCCTCTCTTCAAGGTGACACTTATCTGTGTTTGTAGGATGTCTCAAGTATGGGAGACTGTCCTCTCTTCAAGATGACACTTGTCTGTGTTTGTAGGATGTCTCAAGTATAGGAGACTGTCCTCTCTTCAAGATGACACTTGTCTGTGTTTGTAGGATGTCTCAAGTATGGGAGACTGTCCTCTCTTTAATGTGACACTTGTCTGTGTTTGCAGGATGTCTCAAGTATGGGAGACTGTCCTCTCTTCAAGGTGACACTTGTCTGTGTTTGTAGGATGTCTCAAGTATGGGAGACTGTCCTCTCTTCAAGATGACACGTCTCTGTGTTTGTAGGATGTCTCAAGTATGGGAGACTGCCCTCTCTTCAAGGTGACACTTGTCTGTGTTTGTAGGATGTCTCAAGTATGGGAGACTGTCCTCTCTTCAATGTGACACTTGTCTGTGTTTGTAGGATGTCTCAAGTATGGGAGACTGTCCTCTCTTCAATGTGACACTTGTCTGTGTTTGTAGGATGTCTCAAGTATGGGAGACTGTCCTCTCTTCAATGTGACACTTGTCTGTGTTTGTAGGATGTCTCAAGTATAGGAGACTGTCCTCTCTTCAATGTGACACTTGTCTGTGTTTGTAGGATGTCTCAAGTATGGGAGACTGTCCTCTCTTCAATGTGACACTTGTCTGTGTTTGTAGGATGTCTCAAGTATGGGAGACTGTCCTCTCTTCAATGTGACACTTGTCTGTGTTTGTAGGATGTCTCAAGTATGGGAGACTGTCCTCTCTTCAATGTGACACTTGTCTGTGTTTGTAGGATGTCTCAAGTATGGGAGACTGTCCTCTCTTCAATGTGACACTTGTCTGTGTTTGTAGGATGTCTCAAGTATGGGAGACTGTCCACTCTTCAAGGTGACACGTTCTTCACTCTGGTCTGTGCACGTTGCAGTGATACTGGAGAAGAAACTTATACAAGAATGAAACTGTCATGGTAATATTAGAAGTAGTATAACACATAATGTAACACATAATGTGACACATAATGTATCACATAATGTAACATGACGTAGCACATAATGTAATATATAATAGAACACATAAAGTGACATATAATGTAACACATCATGTAACACACCAAGGCAAAGGTCCAGATAGCAAGCCATTGGCTTATTGAGAGTCCAACATTTTAAATCTAGTTACTAATAATGTAACACTATGTTATTAGTAATGTAACATATAATGTTATTAGTAATGTAACACAATGTTAATGGTAATGTAATACATAATGCTACTAGTAATGTAACACCTAATGTTACTAGTAATGTAACACATAATAGTATTATTAATGTTACACATAATGTTATTAGTAATGTAACACATAATGTTACTAGTAATGCAACACAATATTATTAGTAATGTAACGCATAATGTTATTAGTAATGCAACACGTAATGTTACTAGTAATGCAACATAATGTTACTAGTAATGTAACACATAATGTTATTCGTAATGTAACACCAGATGTTACAAATAATATAATATAAGGGAGAAGAAATAATTATGACTGAAGAGACACGTTTGAATGAGGACACTGGGCACAGCTTGAAAGGAAGACTGTAGAGAATTGGATCATTGGTGTCTCCCTCTCCTCCTTTGGTCAGGTCAGTTAGGAGCAGTTGCACCATTAAATGTGTGACATTCTGGCAACTTTGCACAACTGGATAATTACTCCTGCAGTTTGCAGTTGTTGGATCAAACCGATGCAAGGGGTGAGTTGTCAGGCACTCCTACTACCTACTCGTCCTGCTTTGCTCAGACTTGAAACAAAGAGACATGCACCAGGTTGTGGTCAGGCAGAGATCTTGTGAGGATGGACGTGATGGTGTGGACTATGGGTTGGCTGATTGAGACTTGTCCAGTGATGGTGTAGACTATGGGGGGGGGGCTGATTGAGACTTGTCCAGTGATGGTGTAGACTATGGGGGGCTGATTGAGACTTGTCCAGTGATGGTGTGGACTATGGGGGGGGGCTGATTGAGACTTGTCCAGTAATGGTGTGGACTATGGGGGGCTGATTGAGACTTGTCCAGTGATGGTGTAGACTATGGGGGGGGGCTGATTGAGACTTGTCCAGTAATGGTGTAGACTATGGGGGGCTGATTGAGACATGTCGAATAATGGTGTGGTCTGTGGGGGGCTGATTGAGACATGTCCAGTGATAGTGTGGACTATGGGGGCTGATTGAGACATGTCGAATAATGGTGTGGTCTGTGGGGGGCTGATTGTGACGTGTCGAGTGATAGTGTGGACTATGGGAGCTGATTGAGATGTCCAGTGATAGTGTGGACTATGGGAGTTGATTGAGATGTCCAGTGATAGTGTGGACTATGGGGGGCTGATAGAGACTTGTCCAGTGATGGTGTGGACTATGGGGTGGGGGCTGATTGAGACATGTTGAGTGATAGTGTAGACTTTGGGGGGGGGCTGATTAAGACATGTCGAGTGATAGTGTGGACTATGGGGGGCTGATAGAGACTTGTCCAGTGATGGTGTGGATTATGGGGGACTGATTGAGACTTTTTCAGTGATGGTGTGGACTGTGGGGGCCTGATTGAGACATGTCGAGTGATGGTGTGGACAATTGGGGGGCTGATTGAAACTTGTCCGGTGATAGTGTGGACTGTGGGGAGCTGATTGAGACATGTCGAGTGATTGTGTGGACTGTGGGGGGTTGATTGAAACTTGTCCAGTGATGGTGTGGACTGTGGGGGGCTGATTGAGACATGTCCAGTAATGGTGTGGACTGTGGGGGGCTGATTGAGACATGTTGAGTGATAGTGTGGACTATGGGGGCTGATTGAGACATGTCCAGTGATAGTGTGGACTGTGGGGGGCTGATTGAGACATGTCCTGTGATAGTGAGTAACTCAAGACATATCTATTCCAAATTGCATTCCCACCATAAATGTTCGGTTGTCCCTCGTTCTGATACTGACTTTTGCGCGTCCCTGTTTACGATTACGCTTACTGATTCTGTTTCGTTGCGCCTCTGAGCTCAGGTTCCTGAGGATATAGGCGCCATAGAAGTCAATTATTATTATTATTATTACTATGGGGGCTGATTGAGACATGTCCAACGTTAGTGTGGACTGTGGGGGGCTGATTGAGATGTGTCATGTGATAGTGTGGAATATGGGGGCTGATTGAGATGTCCAGTTATACTGTGGACTATGGGGGGCTATTTGAGATGTGTTGTGTGATGGTGTGGACTATGGGGGGGCGGATTGAGACTTGTCCAGTGATGGTGTGGACTGTAGGGGGTTGATTGAGACATGTCGAGTGATGGTGTGGACTGTGGGGGGCTGATTGAGACATGGAGTGATGGTGTGGACTGTAGGGGGTTGATTGAGACATGTCGAGTGATGGTTTGGACTGGGGGGCTGATTGAGACATGTCGAATGATAGTGTGGACTGTGGGAGGCTGATTAAGACAGCAACAAAAGTATATTGCAAACTATAACAGTAAACAATAAGTTATAATTGATCTGCAATATTTTTAAGACATAAAACTGTTCCTGCAACATAAATAGTCCAGAGACGTCACTGGACATGTCTCAATCAGCCCCCCATAGTCCACACCATCACTCGACACGTCTCAATCAGCCCCCACAGTCCACACTATCACTCAACATGTCCCAATCAGCCCACCACAGTTCACACCATCACTGGATATGTCTCAATCAGCCTCCCCCCTCAGCTAAGACTATCACTGGACATGTCTCAATCAGCCCCCCACAGTCCACACCATCACTGGATATGTCTCAATCAGCCCCCCCACAGTCCACACGATCACTCGACACGTCTCAATCAGCCCCCTACAGTCCACACTATCACTGGACAAGTCTCAGTCAGCTCCCCCATGGTCCACACTATCACTCGACATGTCTCAATCAGGCCCCCCTACAGTCCACACTATCACTCGGCATGTCTCAATCAGCCCCCCCACAGTCCACACTATCACTCGACATGTCTCAATCATCCCCCCACAGTCCACACTGTTAACTCCATCTCTTATTCTGTCAATGAGTACTCTTCCAAATACTTTACTAGGAACATATGTCAAAGTAATTCCTCTCCAGTTCCCGCACTCTGTAAGGTCACCTTTCTTCAGTATTTTAACAATCAGTCCTTGCTTCCATGTTTTTGGCACTTTCTCTTGTTCTCTAATTATTCTGAATAATTTGGCAAGCCATTTCTCTGTTGTATGCATGTCTGCTTTTAATAATTCTGCTATAATTTCATCCTTGCCCCCGGCTTTCCCGTTTTTCATCTTCCTTAGTGCTGTTCTAACTTCTGCTATCATTATTGGGTCAGTGCTGATTTCATATGTGATCGGATCTATCTCCACATCTGTTACAGGGTCATCAAGGATAGGTCTATTAAGGATTTCCTCAGTGTTCTTTCCATTGCTCCCTTCTGGCCAATTCTTCTGTTAATAAATTTCCACATTTGTCTTTCACTGCATTTGTTGTCTTACGTTTGTCATTACTGAAGTTTTTTGTAATATCATCCTTTCATTCTTCTATTACGTGCTGCTTCCTCTGCTTCCATGGCAAGGTGTTCAACCCACTCCCTATGCTTCCATGGCAAGGTGGTCAACCCACTCCCTCTGCTTCCATGGCAAGGTGCTCAACCCACTTCCTCTGCTTCCATGGCAAGGTGGTCAACCCACTCCCTATGCTTCCATGGCAAGGTGGTCAACCCACTCCCTCTGCTTCCATGGCAAGGTGCTCAACCCACTTCCTCTGCTTCCATGGCAAGGTGGTCAACCCACTCCCTATGCTTCCATGGCAAGGTGGTCAACCCACTTCCTCTGCTTCCATGGCAAGGTGGTCAACCCACTCCCTCTGCTTTCATGGCAAGGTGGTCAACCCACTTCCTCTGCTTCCATGGCAAGGTGGTCAACCCACTTCCTATGCTTCCATGGCAAGGTGGTCAACCCACTTCCTCTGCTTCCATGGCAAGGTGGTCAACCCACTCCCTCTGCTTCCATGGCAAGGTGGTCAACCCACTCCCTCTGCTTCCATGGCAAGGTGGTCAACCCACTCCCTATGCTTCCATGGCAAAGTGGTGAACCCACTTCCTCTGCTTCCATGGCAAGGTGGTCAACCCACTCCCTCTGCTTCCATGGCAAGGTGGTCAACCCACTTCCTCTGCTTCCATGGCAAGGTGGTCAACCCACTTCCTCTGCTTCCATGGCAAGGTGGTCAACCCACTCCCTATGCTTCCATGGCAAGGTGGTCAACCCACTTCCTCTGCTTCCATGGCAAGGTGGTCAACCCACTTCCTCTGCTTCCATGGCAAGGTGGTGAACCCACTTCCTCTGCTTCCATGGCAAGGTGGTCAACCCACTCCCTCTGCTTCCATGGCAAGGTGGTCAACCCACTCCCTCTGCTTCCATGGCAAGGTGGTCAACCCACTCCCTCTGCTTCCATGGCAAGGTGTTCAACCCACTCCCTATGCTTCCATGGCAAGGTGGTCAACCCACTTCCTCTGCTTCCATGGCAAGGTGGTCAACCCACTCCCTCTGCTTCCATGGCAAGGTGGTCAACCCACTCCCTCTGCTTCCATGGCAAGGTGGTCAACCCACTCCCTATGCTTCCATGGCAAGGTGGTCAACCCACTTCCTCTGCTTCCATGGCAAGGTGGTCAACCCACTCCCTATGCTTACATTGCAAGGTGGTCAACCCACTCCCTATGCTTCCATGGCAAGGTGGTCAACCCACTCCCTATGCTTCCATGGCAAGGTGGTCAACCCACTTCCTCTGCTTCCATGGCAAGGTGGTCAACCCACTCCCTATGCTTCCATGGCAAGGTGGTCAACCCACTCCCTATGCTTCCATGGCAAGGTGGTGAACCCACTTCCTCTGCTTCCATGGCAAGGTGGTCAACCCACTCCCTCTGCTTCCATGGCAAGGTGGTGAACCCACATCCTCTGCTTCCATGGCAAGGTGGTCAACCCACTCCCTATGCTTCCATGGCAAGGTGGTCAACCCACTCCCTATGCTTCCATGGCAAGGTGGTCAACCCACTCCCTATGCTTCCATGGCAAGGTGGTGAACCCACTTCCTCTGCTTCCATGGCAAGGTGGTGAACCCACTCCCTCTGCTTCCATGGCAAGGTGGTGAACCCACTTCCTCTGCTTCCATGGCAAGGTGGTGAACCCACTTCCTCTGCTTCCATGGCAAGGTGGTCAACCCACTCCCTCTGCTTCCATGGCAAGGTGGTCAACCCACTCCCTAAGCTTCCATGGCAAGGTGGTCAACCCACTCCCTATGCTTCCATGGCAAGGTGTTCAACCCACTTCCTCTGCTTCCATGGCAAGGTGGTCAACCCCCTTCCTCTGCTTCCATGGCAAGGTGGTCAACCCACTCCCTATGCTTCCATGGCAAGGTGGTCAACCCACTCCCTATGCTTCCATGGCAAGGTGTTCAACCCACTCCCTATGCTTCCATGGCAAGGTGGTCAACCCACTTCCTCTGCTTCCATGGCAAGGTGGTCAACCCACTTCCTCTGCTTCCATGGCAAGGTGGTCAACCCACTCCCTCTGCTTCCATGGCAAGGTGGTCAACCCACTCCCTATGCTTCCATGGCAAGGTGTTCAACCCACTCCCTATGCTTCCATGGCAAGGTGGTCAACCCACTCCCTATGCTTCCATGGCAAGGTGGTCAACCCACTCCCTCTGCTTCCATGGCAAGGTGGTCAACCCACTCCCTCTGCTTCCATGGCAAGGTGTTCAACCCACTCCCTATGCTTCCATGGCAAGGTGGTCAACCCACTTCCTCTGCTTCCATGGCAAGGTGGTCAACCCACTCCCTATGCTTCCATGGCAAGGTGGTCAACCCACTCCCTATGCTTCCATGGCAAGGTGGTCAACCCACTTCCTCTGCTTCCATGGCAAGGTGGTCAACCCACTCCCTCTGCTTCCATGGCAAGGTGGTCAACCCACTCCCTCTGCTTCCATGGCAAGGTGGTGAACCCACTCCCTCTGCTTCCATGGCAAGGTGGTGAACCCACATCCTATGCTTCCATGGCAAGATGGTGAACCCACTCCCTATGCTTCCATGGCAAGGTGGTGAACCCACTTCCTCTGCTTCCATGGCAAGGTGGTCAACCCACTCCCTCTGCTTCCATGGCAAGGTGGTCAACCCACTCCCTAAGCTTCCATGGCAAGGTGGTCAACCCACTCCCTATGCTTCCATGGCAAGGTGTTCAACCCACTTCCTCTGCTTCCATGGCAAGGTGGTCAACCCCCTTCCTCTGCTTCCATGGCAAGGTGGTCAACCCACTCCCTATGCTTCCATGGCAAGGTGGTCAACCCACTCCCTATGCTTCCATGGCAAGGTGTTCAACCCACTCCCTATGCTTCCATGGCAAGGTGGTCAACCCACTTCCTCTGCTTCCATGGCAAGGTGGTCAACCCACTCCCTATGCTTCCATGGCAAGGTGGTCAACCCACTTCCTCTGCTTCAATGGCAAGGTGGTCAACCCACTCCCTCTGCTTCCATGGCAAGGTGGTCAACCCACTCCCTCTGCTTCCATGGCAAGGTGGTCAACCCACTCCCTATGCTTCCATGGCAAGGTGGTGAACCCACTCCCTATGCTTCCATGGCAAGGTGGTCAACCCACTTCCTCTGCTTCCATGGCAAGGTGGTCAACCCACTCCCTATGCTTACATGGCAAGGTGGTCAACCCACTCCCTATGCTTCCATGGCAAGGTGGTCAACCCACTCCCTATGCTTCCATGGCAAGGTGGTCAACCCACTTCCTCTGCTTCCATGACAAGGTGGTCAACCCACTCCCTATGCTTCCATGGCAAGGTGGTCAACCCACTCCCTATGCTTCCATGGCAAGGTGGTGAACCCACTTCCTCTGCTTCCATGGCAAGGTGGTGAACCCACTCCCTCTGCTTCCATGGCAAGGTGGTGAACCCACATCCTCTGCTTCCATGGCAAGGTGGTCAACCCACTCCCTATGCTTCCATGGCAAGGTGGTCAACCCACTCCCTATGTTTCCATGGCAAGGTGGTCAACCCACTCCCTATGCTTCCATGGCAAGGTGGTGAACCCACTTCCTCTGCTTCCATGGCAAGGTGGTCAACCCACTCCCTCTGCTTCCATGGCAAGGTGGTGAACCCACTTCTTCTGCTTCCATGGCAAGGTGGTGAACCCACTTCCTCTGCTTCCATGGCAAGGTGGTCAACCCACTCCCTCTGCTTCCATGGCAAGGTGGTCAACCCACTCCCTAAGCTTCCATGGCAAGGTGGTCAACCCACTCCCTATGCTTCCATGGCAAAGTGTTCAACCCACTTCCTCTGCTTCCATGGCAAGGTGGTCAACCCCCTTCCTCTGCTTCCATGGCAAGGTGGTCAACCCACTCCCTATGCTTCCATGGCAAGGTGGTCAACCCACTCCCTATGCTTCCATGGCAAGGTGTTCAACCCACTCCCTATGCTTCCATGGCAAGGTGGTCAACCCACTTCCTCTGCTTCCATGGCAAGGTGGTCAACCCACTTCCTCTGCTTCCATGGCAAGGTGGTCAACCCACTCCCTCTGCTTCCATGGCAAGGTGGTCAACCCACTCCCTATGCTTCCATGGCAAGGTGTTCAACCCACTCCCTATGCTTCCATGGCAAGGTGGTCAACCCACTCCCTATGCTTCCATGGCAAGGTGGTCAACCCACTCCCTCTGCTTCCATGGCAAGGTGGTCAACCCACTCCCTCTGCTTCCATGGCAAGGTGTTCAACCCACTCCCTATGCTTCCATGGCAAGGTGGTGAACCCACTTCCTCTGCTTCCATGGCAAGGTGGTCAACCCACTCCCTCTGCTTCCATGGCAAGGTGGTCAACCCACTCCCTATGCTTCCATGGCAAGGTGGTCAACCCACTCCCTATGCTTCCATGGCAAGGTGTTCAACCCACTTCCTCTGCTTCCATGGCAAGGTGGTCAACGCCCTTCCTCTGCTTCCATGGCAAGGTGGTCAACCCACTCCCTATGCTTCCATGGCAAGGTGGTCAACCCACTCCCTATGCTTCCATGGCAAGGTGTTCAACCCACTCCCTATGCTTCCATGGCAAGGTGGTCAACCCACTTCCTCTGCTTCCATGGCAAGGTGGTCAACCCACTCCCTATGCTTCCATGGCAAGGTGGTCAACCCACTTCCTCTGCTTCAATGGCAAGGTGGTCAACCCACTCCCTCTGCTTCCATGGCAAGGTGGTCAACCCACTCCCTCTGCTTCCATGGCAAGGTGGTCAACCCACTCCCTATGCTTCCATGGCAAGGTGGTGAACCCACTCCCTATGCTTCCATGGCAAGGTGGTCAACCCACTTCCTCTGCTTCCATGGCAAGGTGGTCAACCCACTCCCTATGCTTACATGGCAAGGTGGTCAACCCACTCCCTATGCTTCCATGGCAAGGTGGTCAACCCACTCCCTATGCTTCCATGGCAAGGTGGTCAACCCACTTCCTCTGCTTCCATGACAAGGTGGTCAACCCACTCCCTATGCTTCCATGGCAAGGTGGTCAACCCACTCCCTATGCTTCCATGGCAAGGTGGTGAACCCACTTCCTCTGCTTCCATGGCAAGGTGGTGAACCCACTCCCTCTGCTTCCATGGCAAGGTGGTGAACCCACATCCTCTGCTTCCATGGCAAGGTGGTCAACCCACTCCCTATGCTTCCATGGCAAGGTGGTCAACCCACTCCCTATGCTTCCATGGCAAGGTGGTCAACCCACTCCCTATGCTTCCATGGCAAGGTGGTGAACCCACTTCCTCTGCTTCCATGGCAAGGTGGTCAACCCACTCCCTCTGCTTCCATGGCAAGGTGGTGAACCCACTTCTTCTGCTTCCATGGCAAGGTGGTGAACCCACTTCCTCTGCTTCCATGGCAAGGTGGTCAACCCACTCCCTCTGCTTCCATGGCAAGGTGGTCAACCCACTCCCTAAGCTTCCATGGCAAGGTGGTCAACCCACTCCCTATGCTTCCATGGCAAAGTGTTCAACCCACTTCCTCTGCTTCCATGGCAAGGTGGTCAACCCCCTTCCTCTGCTTCCATGGCAAGGTGGTCAACCCACTCCCTATGCTTCCATGGCAAGGTGGTCAACCCACTCCCTATGCTTCCATGGCAAGGTGGTCAACCCACTCCCTATGCTTCCATGGCAAGGTGGTGAACCCACTTCCTCTGCTTCCATGGCAAGGTGGTCAACCCACTCCCTCTGCTTCCATGGCAAGGTGGTGAACCCACTTCTTCTGCTTCCATGGCAAGGTGGTGAACCCACTTCCTCTGCTTCCATGGCAAGGTGGTCAACCCACTCCCTCTGCTTCCATGGCAAGGTGGTCAACCCACTCCCTAAGCTTCCATGGCAAGGTGGTCAACCCACTCCCTATGCTTCCATGGCAAAGTGTTCAACCCACTTCCTCTGCTTCCATGGCAAGGTGGTCAACCCCCTTCCTCTGCTTCCATGGCAAGGTGGTCAACCCACTCCCTATGCTTCCATGGCAAGGTGGTCAACCCACTCCCTATGCTTCCATGGCAAGGTGTTCAACCCACTCCCTATGCTTCCATGGCAAGGTGGTCAACCCACTTCCTCTGCTTCCATGGCAAGGTGGTCAACCCACTTCCTCTGCTTCCATGGCAAGGTGGTCAACCCACTCCCTCTGCTTCCATGGCAAGGTGGTCAACCCACTCCCTATGCTTCCATGGCAAGGTGTTCAACCCACTCCCTATGCTTCCATGGCAAGGTGGTCAACCCACTCCCTATGCTTCCATGGCAAGGTGGTCAACCCACTCCCTCTGCTTCCATGGCAAGGTGGTCAACCCACTCCCTCTGCTTCCATGGCAAGGTGTTCAACCCACTCCCTATGCTTCCATGGCAAGGTGGTCAACCCACTTCCTCTGCTTCCATGGCAAGGTGGTCAACCCACTCCCTATGCTTCCATGGCAAGGTGGTCAACCCACTCCCTATGCTTCCATGGCAAGGTGGTCAACCCACTTCCTCTGCTTCCATGGCAAGGTGGTCAACCCACTCCCTCTGCTTCCATGGCAAGGTGGTCAACCCACTCCCTCTGCTTCCATGGCAAGGTGGTCAACCCACTCCCTCTGCTTCCATGGCAAGGTGGTGAACCCACATCCTCTGCTTCCATGGCAAGGTGGTCAACCCACTCCCTATGCTTCCATGGCAAGGTGGTCAACCCACTCCCTATGCTTCCATGGTAAGGTGGTGAACCCACTCCCTATGCTTCCATGGCAAGGTGGTGAACCCACTTCCTCTGCTTCCATGGCAAGGTGGTGAACCCACTCCCTCTGCTTCCATGGCAAGGTGGTGAACCCACTTCCTCTGCTTCCATGGCAAGGTGGTGAACCCACTTCCTCTGCTTCCATGGCAAGGTGGTCAACCCACTCCCTCTGCTTCCATGGCAAGGTGGTCAACCCACTCCCTAAGCTTCCATGGCAAGGTGGTCAACCCACTCCCTATGCTTCCATGGCAAGGTGTTCAACCCACTTCCTCTGCTTCCATGGCAAGGTGGTCAACCCACTCCCTATGCTTCCATGGCAAGGTGGTCAACCCACTCCCTATGCTTCCATGGCAAGGTGTTCAACCCACTCCCTATGCTTCCATGGCAAGGTGGTCAACCCACTTCCTCTGCTTCCATGGCAAGGTGGTCAACCCACTTCCTCTGCTTCCATGGCAAGGTGGTCAACCCACTCCCTCTGCTTCCATGGCAAGGTGGTCAACCCACTCACTATGCTTCCATGGCAAGGTGTTCAACCCACTCCCTATGCTTCCATGGCAAGGTGGTCAACCCACTCCCTATGCTTCCATGGCAAGGTGGTCAACCCACTCCCTCTGCTTCCATGGCAAGGTGGTCAACCCACTCCCTCTGCTTCCATGGCAAGGTGTTCAACCCACTCCCTATGCTTCCATGGCAAGGTGGTCAACCCACTTCCTCTGCTTCCATGGCAAGGTGGTCAACCCACTCCCTATGCTTCCATGGCAAGGTGGTCAACCCACTCCCTATGCTTCCATGGCAAGGTGGTCAACCCACTCCCTCTGCTTCCATGGCAAGGTGGTCAACCCACTCCCTCTGCTTCCATGGCAAGGTGGTCAACCCACTCCCTATGCTTCCATGGCAAGGTGGTGAACCCACTTCCTCTGCTTCCATGGCAAGGTGGTCAACCCACTCCCTCTGCTTCCATGGCAAGGTGGTCAACCCACTCCCTCTGCTTCCATGGCAAGGTGTTCAACCCACTCCCTATGCTTCCATGGCAAGGTGGTCAACCCACTCCCTCTGCTTCCATGGCAAGGTGGTCAACCCACTCCCTATGCTTCCATGGCAAGGTGGTCAACCCACTTCCTCTGCTTCCATGGCAAGGTGTTCAACCCACTCCCTATGCTTCCATGGCAAGGTGGTCAACCCACTCCCTATGCTTCCATGGCAAGGTGGTCAACCCACTTCCTCTGCTTCCATGGCAAGGTGGTCAACCCACTCCCTATGCTTCCATGGCAAGGTGGTCAACCCACTCCCTATGCTTCCATGGCAAGGTGTTCAACCCACTCCCTATGCTTCCATGGCAAGGTGGTCAACCCACTCCCTCTGCTTCCATGGCAAGGTGGTCAACCCACTCCCTATGCTTCCATGGCAAGGTGGTCAACCCACTTCCTCTGCTTCCATGGCAAGGTGGTCAACCCACTTCCTCTGCTTCCATGGCAAGGTGGTCAACCCACTTCCTATGCTTCCATGGCAAGGTGGTCAACCCACTCCCTCTGCTCGAGTGACATTGCGATGGTATATTTATTAGTATTGATAATGCAACCTGGATTCGCAAAAAATGGGGATGTACGCTTATTAGAGAATGTATGCTTATTAGGGAATGTATGCTTATTAGGGAATGTATGCTTATTAGAGAATGTATGCTTATTAGGGAATGTATGCTTATTAGGGAATGTATGCTTATTAGGGAATGTATGCTTATTAGGGAATGTATGCTTATTAGAGAATGTATGCTTATTAGGGAATGTATGCTTATTAGGACGAATATGGTATCTTTTGTACAACTGACAGATGTATGTTGTGTAGAATTGACATTTGAATGCTTATTAGGGAATGTATGCTTATTAGAGAATGTATGCTTATTAGGGAATGTATGCTTATTAGGACGAATATGGTATCTTTTGTACAACTGACAGATGTATGTTGTGTAGAATTGACATTTGAATGCTTATTAGGGAATGTATGCTTATTAGAGAATGTATGCTTATTAGGGAATGTATGCTTATTAGGACGAATATGGTATCTTTTGTTCAACTGACAGATGTATGTTGTGTAGAATTGACATTTGAATGCTTATTAGGGAATGTATGCTTATTAGAGAATGTATGCTTATTAGGGAATGTATGCTTATTAGGGAATGTATGCTTATTAGGGAATGTATGCTTATTAGGGAATGTATGCTTATTAGGGAATGTATGCTTATTAGGGAATGTATGCTTATTAGGGAATGTATGCTTATTAGGGAAGGTATGCTTATTAGAGAATGTATGCTTATTAGGGAATGTATGCTTATTAGGACGAATATGGTATCTTTTGTACAACTGACAGATGTATGTTGTGTAGAATTGACATTTGAATGCGTATTAGGGAATGTATGCTTATTAGAGAATGTATGCTTATTAGGGAATGTATGCTTATTAGGGAATGTATGCTTATTAGGGAATGTATGCTTATTAGGGAATGTATGCTTATTAGGGAATGTATGCTTATTAGGGAATGTATGCTTATTAGGGAATGTATGCTTATTAGGGAATGTATGCTTATTAGGGAATGTATGCTTATTAGAGAATGTATGCTTATTAGGGAATGTATGCTTATTAGAGAATGTATGCTTATTAGAGAATGTATGCTTATTAGGACGAATATGGTATCTTTTGTACAACTGACAGATGTATGTTGTGTAGAATTGACATTTGAATGCGTATTAGGGAATGTATGCTTATTAGAGAATGTATGCTTATTAGGGAATGTATGCTTATTAGGGAATGTATGCTTATTAGGGAATGTATGCTTATTAGGGAATGTATGCTTATTAGGGAATGTATGCTTATTAGGGAATGTATGCTTATTAGGGAATGTATGCTTATTAGGGAATGTATGCTTATTAGGGAATGTATGCTTATTAGAGAATGTATGCTTATTAGGGAATGTATGCTTATTAGAGAATGTATGCTTATTAGAGAATGTATGCTTATTAGGACGAATATGGTATCTTTTGTACAACTGACAGATGTATGTTGTGTAGAACTGAAATTTGAATGCTTATTAGGGAATGTATGCTTATTAGGGAATGTATGCTTATTAGGGAATGTATGCTTATTAGGGAAGGTATGCTTATTAGAGAATGTATGCTTATTAGGGAATGTATGCTTATTAGGACGAATATGGTATCTTTTGTTCAACTGACAGATGTATGTTGTGTAGAACTGACATTTGAATGCTGTGTACAACTGACTCCTACATGCCATGTGCAACTGACACATGTTTGTCATGTACAACTCACACCTGTATGTCATGTACAACTGATTCTTGTATGTTGTGTACAACTGATTCTTGTATGTTGTGTACAACTGACACCTGTGTGTTGTGTACAAGTGACACAAGCATTATGCAACTGAGACATGTATGTTGTGTACAACTGATTCTTGTATGTTGTGTACAACTGACACCTGTACGTTGTGTACAACTGACACCTGTGTGTTGTGTGCAAGTGACACAAGCATTATGCAACTGATACATGTATGTTGTGTACAACTGAGACATGTATGTTGTGTACAACTGAGACATGTATGTTGTGTACAACTGACACCTGTATGTTGTCCTCATGATGCAGGCAACAGGTAGTAACGTTGATCCTGTACAACCTTCACCTGGGCACTGCTGGCAGACAGGGCTACTTCCACTGGAAGGAACACATCTGTGCCACTATTGTCAAGTACTGGATGACACTGTTTGGAAATGACAGGTAAATTAAATAAGTTTACTGCTGTCTGCCTTAGTCATGTGAACTGGTCACAACTGCAACAACACTGTTCATTATTTGTGACAGACTGCTTTGTTTGTGTTTCAATATGTTGTTTGTGTTCCATATGTAATGTTTGTGTTGCAAGTGTCTTGTTTGTGTTCCAGTTGTACTGTTTTTGTACCAAATGTACTGTTCGTGTTCCAAGTGTACTGTTTGTGTTCCGACTGTGCAGTTTGTGTTCCATGTGTCTTGTTGAAAGTTGTTTATGTTCCAAGTGTCTTGTTTGTGTTCCAAGTGTAATGTTTGTGTTCCAAGTGTAAAGTTTTTGTTCCAAGAGTATTGTTTGTGTACCAAGTGTACTGATTGTGTTACAAGTGTATTATTTGTACTCCAACTATGTTGTATGTGCGCCAAGTGTCTAGTTTGTGTTCCAAGTGTACTGTTTGTGTTCCAGGCGTATATTTTGTGTGTTCCAAGTGTATAGTTTGTGTTCCAGGGGTACTGTTTGTGTTCCAAGTGTACTGTTTGTGTTCCAACTGTGCCGTTTGTGTTCCATGTACCTTGTTTGTGCTCCAAGTGTAATGTTTGTGTTCCAAGTGTAAAGTTTTTGTTCCAAGAGTATTGTTTGTGTACCAAGTGTACTGATTGTGTTACAAGTGTATTATTTGTACTCCAACTATGTTGTTTGTGCGCCAAGTGTCTTGTTTGATTTCCAAGTGTACTGTTTGTGTTCCAGGCGTATATTTTGTGTGTTCCATGTGTATAGTTTGTGTTCCAGGGGTACTGTTTGTGATCCAAGTGTACTGTTTGTGTTCCAACTGTGCCGTTTGTGTTCCACGTATCTTGGTTGTGTTCCAAATGCCTTGTTTGTGTTCCAAGTGTAATTTTTTCTTGTGTTCCAAGTGTACTGTTTGTGTTCCAGGCGTATATTTTGTGTGTTCCAAGTGTATAGTTTGTGTTCCAGGGGTACTGTTTGTGTTCCAAGTGTACTGTTTGTGTTCCAACTATGCTGTTTGTGTTCCACGTGTCTTGTTTGTGCTCCAAGTGTAATGTTTTTATTTGAAGTGTGTTGTTTGTGTTCCAAGTGTACCGTTAGTGGAGAGGGGTATTTGGTGGCGCCCCCTCTATTATTAAATTTGACAGGTCCATTCAAAGCAGCCCGACCGGTAATCACAAGGTGGTGCAAAGGTGCCGTCCAGTGTTTGCACATGGCCCGTGATGACAGGTGATTGGCGGAGGGCAACTTTGCTGGACGAGAAGTATTTCAAATTCAGTTGCCGCTTCTGTCTTGTACAGTAAGCAATGTTGCGTTTACGCTCTGCTCAAAAATCCCACCCACCCTCCCTAATAGTGTGTTAACGGTAGGGGTCCAATAGATCAGCTCGTGCACAACGTGTAGGTACATTGCGAAACATTGCTCACAGAAAGGTACTTCACAAAGTTATTTTTGACGCTTTTCCCTGTAGTAGTTTGGTACACGAGGTTTTGCATTATGTGTTTTCCTCCACTGAATGTTCAGTAGTGTACGCAGGGTTTTTAGTGCGGGTACTTTTCGAAGTACATTTGTGTGGCAGTTTGGTCCTGCCTTTCTGTGTCATGTGTTAATAGTTGGCAGTTTTCGTTACATGCGTGTATATATGGCACCTTTACACATTATGCATTGGGTTACCATACATTCATTATGGTTTGCTTATAAATGTTTGTGTGATTAGCCCACTATGTCATGTATCAGCAGGTTTATTCATTATATATGTATATATATGTATATATGTGTACAGCACCCTTACTCATTAGGTGTTGCGTTACCTTTAATCGCATTTGATTTGTTACCATTGTTAGTTTACCATTGTTAGGGGTTTAGCCCAATTTTTCATGTATACTATTTTGCTGGGGGGATCGAGTACCCCAGCCTTTCTGTTTGTACATGTATGTGTATGGCTAATCAACTTGGTAATTACGCCCCTACTATGGCACTTGTAACCAATTGTGATTGTCACTCCTATGTAGGGGCTCTTCGGCATTCCATGCCTATGATTACTGTATTAAATAAATGGATTGCCATTTTCTCACTCATACATGTTTTCAGTTATGACTGATATGTACAGAAACTAGCTCAGGCTCCACACCAGTTTTTGATATCATTAAGACCAGGCAGTCAGATTAAGTAGGGAGATTAAATTCAATGACACAAGACGCAGGCATGCGAAGTATTGTTTGTGTTCCAATATACTGTTTGTGTTCCAACTATACTGTTTGTGTTCCACGTGTCTTGGTTGTGTTCCAAGTGTCTTGTTTGTGCCAAATATACTGTTTGTGTTCCAAGTGTACTATTTGTGTTCCAAGTGTATTATTTGTGTTCCGAATGTCATGTATTGTTCTAAGTGTACTATTTTGTGTTCCTAGTGTATTGTTTGTGTTCCAAATGTAATGTTTTTTGTTCCAAATGTATTGTTTGTGCTCCAATTGTATTTTTTGTGTTCCAAGTGTACTGCTTGTGTTCCAAATGTATTGTTTGTGTTCCAAGTGTATTGTTTGTGTTCCAAGTGTACTGTTTGTGCTCCAAGTGTACTGTTTTGTTCCAATTATATTGTTTGTTTTCCAAGTGTCTTGTTTGTGGTCCAAATATACTGTTTTTGTTCCAAGTGTATTGTTTGTGTTCCAAGTGTTATGTTTGTATTCTAAGTATATTGTTTGTGTTCCAAGTATATTGTTTGTGTTCCAACTCTACTGTTTGTGTTCCAAGTGTCTTGTTTGTGTTCCAACTCTACTGTTTGTGTTCCAAGTGTATTTTTTTTGTTACATGTTTTTTTTGTGTTCCAAGTGTACTGTTTGTATTCTAATTGTACCATTTATGTAATGTTTGTGTTCCAAGTGTCTTGTTTGTGTTCCAAGTGTACTGTTTGTGTTTCAAATGTATTATTTGTGTTCCGTCTATGTTATTTGTGCGCTAAATATATTGTTTGTGTGCCAAGTGTAATGTTTTTTTGAAGTGTATTGTTTGTGTTCAAAGTATACTGTTTGTGTTCCTAGTGTATTGTTTTGTGTGCCGAATGTCTTATTTGTTTTTGAAGTGTATTGTTTGTGTTCCAAGTTTATTGTTTGTATTCCAAGCATACTGTTTGTGTTTCAAGTGTATTCTTTTTGTTCCAAGTGTATTCTTTTTGTTCCAAGTTTCTTGTTTGTGTTCCAATTGTGCTGTTTGTATTCCAAGTGTACTGATTATCTTCCAATTGTACTGTTTGTGTTGCAATTGTCTTGTTTGTGTTCAGCATGTACTGTTTGTGTTCCAAGTATATTGTTTGTGTTCTGTGTGTACTGTTTGTATTCCAAGTGTCTTGTTTGTGTTCCAAGTGTACTGTTTTTGTTCCAGTTGTATTGTTTGTGTTCCAAGTGTACTGTTTTTTGTTTTCCAAGTGTATTGTTTTTTGTTTTCCAAGTGTATTGTTTGTGTTCCAAGTGTATTGTTTATGTTCCAAATGTATATTTTGTGTTCCAAGTGAATTATAGTTGTCTATAGAAACAAACTCATTGTCGTCTTGTACTGTTTCAGTATTACACTTTCAAACTATCAGAAGTTAAATTATATATGCATGTTATTTATTTACATAATACTTGTCGCATACCATATAGCAAGTTTTGGATATACAATAACAGTTATTACCATCATTCTCATGTGGCTGTGTTGACTGAGAATGTGTCAATTATAGGAAGAAGACAGCCACCTGGTGTGGTACGGTGGCAGGCACACTGTCGTCCGGCTGTCCTGTCCACTTCCGCAGCGGCACAAACATTCTGAAGGAAAGTGGGTGGTGGGCACTCAACCAGATCACTCCCCCCACACTGGACACATGTAAGATTACAACCTTTGTTTAATATGTGTAAGATTACAACCTTTGTTTAATATGTGTAAGATTACAACCTTTGTTTAATATGTGTAAGATTACAACACAACACCTTTGTTTAACATGTATAAGATTACAACACAACAACTATTATTTAATGTGTGTAAGTTTGCAACACAACAACCATTGTTTAACACATGTAATATTTCAACAACCTTTGTTTAACATATGTAACATTACAACCCAACAACCTTTGTGTAATATTACTAAACAACAGTCATCGTTTAACATGTGTAAGATTACAACGCAACATCCAGCATTTAGCATGTGTATTATTACAATATCCTTTGTTTAACATGTGTAAGATTGCAACAACCTTTGTTTAACATGCATAATACTACAACACAACAGTTGTTGTTTAGCATGCGTAAGATTACAACAACCTTTGTTTAATATGTGTAAGATCACAACACAACAACCTTTATTTAACACGTATAACATTACAACACACCAGTCATTGTTTATCATGTGAAAAATTACAATACAGCATCAATTTTTTTTACATGTGTAAGATTACATCACAACAACCTTTGTTTAAACTGTGTAAGATTACAATAAACTTTGTTTAACATGTGTAATAGTACAATACAACATACATTGTTTAACACATGTAATATTACAACACCCTTTGTTTAACACATGTAAGATCACAACACAACAACCTTTGTTTAAAATACGTAACACACAATAAACATTGTTTAACACTAACAAAATGCCCATCCTCCGGATGGGATAACTTGGTAGTTCGTTAGTATTTACCAAATTTTGGGATACACAACATTATTACAGTTATATACATCTATGCCTTGGTACTTTGTGCACCATCAATCTGTCTTGATGACTTAGTGGAATGTAACTCTAAAAATTGCGACATAATACTGGCAGTTATAGTAACGTCTAGTCTAGTTATGTAACTTCAGACAATTGTAACAAAGGTGCAAAACATTGTAAACAATATACAAAATTGTTGTCATAGCACTGCAGACAATTGTACGCTGGTTTTTTATGGCCTTTCACACCTTTCCCAATTTGCACGTCTGAAAACCCTCCATGCCCGTGTGAAATTCAAAAGTAAATAAAAAAATATTGTGTTGTGTATACATGCGCGGTAATGCACCTGATAAAAGTAAAAACATGTTTGTCCATGGCCGTGTGAATTATTGCACTGCCTGTGTGAGCTGAATCTTAAAAAACAACCCTGATTGTACATAATAACTACTTCATAGAAAGGGTAATAGCTTTATATGAATTTCTGTAGTGTCGTAGATGAACCCCTGAAAGTTGGGTGCCCGAGGAGGAGTATCATAACATACTTAAAAATACTTGCTGGATAGTAAAAGTATAGTAAGATGTGTAAGATTGCAACACAGTGACCATTGTTTAATGTGTAAGATTACAACAAGACGGTCATTGTTTGACACATACTCTTAGAACAACATTCATTGTTTGACATGTGTAATATTACAATACACATGTCAATGTTTGATGTATGTAATATTACACATATCATTGTTTGACCACAATGAGCATTGTTTAACACATGCAATATTACATCACAGTGATATATTACAGCACAATGACCATTGTTTGGCATGTGTAATATTACAACACAATACCTATTGCATAACATGTGTAAGATTACAACACACTGGCCATGGTTATGACATGTGTAATACCTATTGCATAACACAATGACCATTGCTTAACGTGTAAAATTACAACACAATGACCATTGCTTAACATGTGTAATATTACAACACACCAGTATTTGTGTAACATGTAATATTACAACACAATGATCATTGTTATGACATGTGTAAGACTACAGCACAATGACCATTGCTTAAAGGTGCATCCTCAATTTGATTTTTGTGCTCGTCTAATCTCAGACTCATTTCGCCAAAAAAAAAAACCTACCTAGTAACCACTATGACATGCTAGATCGTTTGTGCACATTTTTTATTTTTTGTTGTTGAAATTATTGGACAAACTAGAAGTTTAGTTTTGATCTGGCCAGTTCGTAATTCAGTCATTTCACCTGGCTTACTCTGGGCACATTCTCGTCTCATAGTCACATGATCGCCGAGAGGATTGAATCCATTGGCCTTGACCCTGTAGTGTGTGTAAACAATTGGAGCCTTCATAATTTTTCTTGCCTAAAATCTGATATTACAATCCTTCATGGAGCGTCCACGCTGACATTCAACACCCGGTCAACAAAAAAAGGTCGAAACTAACCAGACAGAAACAATTGCCGAACACGAAGGTGTGTTTGGGAAAGTCGTTTGCATATGACTATGGAGCGAAACCAGAAAAAAACTACTGCAGGCAAGAATGATGTGGCATTCGCAAAGATTCTGCATGACATGTTCGTTAATTCCAATTATTCAAACACTGCCTAGCATAAGTATACCTCACTCACGTATATTTAGTCCTAAATGGCTATAACCTTTATTGAAATCAAGTTATGTGTGCATCTGTCCTGTAATCTTGCATATATGTGGCCCATATATGTGGCCCATATATGTGGCCCTTATAATAGGCTTAATTATTATTAATGTTACTGTGCGCTGCTGGGCGATGACGGGGCACGCTGGTGTATTCCACAGCTCTATTTGGACCAGTAAAGTGCCCTAAAATGCAACATTTCATAATCATATTTGCCCTTTGTGTATCTATACAGAGACAGTATGATGGAGTTCAGGTTTGTTTTGGATAAAATGATGTAAGAATTAAACATGAAGCCATAATAATAAGGGCCACATATATGCAAGATTACCCATATGTCCTATAGGCTGTAATAATAAGGGCCACATATGCAAGATTACCCATATGTCCTATAGGCTGTAATAATAAGGGCCACATATATGCAAGATTACCCATATGTCCTATAGGCTTTGATAATAAGGGCCACATATATGCAAGATTACCCATATGTCCTATAGGCTGTGATAATAAGGGCCACATATATGCAAGATTACCCATATGTCCTATAGGCTGTGATAATAAGGGCCACATATATGCAACATTACCCATATGTCCTATAGGCTGTAATAATAAGGGCCACATATATGCAAGATTACCCATATGTCCTATAGGCTTTGATAATAAGGGCCACATATATGCAAGATTACCCATATGTCCTATAGGCTGTAATAATAAGGGCCATATATATGCAAGATTACCCATAGGTCCTATAGGCTTTGATAATAAGGGCCACATATATGCAAGATTACCCATATGTCCTATAGGCTGTGATAATAAGGGCCACATATATGCAAGATTACCCATATGTCCTATAGGCTGTAATAATAAGGGCCACATATATGCAAGATTACCCATATGTCCTATAGGCTGTAATAATAAGGGCCACATATGCAAGATTACCCATATGTCCTATAGGCTGTAATAATAAGGGCCACATATATGCAAGATTACCCATATGTCCTATAGGCTTTGATAATAAGGGCCACATATATGCAAGATTACCCATATGTCCTATAGGCTGTGATAATAAGGGCCACATATATGCAAGATTACCCATATGTCCTATAGGCTGTGATAATAAGGGCCACATATATGCAAGATTACCCATATGTCCTATAGGCTGTAATAATAAGGGCCACATATATGCAAGATTACCCATATGTCCTATAGGCTTTGATAATAAGGGCCACATATATGCAAGATTACCCATATGTCCTATAGGCTGTAATAATAAGGGCCACATGTATGCAAGATTACCCATAGGTCCTATAGGCTTTGATAATAAGGGCCACATATATGCAAGATTACCCATATGTCCTATAGGCTGTGATAATAAGGGCCACATATATGCAATATTACCCATATGTCCTATAGGCTGTGATAATAAGGGCCACATATATGCAAGATTACCCATATGTCCTATAGGCTGTGATAATAAGGGCCACATATATGCAAGATTACCCATATGTCCTATAGGCTGTGATAATAAGGGCCACATATATGCAAGATTACCCATATGTCCTATAGGCTGTGATAATAAGGGCTACATATATGCAAGATTACCCATATGTCCTATAGGCTGTGATAATAAGGGCTACATATATGCAAGATTACCCACATGTCCTATAGGCTGTAATAATAAGGGCCACATATATGCAAGATTACCCATATGTCCTATAGGCTGTAATAATAAGGGCCACATATATGCAAGATTACCCATATGTCCTATAGGCTGTAATAATAAGGGCCACATATATGCAAGATTACCCATATGTCCTATAGGCTTTGATAATAAGGGCCACATATATGCAAGATTACCCATATGTCCTATAGGCTGTGATAATAAGGGCCACATATATGCAAGATTACCCATATGTCCTATAGGCTGTGCTAATAAGGGCCACATATATGCAAGATTACCCATATGTCCTATAGGCTGTAATAATAAGGGCCACATATATGCAAGATTACCCATATGTCCTATAGGCTTTGATAATAAGGGCCACATATATGCAAGATTACCCATATGTCCTATAGGCTGTAATAATAAGGGCCACATATATGCAAGATTACCCATATGTCCTATAGGCTTTGATAATAAGGGCCACATATATGCAAGATTACCCATATGTCCTATAGGCTGTGATAATAAGGGCCACATATATGCAAGATTACCCATATGTCCTATAGGCTGTGATAATAAGGGCCACATATATGCAAGATTACCCATATGTCCTATAGGCTGTGATAATAAGGGCCACATATATGCAAGATTACCCATATGTCCTATAGGCTGTGATAATAAGGGCCACATATATGCAAGATTACCCATATGTCCTATAGGCTGTGATAATAAGGGCTACATATATGCAAGATTACCCATATGTCCTATAGGCTGTGATAATAAGGGCTACATATATGCAAGATTACCCATATGTCCTATAGGCTGTAATAATAAGGGCCACATATATGCAAGATTACCCATATGTCCTATAGGCTGTAATAATAAGGGCCACATATATGCAAGATTACCCATATGTCCTATAGGCTGTAATAATAAGGGCCACATATATGCAAGATTACCCATATGTCCTATAGGCCATAATAATAAGGGCCACATATATGCAAGATTACCCATATGTCATATAGGCTGTAATAATAAGGGCCACATATATGCAAGATTACCCATATGTCCTATAGGCTGTAATAATAAGGGCCACATATATGCAAGATTACCCATATGTCCTATAGGCTGTAATAATAAGGGCCACATATATGCAAGATTACCCATATGTCCTATAGGCTGTAATAATAAGGGCCACATATATGCAAGATTACCCATATGTCATATAGGCTGTAATAATAAGGGCCACATATATGCAAGATTACCCATATGTCCTATAGGCTGTAATAATCTATCACACCTAAATCCTCGGAGGCGCATGGAAACAAAAAGGTAATGATTATCCTGTACTTATTACTGGCTGGCCTTTAGTTTTTTTTAGACCAGTAGAGGGCCCTCATTATTATATGTCATTGTAACCTCAATGTGTCTGTCCCAAAGTGTTCTTTCCATCTCACTACATGATTTGAGGTACACAAAGTGCATTATTTTATTATCCTATATTTGACCAAATTTACTTTTTTCATATGGAAGATGAAATTTGGTACATATAAATTACGGACCCTTTAAATACATACCTTTAAAATGGCAGCAGTTTTAAAATTTTTGTAGTTGCCCACATGTGGTTTGGCTGGGATCCGTTTTGCTCCACTGAAAATGTCCCAAATTATTTGTTTCTAATTTCAGAATGCTGTTCCTCAGTAATTAATAATAAGCGCATAGTTGTGAGATTCAAGGATTTTCATTTGACAGTTTCAACACACTTGTTTGCTTTACGTACCACCACCATTCCCCACAAAGTGGAGTTAGCTGATATTACGGATACAGAGATGCAAACCGGGATGAAAGGGATGAAGAAGGGAAGAGCACCTGGTATCGATGAGATGCGTGTGGAGATGGTAAGGGCAGCGGGGGAGAGTGGAATCAGCTGGACAAAGAGGCTGCTGAATGAGGCAAGGTAAAGTACCAGAGGAATGGCGGACAGGGCTAATAGTCCAAATATGGAAGAGGAAGGGAGATGTGCCAGGGAAATACCATTTCTAAGTCACATCTTGAAGCTGCTAGAGGGGATCCTGGATGGGAGGATCCAAAAGAAAGTAGAGTAAGAATTGGGTGAAGAACAACAAGAATTCAGAAAGGGCAGAGGTGGGATGTTTGCATTAAGACAAATGGTAGAGAAGAGGTTGGAGATGCAAGGGAGAATAGCAGTGGGATTTGTGGACCTGGAGAAGGCCTATGACACAGTCCCTAGAGAGATGGTGATGGCAACAGCGAGATGGATGGGAGTGCCAGAAGCAGAAGCCAGGATGGTGGAAGCAATGTATGAGAGAACAAAAGGAAGAGTTGTGGTTGGATCTGGGTTGTCAGAAGAGTTTCCAGTTAACATCGGTTTAAGGCAAGGAAGTGCCCTTAGCCCTTTACAGTTTATCATGGTGATTGATATAATCAGCAGGAAGATCAGCACGAAGGATATTCTCAGGAAGATGATGTACGCAGATGATCTGGCCATAATAGCAGAAAGCAAACAAGACCTACAGGAAGTGTTGGAGGAATGGAAGGGGGTGTTTGAGAAGCACGGACTGAGAATGAGCCTAGAGAAGACAGAAGTGATGTGGATTGGACACCAGAGATAGGAATTGAACATCAGGTTGGATGGTAAGGAGATCAAGCAAGTGGATGGCTTTGTGTACCTTGGAGGAATGGTTATGGAGGATGGGCATTCAGCGGCAGAAGTGCGACGTCGGACACAAGCGGGAGCGAATGCTTGGAGAAAGGTAGAGGGAGTCATGTAGGACAGAAAAATTTCAAAAAAGCTGAAAGGGAAAGGCCTGAGAACGTGTGTTACACCAGCATGACTGTATGGTCTGGAGACAGTTGCGTTGACAGAACAACAACAACACAAGCTGCAAGTGTGTGAGAATAACTGGGTTCGGCGAATAGCAAGAACAAAGAGGGTGGACAGAAGAAGGATGAACGACCTAAGGAAAGAGGTTGGGATGCAATGCAGCCTAACAGGAAGATTGGTGAGAAGCAGGATGAGATGGGCAGGCCACTTGATAAGAATGGATGCAAGCAAACTAGCAAAGAGAGCAGAGGTGGAAAAACATCAAGGACGCAGGAAAAGGGGAAGGCCACAGCTAAGATGGGAGGACTGCGTGAGGAGGGACATGAGAAGATTGGGGGAGGATGAAATATGGAGAGATGGAGCGGCCGATAGAAAACTATGGAAAGAAAGAACAGAAAGAGTGGCTCGACAATATTTTACCTGACCCTCACCCCTGTGCAGTAGGGAACAAGGAGGAAGAGCACATTATTCACACAGTAGAATGTTTTCAGACCTGCCCAAATGGACAAAAGGGCCGTATGTGGGCCTGTCAACCATGGCTTCGTAAGCATGGAGTTTACGCTGGAGGCTTTCTCCCGGCAACAAACATCTTGTTGTCAGGCAACAAGTGTACAAAAGTGGCACTGCAGTTCCGGCTCATGCGGCCGAGGATGGTCAGCTGGGCCCAGTTTGACCACATGCTGTCATTTTATGCAACCCCAGCTGTCATGGAGTACTGGGAGAAACTACGAACGGCCACCATCCAGCAACTACAGGACAGAGCTCTCGTTCTCACAGGTATTTGGTGGCATGAAACGTGTGGCTTCATTCATTGTTGTATTATCATAAACTGGAGCAAACAGTGTTAATGAATACTGAGTTACAGATAGAATTTTGTCAACTGTCGAGCAGCCATTTATGGCAAAGAAACTCCAGACGTTCAATTGAATTGAGATGACAATGACAGTCCTGGCCATTGTGCCCAGTACTGCTCGTACACGCTTATGGACTGCGACTTCAACAGCAACTTTTCTACAGTAGCTGTAGACAAAAGGGAGGTCAACCTGCAGTCTGCCAACATGGAGCGGCAGATTCTGGAGAGAAGTTTCACCCTCATAGAAAGTAATCTCCACATTTCTGAGCTGGTGACAGATGCTAACACTGAATTTGCTGCCTTCATAAGTGAGTCATATGTTGTTTAGAAAGTAGAACACTACAACCACTTTATGCAATGTTCCATTATTATGTTAAAGATTTTAAATGAATATGAATATTTATAAATGCTCTGTGAATAGATATTACGCAATAATATGCTTATGTATCATTGATTCGTGAATGAGGAGCAGGCGTGGTGTGACTAGTCTAAAAAGAAAGAAAGCTACATTTGTATATCTTCAGTGTTTAGTACATGCTCACTTAATCTCAACAGCACGAGTGTGCACATATTTGTATCTCTTCAGTGTTTAGTACATGCTCACTTAATCTCAATAGCATGAGTGTGCACATATTTGTATCTCTACAGTGTTTAGTACATGCTCACTTAATCTCAACAGCATGAGTGTGCACATATTTGTATATCTTCAGTGTTTAGTACATGCTCACTTAATCTCAACAGCATGAGTGTGCACATATTTGTATATCTTCAGTGTTTAGTACATGCTCACTTAATCTCAACAGCATGAGTGTGAACATATTTGTTTATCTTCAGTGTTTAGTACATGCTCACTTAATCTCAACAGCATGAGTGTGCACATATTTGTATATCTTCAGTGTTTAGTACATGCTCACTTAATCTCAACAGCATGAGTGTGCACATATTTGTATATCTTCAGTGTTTAGTACATGCTCACTTAATCTCAACAGCATGAGTGTGCACATATTTGTATATCTTCAGTGTTTAGTACATGCTCACTTAATCTCAACAGCATGAGTGTGCACATATTTGTATATCTTCAGTGTTTAGTACATGCTCACTTAATCTCAATAGCATGAGTGTGCACATATTTGTATATCTTCAGTGTTTAGTACATGCTCACTTAATCTCAACAGCATGAGTGTGCACATATTTGTATATCTTCAGTGTTTAGTACATGCTCACTTAATCTCAACAGCATGAGTGTGCACATATTTGTATATCTTCAGTGTTTAGTACATGCTCACTTAATCTCAACAGCATGAGTGTGCACATATTTGTATATCTTCAGTGTTTAGTACATGCTCACTTAATCTCAACAGCATGTGTGTGCACATATTTGTATATCTTCAGTGTTTAGTACATGCTCACTTAATCTCAACAGCATGAGTGTGCACATATTTGTATCTCTACAGTGTTTAGTACATGCTCACTTAATCTCAATAGCATGAGTGTGCACATATTTGTATATCTTCAGTGTTTAGTACATGCTCACTTAATCTCAACATCATGAGTGTGCACATATTTGTATATCTTCAGTGTTTAGTACATGCTCACTTAATCTCAACAGCATGTGTGTGCACATATTTGTATATCTTCAGTGTTTAGTACATGCTCACTTAATCTCAACAGCATGAGTGTGCACATATTTGTATCTCTACAGTGTTTAGTACATGCTCACTTAATCTCAATAGCATGAGTGTGCACATATTTGTATATCTACAGTGTTTAGTACATGCTCACTTAATCTCAACAGCATGAGTGTGCACATATTTGTATATCTTCAGTGTTTAGTACATGCTCACTTAATCTCAATAGCATGAGTGTGCACATATTTGTATATCTTCAGTGTTTAGTACATGCTCACTTAATCTCAATAGCATGAGTGTGCACATATTTGTTTATATGTTTACATGTATGTATACATAAAACATGTATATTTGTGTATGTGCATGTGCACCTGTGTGCCTGTATGTGCGTGTGCACCTGTGTGCCTGTATGTGCGTGTGCACCTGTGTGCCTGTATGTGCACTTGTGACTAGACTAGTGTCTAGACAATAACAACATGCACTTAAGAATTACAGGTATAACATACAAACTGAAAATGTTATGTAAATTATTGTAAACAAATGAAAACCAGTGAATGAAAATGTAAAAAGATACATCACTTGAAAAAATAAATATAAATCATGTCATGGTAATATGCACAAACAATTTAAACTACCAAAAACTAGTCAGTTTACATTGACATCACATATATAATGACATCACATATGTAATGACATCACATATATAATGACATCACATATATAATGACATCACATATATAATGACATCACATATATAATGACATCACATATACAACTTTCAGTGTGTCTACTTTGTAGGTACAAAAGGATGTACAGTAAGAAGTCAACCAATTGGTTATGTACAGTAAGAAGTCAACCAATTGGTTATGTACAGTAAGAAGTCAACCAATTGGTTATGTACAGTAAGAAGTCAACCAATTGGTTATGTACAGTAAGAAGTCAACCAATTGGTTATGTACAGTAAGAAGTCAACCAATTGGTTATGTACAGTAAGAAGTCAACCAATTGGTTATGTACAGTAAGAAGTCAACCAATTGGTATGTGTGAAGAAGCCTGTGTCAGTGAAGGCAGTTAACTGACTACTTGGAACACAGTCGTACTGGGGAACCAGTCCCGAATCTGCAAGACAATGCCTCTGGGAATAACCCTCCTAATGTTTACGCCCAGCCTATCAAGACACCACAGAACAAACTGTCTATAGGCAGCATGTCACGTTAAAAAATTTTATAAGGACAAACCTGTTTTCAGAAAACAATCAGGCTTAGTCAATACTACAGATTTATTGCATTTCTGCAAATCTATACAGAGCACAACGGTGACATGTGTTCTTGTTCATATCCACCTGAACTCATGTTTGACATTTCAAGGTGCTGCTTCAAGTTTCAGCAACTGTTGTAATGCCCATTGTATATGTTGTCGTTGTTGTAGCCCTTTAAACAGAAAACTTGCATTGTTTCCTGAGTTTAACCAGTTGTGATATAGTGTATTATGTATAATGTGTTG
Organism: Lamellibrachia columna; assembly: GCA_963662155.1. Classification (NCBI taxonomy): domain Eukaryota; kingdom Metazoa; phylum Annelida; class Polychaeta; order Sabellida; family Siboglinidae; genus Lamellibrachia; species Lamellibrachia columna. The sequence goes on along the minus strand of OY759265.1, from coordinate 639,010 downwards.
TAATTGTATAGTGGGCCATTGTGTCTGTTGGCATCTGTCTGCACTGTCCACAGCTGGTCTGTCTTTGTATGGCTGATAGGGAGGGTCCTGGGGAGGGCCCAGTGGAGGGCTCTTGGGAGGGCTCTGGGGAGGACCCTGGGGAGGGCCCTAGGGAGGGCCATGCCTTTGACTCTCCAACGATTCCCTTTTGTCAAACACACTACTCGGATGTTCTTGTAAAATGTACTCAGAGCCGTCTGATGAGACCTCATTGAGTTGTACTTTGAGTCGTCTGATGAGACCTAATTTAGTTGTACTCTGAGTCGTCTGATGAGACCTCATTTAGTTGTACTCTGAGTCGTCTGATGAGACGTCATTTAGTTGTACTCTGAGTCGTTTGATGAGACGTCATTGAGTTGTACTATTTCCTGTATAACACAGTGGATAGCGATATTTAATACAATTATATCTTGCTTTACTACAATTGTTTTGAAGCTGACATTCTCACAGGCAAATTACTTTTGAAAAGTATCTTTAGGCATATTCTCATGATTTCATCTGCACTTAAAGAATGCACACACAAGGGGCAGTGTTGAGCATAGAATGCACACACAAGGGGCAGTGTTGAGCATAGAATGCACACACAAGGGGCAGTGTTGAGCATAGAATGCACACACAAGGGGCAGTGTTGAGCATAGAAAATAGTAATTTTCTATCATAGCACCAAATAACACTGAATAAGTTTTTCTACTAGTATTGTACAGGTTCTTTCTTATATTATACACTTCAGGTGTAGATGAATTAACTGTCTTTATATGCCATGAGAGAGTGTGGAGATGAATTACAGCTGTGGAGGCAATAGAAAAAAAAATTTGTGTTGACAGTGCAATTATCTTAGTGTTGAACTCATCTCTGAGTGAATTTCTTAGGGAAAGAAATTTTTTAACAAACTTTCCTGTACCATGACATGCATTGTTTGTTGACGAGACCTCCATCAAATAAGTCAACCTAGTTTTCCATTCTCGGAGATGTTATTGTTACAATGTCATGTTTGTGTGTGAAACCAAATTTAAGTGTGCACACTATTTATTTGTAATAGATTATGTGAGTAAATATTGCATGTGAAATTACCTGGATCGATAGCATGCAGGCTTTCTGCAGGTTGCATATTCTAACTCACCTGACCACCTCTATCCCTACCATGTCGCTGACTGCCTCCTCTTATACATGTAGTGTGGTGGCATCTGTTAAGATCAAAACATGTAAATTGTCATCTGTCTCAAATTAATGTGAGATTACCACATAAACATCCTTGTGGCTTTGTGCACGAAAACAAAATGCACTTCCTAAACTGTGAATACAATGCACAACAGTGACATGTTCTGGTGAATGCACGCTACTAACAGATCTGTGTCAATTCAGAGGAATCTCAGTCGTCATAAAATATATTTGGCATAATTTAAATATGCATAAAATCAGCACCATTCAACACTAATAATAAACAAAAACAGTTTTAAGCAATGTTTTGTTTACTAAATAAGGCCCTCAGTAAGGCACTCAGTAAGACGCTCAGTAAGGCGCTCAGTAAGGCTGCTGTAGGCAAACCAACTTTTTTCAGTCGTCATTTCTTCACATGACTTCATCTCTAGTAGGAATATGTAATATAGCAATAACTTATGTTATTTTATTTACATGTATAGCAAACAGCGTTTATCAAAGCGGTCGAGTGTAGGCGTTTGCAGTGATAAGTAATGTGGCGCTGGCAGTTGCCGGTGACGTACATACGCGCAACTTTCACTGCCTACATAATCGTCGTTGAATGAATACATGCAACCACAATAAGACTGCGTTCATTGTTGCCAAATGAAACTGTTTACTAATACGTAACTTTGTTCAGTGCAAATACTGCTTGGGGTATTGACATGAACGGATCACCCAGTCACATGTGTTCCTCTGTTTATATTGGCCCACTTTCCACAATCTCATGAAAAACATATGACCGACAAGTTCACGGGTTGAATTCTAAATGTCGGCCCAGCTATCAAGTGTGGCATGTTAACCGATCTAACGCCCAAAGTACTTTCGACGATTTCAACAAAAGTATGCACCTTTTTATTAACCCGACTGTGGATATTACTTAAGCTAGTCACACACTACACATTTGGACATAAAAGAGCCAGATTCGCGATGGGCTGAACTTTTGATTAAGCAACTTTAACGCATGTAAGATTACAACACAATGACCATTGTTTAACATGTGTAAGATTACAACACAATGACCATTGTTTAACATATGTTAGATTTCTACACAATGACCATTGTTTAACACATGTAAGATTACAACACAATGACCATTGTTTAACACATGTAAGATTACAACACAATGACCATTGTTTAACATATGTAAGATTACAACACAATGACCATTATTTAACATATGTAAGATTACAACACAATGAACATTGTTTAACATATGTAAGATTACAACACAATGAACATTGTTTAACATATGTAAGATTACAACACAATGAATATTGTTTAACATATGTTAGATTTCTGCACAATGGCCATTGTTTAACATATGTAATATTACAACACTGACCATTGTTTAACATGTAATATTACAACAACAATATGTGGGTAACGTGTAATATTACAACAAAACGATCATTGTCATGACATGTGTAAGACTACAGCACAGTGACCATTGTTTAACGTGTAATATTACAACATAACAATATGTGGGTAACGTGTAATATTACAACAAAACAATCATTGTCATGACATGTGTAAGACTACAGCACAGTGACCATTGTTTAACGTGTAATATTGCAACACAACAGTATTTTTGTTCAGCAAATAAGAGTCGACCAAGGAAGCGACAGAAAAAGGACGTCTCACCAGGGGAGCCATCTGTCAAAGTTGAAGGTCTTCGACGTCGGACCCCAAAAAGCAGTATCGATGCTGCTATTGCACTAAAGGCCAAGCGTGACACGACCCAGGTAATATGTGGTGTGGCCACGGCAGGCCAAGCAAGCTGGCTCAGGGAATATATGGAGTGGTCACTTCGGGTCAAGCAGGCTAGCTCAGATAATAATATGGAGTGGTTACTGCGGACCAACTGTGACAAGTATAGGTCAGCTGTCACAGTGTTAAGTCTCATTAGGTAGAAATGACCATTGTGGGGATAGGTCACTATTTGACTTCCGTGTTGATGACGGTAATTATTGTTCTCATCTTTCTGCCTGACTGCAGCCTGATGCCCGTCTCTGTTGTTCTCATCTCTCTGCCTGACTGCAGCCTGATGCCCGTCTCTGTTCTCATCTCTCTGCCTGACTGCAGCCTGATGCCCATCTCTATTGTTCTCGACTCTCTGCCTGACCGCAGCCTGACACCCGTCTCTGTTGTTCTCGACTCTCTGCCTGACCGCAGCCTGACACCCGTCTCTGTTCTCGACTCTCTGCCTGACCGCAGCCTGACACCCGTCTCTGTTGTTCTCATCTCTCTGCCTGACTGCAGCCTGATGCCCGTCTCTGTTCTCATCTCTCTGCCTGACTGCAGCCTGATGCCCATCTCTATTGTTCTCGACTCTCTGCCTGACTGCAGCCTGACACCCGTCTCTGTTGTTCTCATCTCTCTGCCTGACCGCAGCCTGACACCCGTCTCTATTGTTCTCGACTCTCTGCCTGACCGCAGCCTGACACCCGTCTCTGTTGTTCTCATCTCTCTGCCTGACTGCAGCCTGACACCCGTCTCTGTTGTTCTCGACTCTCTGCCTGACCGCAGCCTGATGCCCGTCTCTATTGTTCTCGACTCTCTGCCTGACCGCAGCCTGACACCCGTCTCTATTGTTCTCATCTCACTGCCTGACTGCAGCCTGACACCCGTCTCTATTGTTCTCGACTCTCTGCCTGACCGCAGCCTGACACCCGTCTCTATTGTTCTCGACTCTCTGCTTGACCGCAGCCTGACACCCGTCTCTATTGTTCTCATCTCTCTGCCTGACTGCAGCCTGACACCCGTCTCTGTTGTTCTCGACTCTCTGCCTGACCGCAGCCTGATGCCCGTCTCTATTGTTCTCGACTCTCTGCCTGACCGCAGCCTGACACCCGTCTCTGTTGTTCTCGACTCTCTGCCTGACCGCAGCCTGACACCCGTCTCTGTTGTTCTCGACTCTCTGCCTGACCGCAGCCTGACACCCGTCTCTGTTGTTATCGACTCTCTGCCTGATCGCAGCCTGACGCCTGTCTCTATTGTTCTTGACTCTCTGCCTGACCTCAGCCTGATGCCCGTCTCTGTTGTTCTCGACTCTCTGCCTGACTGCAGCCTGACGCCCGTCTCTGTTATCGACTCTCTGCCTGACCGCAGTCTGACGCCCGTCTCTGTTGTTCTCAACTCTCTGCCTGACCGCAGACTGACGCCCGTCTCTGTTGTTCTCGACTCTGCCTGACTGCAGACTGATGCCCATCTCTGTTGTTCTCGAATCTCTGCCTGACCGCAGACTGACGCCTGTCTCTGTTGTTCTCGACTCTCTGCCTGACCGCAGACTGACGCCCGTCTCTGTTGTTCTCGACTCTCTGCCTGACCGCAGCCTGACTCCCGTCTCTGTTGTTCTTGACTCTCTGCCTGACTGCACACTGACTCCTGTCTCTGTTGTTTTTGACTCTCTGCCTGACCGCACACTGACTCCTGTCTCTGTTGTTCTTGACTCTCTGCCTGACTGCACACTGACTCCTGTCTCTGTTGTTCTCAACTCTCTGCCTGACCGCACACTGACTCCTGTCTCTGTTGTTCTTGACTCTCTGCCTGACTGCACACTGACTCCAGTCTCTGTTGTTCTTGACTCTTTGCCTGACTGCACACTGACTCCTGTCTCTGTTGTTCTGGACTCTTTGCCTGACAGCAGACTGACACCCGTCTCTGTTGTTCTCGACTCTTTGCCTGACCGCACACTGACTCCTGTCTCTGTTGTTCTTGACTCTCTGCCTGACTGCACACTGACTCCTGTCTCTGTTGTTCTCGACTCTCTGCCTGACGGCAGACTGACACCTGTCTCTGTTGTTCTTGACTCTTTGCCTGACTGCAGCCTGAGGCCTGTCTCTGTTGTTCTTGACTCTCTCTCTGACCGCAGCCTGACACCCATCTCTGCTGTTCTCATCTTTCTGTCTGACCGCAGCCTGAGGCCCGTCTCTGTTGTTCTCATCTATCTGTCTGACCGCAGCCTGATGCCCGTCTCTGCTGTTCTCATCTCTCTGTCTGACTGCACACTGACGCCTGTCTCTGTTGTTGTCATCTCTGTATGTTGTTCTTGACTCTCTCTCTCTCTCTCTGACTGCAGCCTCATGCCCATCTCTGTTGTTCTCATCTCTCTCTCTTTCTCTCTCTGAATGCACACAGATGCCTGTCTCTGTTGTTCTCATCTCTCTCTCTCTCTCTCTCTCTCTCTCTGAATGCACACAGACGCCTGTCTCTGTTGTTCTCATCTCTCTCTCTCTCTGAATGCACACAGACGCCTGTCTCTGTTGTTCTCATCTCTCTCAATCTGTTGTTCTCGACTCTCTCTCTGACTGCAGCCTGATGCCCATCTCTGAGGTCTGAATGCAGCACATCAAGTAGGTTGGTGGTGTGCGTGGTTACTCGATCTTGGCATCTGTTTGACCCAACAACCACAAACTGAAGGGCCAGTGATGCATGAGTGTACTGGGCCACATGCGACATGTGACTGAACATAGATCTCATGTTCCGTACTGGGCCACGTGCGACATGTGACTGAACATAGATATCATGTTCCGTACTGGGCCACGTGCGACATGTGACTGAACATAGATCTCATGTCCCTTTCCAGGATGTCAAAGAGATGAGAAGGTCTACAACTCTCTCAACTGTAGATTGTCATCTAAAGAGATCATCTGCTTCAGTGGATGCAGACGTGAAACCACCACAGTTAAAAAGGACATCAGCTATATCAGACATAGAACATACACAGAACCCTGGCCAGTCATCAGGTGTTTCTCTGCCTGTCTATGTTGTGAAGACGACAAAGTCGGGGAAAGGAGACAAGGAGGAGAGGAAACAGGTGGGACAACAGCACTGCACATAACAGTCATATATCTCTGTTAGCCACAGCACTGCACATAACAGTTGTACTTCTCTGTTAGCCACAGTATTGCACATAACAGTAATATATCTCTGTTAGCCACAGTACTGCACATAACAGTCGTATATCTCTGTTAGCCACAGTACTGCACATAACAGTCATATATCTCTGTTAGCCACAGCACTCGACAAAACAGTTGTACTTCTCCGTTAGCCACAGTATTGCACATAACAGTCATATATATCTGTTAGCCACAGCACTGCACATAACAGTTGTATATCTCTGTTAGCCACAGTAGTGCACATAACAGTCATATATCTCTGTTAGCCACAGCACTCGACATAACAGTTGTACTTCTCTGTTAGCCACAGTATTGCACATAACAGTCATATATCTCTGTTAGGCACAGTACTGCACATAACAGTCGTATATCTCTGTTAGCCACAGTACTGCACATAGCAGTCATATATCTCTGTTAGCCACAGCACTCGACAAAACAGTTGTACTTCTCCGTTAGCCACAGTATTGCACATAACAGTCATATATCTCTGTTGGCCACAGCACTGCACATAACAGTCATATCTCTGTTAGCCACAACACTGCACATAACAGTCATATATCTCTGTTAGCCACAGCACTGCACATAACAGTCATATATCTCTGTTAGCCACAGCACTCGACATAACAGTTGCACTTCTCTGTTAGCCACATTATTGCACATAACAGTCATATATCTCTGTTAGCCACAGCACTGCACATAACAGTCATATATCTATGCTAGCCACAGTACTGCACATAACAGTCATATATCTCTGTTAGCCACAGCACTCGACATAACAGTCGTACTTCTCTTTAGCCACAGCACTGCACATAACAGTCATATATATCTGTTAGCCACAGCACTGCACATAACAGTCATATATCTCTGTTAGCCACAGTACTGCACATAACAGTCATATATCTTTGTTAGCCACAGCACTGGACATAACAGTCGTACTTCTCTGTTAGCCACAGTACTGCACATAACAATCATATCTCTGTTAACTACATATATCAATATATATGTGTATATATATATATATATATATATATATATATATATATATATATATATATATATATATATATACCATATATAAACCATCCACTAATCAGATATATTGTGCCAGAGGGCACTATTTACAAAAAGATGGCAGGAAACGGTTTAACTTACATAATAATTTCCTTCTGTGAACTGACAAGTTATCCCAAGTTATTTTTGCTGTTTCCTTCCCATGACTGTTAGAAGATAACTGTGCATGATTTGACCTATGTACACTTGACCGATGTTCACTTGACCTATGTTCACATGACCTATGTTCACTTGACCTATGTACACTTGACCGATGTTCACTTGACCTATGTTCACATGACCTATGTTCACTTGACCTATGTTCACTTGACCTATGTTAACTTGACCGATGTTCACTGTGTTCACTTCACCGGTGTTCACTTCACCGGTGTTCACTTCACCGGTGTTCACTTCACCGGTGTTCACTTCGGTGAAGTCATCACTTCAAATGACTTATTTTACCCTCAGGACACAGTAGTGATGGGGCCAGCAGCAATGGGGCCAGTAGTGGTGGGGCCAGCAGCAATGGGGCCAGCAATTAGATGGCCGGCAGTGATAGGGCCAAAAGTGATGGGATCAACAGTGATGGGGCCAACAGTGATGGGGCCAGGTGACACTGAAGAGAAGATGGCAGCAGGCAACCACTGGTCAGAGAGACAGTGGCTGACCGAGCGAGGACTGATGGCTGGAGGTGAGACTCATCACAATAACTAGAGTTACAACCACCTTAGTTGCTGCATCGCACGCACGCACGCACGCATGCACGCATGCACACATGCATACTCACATGGATGCATGTATGGACGCACGCACGCACGCATGCACGCACGCATACACGCACACACATTGGTGCAGTAACACATACACATTGGTGCAGTAACACATACACATTGGTGCAGTAACACATACACATTGGTGCAGTAACACATACACATTGGTGCAGTAACACATACACATTGGTGCAGTAACACATACACATTGGTGCAGTAACACACACACATTGGTGCAGTAACACACACACATTGGTGCAGTAACACACACACACATTGGTGCAGTAACACACACACACACACACATTGGTGCAGTAACACACACACACATTGGTGCAGTAACACACACACACATTGGTGCAGTAACACACACACACATTGGTGCAGTAACACACACACACACACACACACACACACACACACACACACACACACACACACATTGGTGCAGTAACACACATACACATTGGTGCAGTAACACATACACATTGGTGCAGTAACACATACACATTGGTGCAGTAACACACACACATTGGTGCAGTAACACACACACATTGGTGCAGTAACACACACACACATTGGTGCAGTAACACACACACACATTGGTGCAGTAACACACACACACACACACACACACACACACACACACACACACACACACACACACACACACACACACACACACACATTGGTGCAGTAACACACACACATTGGTGCAGTAACACACACACATTGGTGCAGTAACACACACACATTGGTGCAGTAACACATACACATTGGTGCAGTAACACATACACATTGGTGCAGTAACACATACACATTGGTGCAGTAACACATACACATTGGTGCAGTAACACACACACATTGGTGCAGTAACACACACACATTGGTGCAGTAACACACACACATTGGTGCAGTAACACACACACATTGGTGCAGTAACACACACACATTGGTGCAGTAACACATACACATTGGTGCAGTAACACACACACACACACACACACACACACACACACACACACACACACACACACACACACACACACACACACACATTGGTGCAGTAACACACACACATTGGTGCAGTAACACATACACATTGGTGCAGTAACACACACACATTGGTGCAGTAACACATACACATTGGTGCAGTAACACATACACATTGGTGCAGTAACACATACACATTGGTGCAGTAACACATACACATTGGTGCAGTAACACACACACACACACACACACACACACACACACACACACACACACACACACACACACACACACACACACACACACACACACATTGGTGCAGTAACACATACACATTGGTGCAGTAACACATACACATTGGTGCAGTAACACATACACATTGGTGCAGTAACACACACACACACACACACACACACACACACACACACACACACACACACACACACACACACACACACACACACACACACACACACACATTGGTGCAGTAACACACACACACACACATTGGTGCAGTAACACACACACACACACACACACACACACACACACACACACACACACACACACACACACACACACACATTGGTGCAGTAACACACACACACACACACACACACACACACACACACACACACACACACACACACACACACACACATTGGTGCAGTAACACACACACACACACACACATTGGTGCAGTAACACACACACACACACACACACACACACACACACACACACACACACACACACACACACACACACACACACACACACACACACACACACACATTGGTGCAGTAACACATACACATTGGTGCAGTAACACATACACATTGGTGCAGTAACACATACACATTGGTGCAGTAACACATACACATTGGTGCAGTAACACATACACATTGGTGCAGTAACACATACACATTGGTGCAGTAACACACACACACACACACACATTGGTGCAGTAACACACACACACACACACACACACACACACACACACACACACACACACACACACACACACACACACACACACACACACACACACATTGGTGCAGTAACACACACACACACACACACACACACACACACACACACACACACACACACACACACACACACACACACACACACACACACACACACACACACACATTGGTGCAGTAACACATACACATTGGTGCAGTAACACATACACATTGGTGCAGTAACACATACACATTGGTGCAATAACACATACACATTGGTGCAGTAACACACACACATTGGTGCAGTAACACACACACACACACACACACACACACACACACACACACACACACACACACACACACACACACACACACACACACACACACACACACACACACACACACACACACACACACATTGGTGCAGTAACACACACACATTGGTGCAGTAACACATACACATTGGTGCAGTAACACACACACATTGGTGCAGTAACACATACACATTGGTGCAGTAACACACACACATTGACAGACGGAGTGCCTGAGTTACTCCTGAAGGATGACGATGAGAGTGACCTTGAGATTGACCCGTGTACATTGTCATCACCCACTGAGGCTGAAGGATCACCACTAGGGGATGGCCTACCCCAGATGGCTGAGATCCTTGCCCCCTTGAGTGCTTCCCAACAGTCTAAGGAAGGTGTGTATGTATATACAAGGCAAGTGGTACTTCCCAACAGCCTAAGGAAGGGGTGAATATGTATATACCAGGCAACTGGTTCTTATTGCACATAGTCTACTTGGACGCTAATATCACAAGCAACGTACAATACTATAAATAAATAAATAAATACATGGCTCAAAATACTCGTAAATAAATTTTCTTTGACAACTCTTTATGTCTTTTGTAGACAAATTCAAAATGTTAACAGAGGATGTTGTTGAAACTACTGCAGTAAATGCAGGTGATTGTTCTCAAGTGGCACACGATGTAAAAGAAGACGTAGTAGAAAGTGAAACTACTGATATTGAACTGACAACTAGTGAAGAGGTCGTGGAAAGAGATCAAGTGTGGTTGTCAACGATGATACAGAACGATTCCAGCACTGATGATCCGCCACCTAGCACAACACCATGTAGTGATACTGAAAGTGAAACTAAGTCTGAAACAGAAAGTGAAAGTGAAGATAGTGAGGCAATATCAACACACACAAACGCTGTGCATAGACAGAGACGAAGGAAGCTGACAAGGGAAAGTGAACTGGCAGTCCAAGTCCCAGGTCCCAGGTAGATAAGTTCACATTTCATGTTAACATTTTCTCTCTATATCATTGTCTTTATGATAGTAATTTTTTTAATAAATTCCATGCAAAGATTATACAGTATAGTAGAATGATATATATATATATATATATATATATATATATATATATATATGTATATATATATATATATATGTATATTATATAATATATATATATATATATATATATATATATATATATATATATATATATATATATATATATATATATATATATACACATAAACAAAAGGCTTCATTTTTGCACACAAAGATGCCACATAATTACGTGTCTGTGTGTTGTGGCCAGGCTTGTTCCCCTGAGTCTGTGTGTTGTGGCCAGGCTTGTGCCCCTGAGTCTGTGTGTTGTGGCCAGGCTTGTGCCCCTGAGTCTGTGTGTTGTGGCCAGGCTTGTGCCCCTGAGTCTGTGTGTTGTGGCCAGGCTTGTGCCCCTGAGTCTGTGTGTTGTGGCCAGATGTGTACCATTGAGTCTCTGTTGTGGCCAGGTGCGTACCACTGGGTTTGTTTGTTGTGGCAAGGCATCTATCACTGAGTCTGTGTGTTGTGACCAGACATGTACCACTGAGTCTATATTTTGTGGCCATTCATGTACCACTGAGTATGTGTGTTGTGGTCAGGCGTGTACCACTGAGCCTAAGTTGTGGTCATGTGTGTACCACTGAATCTGTGTGTTGTGGCCGGGCATATTCCACTGAGTCTGTGTGTTGTGGCCGGGCATATTCCACTGAGTCTGTGTGTTGTGGCCAGGCATATACCACTGAGTCTGTGTGTTGTGGCCAGGCATATACCACTGAGTCTGTGTTGTTGCCAGGCATGTACCACTGAGTCTGTGTGTTGTGGCCAGGCATATACCACTGAGTCTGTGTTGTTGCCAGGCATGTACCACTGAGTCAATACGAGGAGCGTGAGTTGCTAAGGAAGATGGTGGCCCTGCAGCAAGGCTCTCCTCGACTGTGGCGGCTCAGGGGGAAGATGCTGATTAGGCAGGTTAGTGTCATCAGTGGTGTCCCATTGGTAAATGTCTTCAGTGGCGTCCCATTGCTAAATGTCATCAGTTGTGCCCCGTTGGTAAGTACCATCAGTGATGCCCCATTGGTAGGTGTTGTTAGTGGTGCTCTTAAGTGTTGTTACTGGTGCTCTATTGGTAAGAGTCATCAGTGGCATCCAATTAGTAAGTGTCATCAGTAGTAATTGGTGTCATTAGTGTCGTCCCATTAGTAATTGTCATCAGTGGTACCCCAATGGTGTCGTCAGTGGTGCCCCATTGGTAAGTGTCATCAGTGGCATACCATTGGTAAGTGTAATCAGTGATGCCCCTTTAGTAAGTATTATCAATGGCACCCCATTGGTAAGTGTCATCAGCAATGCCCCATTGGTAAGTGTCATCAGTGATGCTCCCATTGGTAAGTGTCATCTGTGGTTCCCCATTGGTAAGTGTAATCAGAGGTGCCCTATTGGTAAGTGTTATCTGATCACTTAATCTGACTGGTGTGTTGGCAGAATAAACTTAAACAATATGTTTATTACTTTGTTTAACGAGTGAGTGCTATTACCTTTATCCGGATGGGCTTTTCTTAGTTTTACCATCATTTTCTTCCATCTTTGTTGAGTTTTTTCCAGTAAAACCAACAAAAACATGTTTTTATTATTATTTTATCATCCTGGCAAAAATTGGTTTGATATGATTTATGAAAATTGCATTAAGTTATCAATCTGTATAATCATCTAATTAATACCTTGAATTTAACCTTCTGTTGTTGGATGTACACCATCTGACATATTTTACCTTTATACCACCATTGAGCAAGTCTTGCAAGTCCAAATATACAACATGTTATCAATGCCTAATTTATTATTAACTAGCCGAGTTGCCTAGCGTTGCATGGGACAAAAAGGTAACCACTTCAAGAACTTATGATTCCTTGCACTACCCAGTCAAGTTCTGGTAGTTCAATGCCTTATGGCAATGACAATAAACTTAAACAATATGTTTATTACTTATGATTCCTTGCACTACCCAGTCAAGTTCTGGTAGTTCAATGCCTTATGGCAATGACAATAAACTTAAACAATATGTTTATTACTTATGATTCCTTGCACTACCCAGTCAAGTTCTGGTAGTTCAATGCCTTATGGCAATGACAATAAACTTAAACAATATGTTTATTACTTATGATTCCTTGCACTACCCAGTCAAGTTCTGGTAGTTCAATGCCTTATGGCAATGACAATAAACTTAAACAATATGTTTATTACTTATGATTCCTTGCACTACCCAGTCAAGTTCTGGTAGTTCAATGCCTTATGGCAATGACAATAAACTTAAACAATATGTTTATTACTTATGATTCCTTGCACTACCCAGTCAAGTTCTGGTAGTTCAATGCCTTATGGCAATGACAATAAACTTAAACAATATGTTTATTACTTATGATTCCTTGCACTACCCAGTCAAGTTCTGGTAGTTCAATGCCTTATGGCAATGACAATAAACTTAAACAATATGTATATTACTTATGATTCCTTGCACTACCCAGTCAAGTTCTGGTAGTTCAATGCCTTATGGCAATGACAATAAACTTAAACAATATGTTTATTACTTATGATTCTTTGCACTACCCAGTCAAGTTCTGGTAGTTCAATGCCTTATGGCAATGACAATAAACTTAAACAATATGTTTATTACTTATGATTCCTTGCACTACCCAGTCAAGTTCTGGTAGTTCAATGCCTTATGGCAATGACAATATCCCGCTCCAAACATTAATGTACAACTGCCAGTTTCACAGAATTTGGTGGATGCTTGACGTAGATCACGTAACAATGGCAGAAACACTCGTAGCAGTGCTGACTATTGTACGTAGTTATTGACGTAGATAACGTAACAATGGCAGAAACACTCGTAGCAGTGCTAACTATTGTATGTAGTTATTGACGTAGATCACGTAACACTGGCAGAAACACTCGTAGCAGTGCTAACTATTGTACGTAGCTATTGACGTAGATCACGTAACACTGGCAAAAACACTCGTAGCAGTGCTAACTGTTGTATGTAGTTATTGACGTAGATAACGTAACAATGGCAGAAACACTCGTAGCAGTGCTAACTGTTGTACGTAGTTATTGACGTAGATCACGTAACAATGGCAGAAACACTCGTAGCAGTGCTGACTATTGTACGTAGTTATTGACGTAGATAACGTAACAATGGCAGAAACACTCGTAGCAGTGCTAACTGTTGTATGTAGTTATTGACGTAGATAACGTAACAATGGCAGAAACACTCGTAGCAGTGCTAACTATTGTATGTAGTTATTGACGTAGATAACGTAACAATGGCAGAAACACTCGTAGCAGTGCTAACTGTTGTACGTAGCTATTGACGTAGATAACGTAACAATGGCAGAAACACTCGTAGCAGTGCTAACTGTTGTATGTAGTTATTGACGTAGATAACGTAACAATGGCAGAAACACTCGTAGCAGTGCTAACTATTGTATGTAGTTATTGACGTAGATAACGTAACAATGGCAGAAACACTCGTAGCAGTGCTAACTATTGTACGTAGCTATTGACGTAGATAACGTAACAATGGCAGAAACACTCGTAGCAGTGCTAACTATTGTACGTAGCTATTGACGTAGATAACGTAACAATGGCAGAAACACTCGTAGCAGTGCTAACTGTTGTACGTAGTTATTGACGTAGATAACGTAACAATGGCAGAAACACTCGTAGCAGTGCTAACTATTGTATGTAGTTATTGACGTAGATAACGTAACAATGGCAGAAACACTCGTAGCAGTGCTAACTGTTGTACGTAGCTATTGACGTAGATAACGTAACAATGGCAGAAACACTCGTTGCAGTGCTAACTGTTGTACGTAGCTATTGACGTAGATAACGTAACAATGGCAGAAACACTCGTAGCAGTGCTAACTGTTGTACGTAGTTATTGACGTAGATAACGTAACAATGGCAGAAACACTCGTAGCAGTGCTAACTATTGTATGTAGTTATTGACGTAGATAACGTAACAATGGCAGAAACACTCGTAGCAGTGCTAACTATTGTACGTAGTTATTGACGTAGATAACGTAACAATGGCAGAAACACTCGTAGCAGTGCTAACTGTTGTACGTAGCTATTGACGTAGATAACGTAACAATGGCAGATACACTCGTTGCAGTGCTAACTGTTGTACGTAGCTATTGACGTAGATAACGTAACAATGGCAGAAACACTCGTAGCAGTGCTAACTATTGTATGTAGTTATTGACGTAGATAACGTAACAATGGCAGAAACACTCGTAGCAGTGCTAACTGTTGTACGTAGCTATTGACGTAGATAATGTAACAATGGCAGAAACACTCGTAGCAGTGCTAACTGTTGTACGTAGTTATTGACATAGATAACGTAACAATGGCAGAAACACTCGTAGCAGTGCTAACTATTGTACGTAGTTATTGACGTAGATCACGTAACAATGGCAGAAACACTCGTAGCAGTGCTAACTATTGTACATAGTTATTGACATAGATCACGTAACAATGGCAGAAACACTCGTAGCAGTACTAACTATTGTACGTAGTTATTGACGTAGATCACGTAACAATTGCATAAACACTCGTAGCAGTGCTAACTATTGTATGCAGCTATTGCTCTGAGTTACCACATTTACATCAAACATTCACATTGGATCCTTTGATGTAAAAGCCAACCCCGTGGAATTTCGAATATAACCACCACCATGAGCCCCCCAGGCCAGCCTATACAACATTTCAGCCCCATGCAGGCAGGCAGGCAGGCAGGCAGGCAGGCAGGCAGGCAGGCAGGCAGGCAGGCAGCAGGCAGACATTTTATATTAAAGATAGATTTAACAAGATCTTGTTCAGATACTAATATTAGATGATACTATTGTATTATTGTGCATGCGTGCGTGTCATTTTTAACATTAATTGTGAACTTTAACTTTTACACTTTTAATCACAATTCAAAGTCTGCACTTAGTTCAATGACTGAAAGTGTTGAGCTACACAAACACTCTTTCACAATGACATGTTTACTGACTGTTGTCTTTGAGCTACACAAACACTCTTTCACAATGACATGTTTACTGACTGTTGTCTTTGAGATACATGAATATTCTTTCACAATGACAAGTTTACTGACTGTTGTCTTTGAGATACATGAACATTCTTTCACAATGACATGTTTACTGATTGTTGTCTTTGCAGAGAAAGAGAGAGCGAGGTTTGGTAACTTTTGATCTTGACCGAACTATGGGTCGCCTGACCAGAGCAACAAATATCCAGTCAGAGGATGACCAGCCAGAATCGGGACAGGTCAGTGTTGTCATACACATCTATAGTCGATCAGTTAGTCCTTTATTTCGTTCATCAGACAGTTCACCAGTTAGTCCATCAGACAATCCATCAGATATTCCAACAAATAGTCCATAAGACAGTCCATCAGTTAGTCCATCAGATTGTCCATTAGATAATCTACCAGACAGTCCATCGGATAGTCCATCAGTCCATCAGTATCAGACTGCACATTAAACAGTCCACCAGTTAGGCGATCAGGTAGTCCATCAGTTAATCCATCAGATATTCCATCAGATATTCCATCAGATAGTCCATAACACAGTTCACCAGTTAGGCGATCAGACAGTCCATCAGTTAATCCATCAGATTTTCCATCAGACAATCCATCAGACAATCCAATAGTTTGCCCATCAGACAGCCGATCAGATAGTCCATCAAATTGTCCACCAGACAGTCCATCAGTGAGTCCAACAGTTAGCCCATCAAACATTCCATCAGTTAATCCAACAATTAGTCCATCAGACAGTCCATCAGACAATCCATCAGTTAGTCCATCATATAGTCCATCAGACAGTCCATCAGTTAGTCCATCAGATAGTCCACCAGTATCAGACAGTTCATCAGTTAGTCCATCATATAGTTCATCACACAGTCCACCGGTTAATTCGTCAGACAGTCCATCATATAGTCTATCAGATATTCCAACAACTATTTGATCAGACAGTCCATCAATTAATCCATCAGACAATCCATGATATAGTCCTTCAGGCAGTCCATTAGTTAGTCCATCAGACAGTCCATTAGATAGACCATCATACAGTCCATCAGTTCTCAGGGTTTATCTGACTGTATCCCCAAGGCTACGTTAACTGTGTTCCCAAGGCTGGGTTGACTGTGTTCCCAAGGCTGAGTTGACTGTGTTCCCAAGGCTGGGTTGACTGTGTTCCCATGCCTGGGTTGACTGTGTTCCCAGGGCTGGGTTGACTGTGTTCCCAAGGTTGGGTTGCCTGTGTACCAAAGGCTGGGTTGCCTGTGTTCCCAAGGCTGGGTTGCCTGTGCAGGTGTTCGATGGACTCGGCGCTCTGTCTGAAGGATGGAACCAGAAGGAAGAGGCTCGTGTCCTCGACAGATTCCAGGTAAGTGATCAAAGACATTTAACAAGTTTGACCCATTAGTCCCCTCAGTTTCGGGGAGAAATTCTGTTTAAATTCTAGGATTATTGGTAAATTCTGAGTGTGTTTACTATCGGTGTTCAAAATGTTGTGACTGGGAATGTTTTTTATTCCAATTAAAAATTTTAAACAACCACCCAAAAGATAGCAAATTCTTTCACAAATATTTGCTTAGCAATATAACCATACTAATAAAATCTAGCTGAAATAAACAAAAACAAATCCAAAGTATACGGAGAACAGGTGTAGACAGTCAGTGTCTCATTGCTGCTAAAGCCAGTCAGTACAAGATAATATTCACATCCCCAGAGTAGTAGTTGGCCCTACTAACTCTATTGATGACAATACTTGACTGAAAATGTTTTGACAATAGCTTTCTTTGGTAGACTTTTATTAATGATGCAAACACTGCCATACCAGTTATTAATGATGCAAGCACTGCCATACCAGTTATTAATGATGCAAGCACTGCCATACCAGTTATTAATGATGCAAGCACTGCCATACCAGTTATTAATTATGCAAGCACTTTGTTTGATTCTGGGGCAGATCCTGAAAGAACCCTGGAGTCGTCCCGATCGCTACATTCCCTTCCGCAGCCGCTTAGTGGGCTTTGAAGATGACCAGCTTGACAGCATCCGTAGTCCGTACACTGCCAGGTATCAGTTCCTTGTCTATACACTACAAGGTATCAGTTCCTTGTCTGTACACTGCCAGGTATCAGTTCCTTGTCTGTACACTGCCAGTTATCAGTTCCTTGTCTGTACACTGTCAGGTATCAGTTCCTTGTCTGTACACTGCCAGGTATCAGTTCCTTGTATGTACACTGTCAGGTATCAGTTCCTTGTATGTACACTGTCAGGTATCAGTTCATTTTATGTACACTGTCAGGTATCAGTTCCTTGTCTGTACACTGCCAGGTATCAGTTCCTTGTCTGTACACTGTCAGGTATCAGTTCCTTGTCTGTACACTGCCAGGTATCAGTTCCTTGTCTGTACACTGTCAGGTATCAGTTAATTTTCTGTACACTGTCAGGTATCAGTTCCTTGTCTGTACACTGCCAGGTATCAGTTCATTTTCTGTACACTGTCAGGTATCAGTTCCTTGTCTGTACACTGCCAGGTATCAGTTCCTTGTCTATACACTGTCAGGTATCAGTTCCTTGTATGTACACTGCCAGGTATCAGTTCCTTGTCTGTACTCTGTCAGGTATCAGTTCCTTGTCTGTACACTGTCTGGTATCAGTTCATTTTCTGTACACTGTCAGGTATCAGTTCCTCGTATATACACTGCCAGGTATCAGTTCCTTGTATGTACACTACCAGGTATCAGTTCCTTGTCTGTACACTGCCAGGTATCAGTTCCTTGTCTGTACTCTGTCAGGTATCAGTTCCTTGTCGATACACTGCCAGGTATCAGTTCCTTGTCTGTACACTGTCAGGTATCAGTTAATTTTCTGTACACTGCCAGGTATCAGTTAATTTTCTGTACACTGCCAGGTATCAGTTCCTTGTCTATACACTGCCAGGTATCAGTTCCTTGTCTGTACACTGTCAGATATCAGTTCCTTGTCTGTACACTGCCAGATATCAGTTCCTTGTCTGTACTCTGTCAGGTATCAGTTCATTTTCTGTACACTGTCAGGTATCAGTTCATTTTCTGTACACTGCAAGGTATCAGTTCATTTTCTGTACACTGCCAGGTATAAGTTCCTTGTCTGTACACTGCCAGATATCAGTTCCTTGTCTGTACACTGCCAGGTATCAGTTCCTTGTCTGTACACTGCCAGGTATCAGTTCCTTGTCTGTACACTGCCAGATATCAGTTCCTTGTCTGAACACTGCCAGGTATCAGTTCCTTGTCTGTACACGGCCACGTATCAGTTCCTTGTCTGTACACTGCCAGTTATCAGTTCCTTGTCTGTACACTGTCTGGTATCAGTTCCTTGTCTGTACACTGCCAGGTATCAGTTCCTTGTCTGTACACTGTCTGGTATCAGTTCCTTGTCTGTACACTGTCAGGTATAAGTTCCTTGTATGTACACTGTCAGGTATCAGTTTCTTGTCTGTACACTGCCAGGTATCAGTTCCTTGTCTGTACACTGTCAGGTATCAGTTCATTTTCTGTACACTGCCAGGTATCAGTTAATTTTCTGTACACTGCCAGGTATCAGTTCCTTGTCTATACACTGCCAGGTATCAGTTCCTTGTCTGTACACTGTCAGATATCAGTTCCTTGTCTGTACACTGCCAGATATCAGTTCCTTGTCTGTACACTGTCAGGTATCAGTTCATTTTCTGTACACTGCAAGGTATCAGTTCATTTTCTGTACACTGTCAGGTATAAGTTCCTTGTCTGTACACTGCCATTTATCTATTCCTTGTCTTTACACTGTCAGGTATCAGTTCATTTTCTGTACACTGCCAGGTATCAGTTCATTTTCTGTACACTGCCAGGTATCAGTTCCTTGTCTGTACACTGTCAGGTATCAGTTCCTTGTCTGTACACTGCCAGGTATCAGTTCCTTGTCTGAACACTGCCAAGTATCAGTTCCATGTCTGTACACTGCCAGTTATCAGTTCCTTGTCTGTACACTGCCAGGTATCAATTCCTTGTATGTACACTGCCAAGTATCAGTTCCTTGTCTGTACACTGCCAGGTATCAGTTCCTTGTCTATACACTGCCAGGTATCAGTTCCTTGTCTGTACACTGCCAGGTATCAGTTCCTTGTCTATACACTGCCAGGTATCAGTTCCTTGTCTGTACACTGCCAGGTATCAGTTCATTTTCTGTACACTGCCAGGTATCAGTTCCTTGTCTATACACTGCCAGGTATCAGTTCCTTGTCTGTACACTGTCAGGTATTAGTTCCTTGTCTGTACACTGCCAAGTATCAGTTCGTTGTCTGTTCACTGCTAGGTATCAGTTCCTTGTCTATACACTGCCAGGTATCCGTTCCTTGTCTGTACACTGTCAGGTATCAATTCCTTGTATATACACTGCCAGGTATCAGTTCCTTGTCTGAACACTGCCAGGTATCAGTTCCTTGTCTGTACACGGCCACGTATCAGTTCCATGTCTGTACACTGCCAGTTATCAGTTCCTTGTCTGTACACTGCCAGGTATCAGTTCCTTGTATGTACACTGCCAAGTATCAGTTCCTTGTCTGTACACTGCCAGGTATCAGTTCCTTGTCTATACACTGCCAGGTATCAGTTCCTTGTCTGTACACTGTCAGGTATCAGTTCCTTGTCTGTACACTGTCAGGTATCAGTTCCTTGTCTGTACACTGTCAGGTATCAGTTCCTTGTATGTACACTGTCAGGTATCAATTCCTTGTCTGTACACTGCCAGGTATCAGTTCCTTGTCTGTACACTGTCTGGTATCAGTTCCTTGTCTGTACACTGTCAGATATCAGTTCATTTTCTGTACACTGCCAGGTATCAGTTCATTTTCAGTACACTGCCAGGTATCAGTTCCTTGTCTATACACTGCCAGGTATCCGTTCCTTGTCTGTACACTGTCAGGTATCAATTCCTTGTATATACACTGCCAGGTATCAGTTCCTTGTCTGAACACTGCCAGGTATCAGTTCCTTGTCTGTACACGGCCACGTATCAGTTCCATGTCTGTACACTGCCAGTTATCAGTTCCTTGTCTGTACACTGCCAGGTATCAGTTCCTTGTATGTACACTGCCAAGTATCAGTTCCTTGTCTGTACACTGCCAGGTATCAGTTCCTTGTCTATACACTGCCAGGTATCAGTTCCTTGTCTGTACACTGTCAGGTATCAGTTCCTTGTCTGTACACTGTCAGATATCAGTTCATTTTCTGTACACTGCCAGGTATCAGTTCATTTTCAGTACACTGCCAGGTATCAGTTCCTTGTCTATACACTGCCAGGTATCCGTTCCTTGTCTGTACACTGTCAGGTATCAGTTCCTTGTCTATACACTGCCAGGTATCAGTTCCTTGTCTGTACACTGCCAGGTATCAGTTCCTTGTCTGTACACTGCCAGGTATCAGTTCCTTGTCTATACGCTGCCAGGTATCAGTTCCTTGTCTGTACACTGCCAGGTATCAGTTCCTTGTCTGTACACTGCCAGGTATCAGTTCCTTGTCTGTACACTGTCAGGTATCAGTTCCTTGTCTGTACACTGCCAGGTATCAGTTCCTTGTCTGTACACTGCCAGGTATCAGTTCCTTGTCTATACACTGCCAGGTATCAGTTCCTTGTCCTTACACTGTCAGGTATCAGTTCCTTGTCTGTACACTGTCAGATATCAGTTCATTTTCTGTACACTGCCAGGTATCAGTTCATTTTCTGTACACTGCCAGGTATCAGTTCCTTGTCTATACACTGCCAGGTATCAGTTCCTTGTCTGTACACTGTCAGGTATCAGTTCCTTGTCTATACACTGCCAGGTATCAGTTCCTTGTCTGTACACTTCCAGGTATCAGTATCTTGTCTGTACACTGCCAGGTATCAGTTCCTTGTCTGTACACTGTCAGGTATCAGTTCCTTGTCTGTACACTGCCAAGTATCAGTTCGTTGTCTGTACACTGCTAGGTATCAGTTCCTTGTCTGTACACTGTCAGGTATCAGTTAATTTTTTGTACATTGTCAGGTATCAGTTCCTTGTCTGTACACTGCCTGGTATCAGTTCCTTGTCTGTACACTGTCAGGTATCAGTTCCTTGTCTGTACACTATCAGGTATCAGTTCCTTGTATGTACACTGTCAGGTATCAGTTCCTTGTCTGTACACTGCCAGGTATCAGTTCCTTGTCTGTACACTGTCAGGTATCAGTTCCTTGTCTGTACACTGTCAGGTATCAGTTCCTTGTCTGTACACTGCCAGGTATCAGTTTCTTGTCTGTATACTGTCAGGTATTAGTTCCTTGTGTGTACACTGTCAGGTATCAGTTCCTTGTCTGTACACTGCCAGTTATCAGTTCCTTGTCTGTACACTGTCAGGTATCATTTCCATGTATATACACTGCCAGGTATCAGTTCCTTGTCTGTACACTGTCAGGTATCAGTTCCTTGTCTGTACACTGCCTGGTATCAATTCCTTGTCTGTACACTGCCAGGTATCAGTTCCTTGTCTGAACACTGCCAGGTATCAGTTCCTTGTCTGTACACGGCCACGTATCAGTTCCTTGTCTGTACACTGCCAGTTATCAGTTCCTTGTCTGTACACTGCCAGTTATCAGTTCCTTGTCTGTACACTGCCAGGTATCAGTTCATTTTCTGCACACTGTCAGGTATCAGTTCCTTGTCTGTACACTGCCAGGTATCAGTTCCTTGTCTGTACACTGCCAGGTATCAGTTCCTTGTCTGTACACTGTCAGGTATCAGTTCCTTGTATGTACACTGTCAGGTATCAGTTTCTTGTCTGTACACTGTCAGGTATCAGTTCCTTGTCTGTACACTGTCAGGTGTCAGTTCCTTGTCTGTACACTGCCAGGTATCAGTTCCTTGTATGTACACTGTCAGGTATCAGTTCCTTGTCTGTACACTGTCAGGTATCAGTTCCTTGTCTGTACACTGTCAGGTATCAGTTCCTTGTCTGTACACTGCCAGGTATCAGTTCCTTTTCTGTACACTGTCAGGTATTAGTTCCCTGCCAGGTATCAGTTCCTTGTCTGTACACTACCAGGTATCAGTTCCTTGTATGTACACTGTCAGGTATCAGTTTCTTGTCTGTACACTGTCAGGTATCAGTTCCTTGTCTGTACACTGTCAGGTGTCAGTTCCTTGTCTGTACACTGCCAGGTATCAGTTCCTTGTATGTACACTGTCAGGTATCAGTTCCTTGTCTGTACACTGTCAGGTATCAGTTCCTTGTCTGTACACTGTCAGGTATCAGTTCCTTGTCTGTACACTGCCAGGTATCAGTTCCTTTTCTGTACACTGTCAGGTATTAGTTCCCTGCCAGGTATCAGTTCCTTGTCTGTACACTGTCAGGTATCAGTTCATTGTCTGTACACTATCAGGTATCAGTTCCTTGTCTGTACACTACCAGGTATCAGTTCCTTGTATGTACACTGTCAGGTATCAGTTCCTTGTCTGTACACTGCCAGGTATCAGTTCGTTGTCTGTACACTGCCAGGTATCAGTTCCTTGACTGTACACTGCCAGGCATCAGTTCATTTTCTGTACATTGTCAGGTATCAGTTCCTTGTCTGTACACTGCCATGTATCAGTTCATT
Source organism: Lamellibrachia columna (assembly GCA_963662155.1). NCBI lineage: Eukaryota > Metazoa > Annelida > Polychaeta > Sabellida > Siboglinidae > Lamellibrachia > Lamellibrachia columna. The sequence continues at coordinate 615,038 of OY759265.1, read as the reverse complement.
GTCTGTACACTGTCAGGTATCAGTTCCTTGTCTGTACACTGTCAGGTATCAGTTCCTTGTATGTACACTGTCAGGTATCAGTTCCTAGTCTGTACACTGCCAGGTATCAGTTCCTTGTCTGTACACTGTCAGGTATCAGTTCCTTGTCTGTACACTGTCATATATCAGTTCCTTGTCTGTACACTGCCAGGTATAAGTTCCTTGTCTGTACACTGTCAGGTATCAGTTCCTTGTCTGTACACTGTCAAGTATCAGTTCCTTGTCTGTTCACTGTCAGGTATCAGTTCCTTGTCTGTACACTGCCAGGTATCAGTTCCTTGTCTGTACACTATCAGGTATCAGTTCATTTTCTGTACACTGTCAGGTATCAGTTCCTTGTCTGTACACTGTCAGGTACCAGTTCCTTGTCTATACACTGTCAGGTACCAGTTCCTTGTCTATACACTGTCAGGTATCAGTTCCTTGTCTGTACACTGTCAGGTACCAGTTCCTTGTCTATACACTGTCAGGTGTCAGTTCCTTGTCTGTACACTGTCAGGTATCAGTTCCTTGTCTGTACACTACCAGGTATCAGTTCCTTGTCTGTACTCTGTCAGGTATTAGTTCCTTGCCATCAGATGTTAATATTAGATTGTTTAAACTTATATAGATATCATTGAATGGATAGAAGTTTTGGTTTCTGGTTTTCCTCTCAATAAACTTGCTCTATATTTGGAAATATTCAGAGATGAGAGCATGTTGATTGACATTAGTTTTATATTGTCTAAATTTTGCAATTGTAATATCAAATTGTTGAAACATCATGATTTTTACTTTCAGATTGTTGAAGCCTTTCATCAGGCGTGACAGTGAAACAATGCCATTAAAGTTAAAGCTCTTGACAGAAATCCAGGCCTATGGACACAGGTATATTTCACTTGTTGAATCATGTATGTTTCACCTGTGGACAAAGGTATGTTTCACATGTGGGCACATGTATGTTTCACCTGTGGACACAGGTATGTGTCACCTGAGGAGACAGGTATGTTTCACATGTGTCCACATGTATGTTTCACCTGTGGACACAGGTATGTGTCACCTGTGGACACAGGTATGTGTCACCTGTGGTCAGAGGTATTATTCACCTGTGGACACAGGTATGTTTCACCTGTGGACACAGGTATGTTTCACCTTAGGACACAGGTATGTTTCACCTGTGGACACAGGTATGTGTCACCTGTGGTCAGAGGTATTATTCACCTGTTGATACAGGTATGTTTCACCTGAGGAGACATGTATGTTTCACCTGTGGACACAGGTATGTTTCACTTGTGGACACAGGTATGTGTCACCTGTGGACACAAGTGTGTTTCACTTTTGGATACATGTATGTTTCACCTGTCAACATATGTATGTTTCACATGTGGACACTGATACGTTTCACCTGTGTACTTAGGTATGTATCACCTGTGAACACTTGTATGTTTCAACTGTGGACACAGGTGTGTTTCAACTGTGGACTCAGGTATGTTTCACCAGTGGACACATGGATGTTTCACCGGTGGACACAGGTATGTTTCACCTGTGAACACATTTAAGTTTCAACTGTGGACACAGGTATGTTTCACCTGTGGACACAAGTATATTTAACCTGTGGACACAGGTATGTTTCACCTGTAGACAGAGGTATGTTTCACCTGTGGAGACAGGTATGTTTCACCTGTAGACACAACCATACAGGTATGTTTCATCTGTGAACACATGTATGTTTTACCTGTGGACGCATGTATGTTTCATCTGTGGCAAAGGTATATTTCATCCAATACAGCTCCCATTGACTACTGTTGTGTGTTGACAGGTGTGAGTCTGACTGGACACCAGACACAGCTCCCATTGACTACTGCTACGTCCGGCCTCAGCATGTTCCGTCCATCAACAATCTGTGCAGCGAGTTCTTCTGGCCTGGCATTGACTGTTGGTTCATTTGTTGCTTCTTTCCTCCTTTCTCCCATTCTCCCATCAAGCTCTCACTCTCATTCTCCCATCAAACTCTCACTCTCATTCTCCCATCAAGCTCTCACTCCCATTCTCCCATCAAACTCTCACTCTCATTCTCCCATCAAGCTCTCACTGTCATTCTCCCATCAAGCTCTCACTCTCCCATCAAGCTCTCAATATCATTCTCCCATCAAGCTCTTGCTCTCACTCTCCCATCAAGCTCTCACTGTCATTCTCCCATCAAGCTCTCAATATCATTCTCCCATCAAGCTCTCACTGTCACTCTCCCATCAAGCGCTCACTCTCCCATCAAGCTCTCACTGTCATTCTCCCATCAAGCTCTCACTCTCACTCTCCCATCAAGCTCTCACTCTCACTCTCCCATCAAGCTCTCACTCTCACTCTCCCATCAAACTCTCACTGTCATTCTCCCATCAAGCTCTCACTCTCACTCTCCCATCAAGCTCTCAATATCATTCTCCCATCAAGCTCTCAATATCATTCTCCCATCAAGCTCTCACTCTCACTCTCCCATCAAGCTCTCACTCTCACTCTCCCATCAAGCTCTCACTGTCATTCTCCCATCAAACTCTCACTGTCATTCTCCCATCAAGCTCTCACTCTCACTCTCCCATCAAGCTCTCAATATCATTCTCCCATCAAGCTCTCAATATCATTCTCCCATCAAGCTCTCACTGTCATTCTCCTATCAAGCTCTCACTCTCACTCTCCCATCAAACTCTCACTGTCATTCTCCCATCAAGCTCTCACTCTCACTCTCCCATCAAGCTCTCAATATCATTCTCCCATCAAGCTCTCAATATCATTCTCCCATCAAGCTCTCACTCTCACTCTCCCATCAAGCTCTCACTGTCACTCTCCCATCAAGCTCTCACTGTCATTCTCCCATCAAGCTCTCACTGTCACTCTCCCATCAAGCTCTCACTGTCATTCTCCCATCAAGCTCTCACTCTCACTCTCCCATCAAGCTCTCACTCTCACTCTCCCATCAAGCTCTCATTCTCACTCTCCCATCAAGCTCTCAATATCATTCTCCCATCAAGCTCTCACTCTCACTCTCCCATCAAGCTCTCGATATCATTCTCCCATCAAGCTCTCACTCTCACTCTCCCATCAAGCTCTCACTCTCACTCTCCCATCAAGCTCTCAATATCATTCTCCCATCAAGCTCTCAATATCATTCTCCCATCAAGCTCTCACTCTCACTCTCCCATCAAGCTCTCGATATCATTCTCCCATCAAGCTCTCACTGTCACTCTCCCATCAAGCTCTCAATATCATTCTCCCATCAAGCTCTCAATATCATTCTCCCATCAAGCTCTCACTCTCACTCTCCCATCAAGCTCTCGATATCATTCTCCCATCAAGCTCTCACTCTCACTCTCCCATCAAGCTCTCACTCTCACTCTCCCATCAAGCTCTCAATATCATTCTCCCATCAAGCTCTCAATATCATTCTCCCATCAAGCTCTCACTGTCATTCTCCCATCAAGCTCTCACTCTCACTCTCCCATCAAGCTCTCACTCTCACTTTCCCATCAAACTCTGTCGTGTCAGTTGTTCACCCTCTTATCTATGGTTCAAACTAATATGTCACATACTTAAATATGTGTTGTTGAAAACAACTTGTAAATTAACAAGAATATGTATGCTCCTATGCCCATGTGAAGGACCAGGCCAACTGAGTGACAATCCATTTTCAAGAAACATGTCATGACATTGTCTGTACAATATCATATATAGAACAGTCACATCATAATGTGTACATAAAAGAATGCTACATGATTGTTTGTACAATATGAAATTGTTCTCCTGACAACACTGTACAACATACACCTTGTGTCGTCTCTTCAGTGTCTGAGTGTCTGCAATATCCCGACTTCAGCTGTGTTGTATTATACAGGTGATTACTTTCATTCATTCTCTTTGATTGCAAATACAAATAAATTATAATTGATATGACACCCACTAACAAATCACATACCCTCACATTGCTTCAAATATACTTTTAATCTGTTAAAAACAGAATGAGCACCAACATCACATATTGATCTGCTTTGTATCGAACAAACTTCATCCAATTACAAATCCAACAGCTGCCCTAATTTAGCAATGATTCTTCTGTTGGTTGTTGCAATAGCAGCTCCATGTAATGTCTCAACACCTTGATTGGGTTTGCCTTCATGCTGTCTCCTCTCTTTATCACCGACATCTCGTGATTGGGTTTGTCTTCATGATGTCTCCTCTCTTGGTCATAGACACTTGGTGATTGGGTTTGCCTTCATGCTGTCTCCTCTCTTTGTCACCGACACCTGGTGATTGGGTTTCCCTTCATGCTATCTCCTCTCTTGGTCACTGATACCTGGCGATTGGGTTTGCCTTTATGCTGTCTCCTCTCTTGGTCATAGACACTTGGTGATTGGGTTTCCCTTCATGCTATCTCCTCTCTTGGTCATAGACACTTGGTGATTGGGTTTCCCTTCATGCTGTCTCCTCTCTTGGTCATAGACACTTGGTGATTGGGTTTCCCTTCATGCTGTCTCCTCTCTTTGTCATACACACCTTGTGATTAGGTTTCCTTCATGCTGTCTCCTCTCTTGGTCATACACACCTGGTGATTAGGTTTCCCTTCATGCTGTCTCCTCTCTTGCTCATAGACACTTGGTGATTGGGTTTCCCTTCATGCTGTCTCCTCTTTTTGTCACATACACGTGATGATTGGGTTTGCCTTCATGGTGTCCCCTCTCTTTCTCACAAACACCTGATGTCTTAATGGTGTTTCCTCTCTTTGTCACAGACACCTGATGATTGGGTTTGTCTTAATGGTGTTTCCTCTCTTTGTCACAGACACCTGATGATTGGGTTTGTCTTAATGGTGTTTCCTCTCTTTGTCACAGACACCTGATGATTGGGTTTCCCTTCATGCTATCTCCTCTCTTGGTCATAGACACTTGGTGATTGGGTTTCCCTTCATGCTGTCTCCTCTCTTGGTCATAGACACTTGGTGATTGGGTTTCCCTTCATGCTGTCTCCTCTCTTTGTCATACACACCTGGTGATTAGGTTTCCTTCATGCTGTCTCCTCTCTTGGTCATACACACCTGGTGATTAGGTTTCCCTTCATGCTGTCTCCTCTCTTGCTCATAGACACTTGGTGATTGGGTTTCCCTTCATGCTGTCTCCTCTTTTTGTCACATACACGTGATGATTGGGTTTGCCTTCATGGTGTCCCCTCTCTTTCTCACAAACACCTGATGATTGGGTTTGTCTTAATGGTGTTTCCTCTCTTTGTCACAGACACCTGATGATTGGGTTTGTCTTAATGGTGTTTCCTCTCTTTGTCACAGACACCTGATGATTGGGTTTGTCTTAATGGTGTTTCCTCTCTTTGTCACAGACACCTGATGATTGGGTTTGTCTTAATGGTGTTTCCTCTCTTTGTCACAGACACCTGGTGATTTGGGTTTGTCTTTATGGTGTCTCTTCTCTTTGTCATAGACACCTGGTGATTGGGTTTACCTTTATGGCGTCGCCTCTCTTTGTCACAGATACCTGATGATTGGGTTTGTCTTAATGGTGTTTCCTCTCTTTGTCACAGACACCTGATGATTGGGTTTGTCTTAATGGTGTTTCCTCTCTTTGTCACAGACACCTGATGATTGGGTTTGTCTTAATGGTGTTTCCTCTCTTTGTCACAGACACCTGATGATTGGGTTTGTCTTAATGGTGTTTCCTCTCTTTGTCACAGACACCTGATGATTGGGTTTGTCTTAATGGTGTTTCCTCTCTTTGTCACAGACACCTGGTGATTTGGGTTTGTCTTTATGGTGTCTCTTCTCTTTGTCATAGACACCTGGTGATTGGGTTTACCTTTATGGCGTCGCCTCTCTTTGTCACAGATACCTGATGATTGGGTTTGTCTTAATGGTGTTTCCTCTCTTTGTCACAGACACCTGATGATTGGGTTTGTCTTAATGGTGTTTCCTCTCTTTGTCACAGACACCTGATGATTGGGTTTGTCTTAATGGTGTTTCCTCTCTTTGTCACAGACACCTGATGATTGGGTTTGTCTTAATGGTGTTTCCTCTCTTTGTCACAGACACCTGATGATTGGGTTTGTCTTAATGGTGTTTCCTCTCTTTGTCACAGACACCTGATGATTGGGTTTGTCTTAATGGTGTTTCCTCTCTTTGTCACAGACACCTGGTGATTTGGGTTTGTCTTTATGGTGTCTCTTCTCTTTGTCATAGACACCTGGTGATTGGGTTTACCTTTATGGCGTCGCCTCTCTTTGTCACAGATACCTGATGATTGGGTTTGTCTTAATGGTGTTTCCTCTCTTTGTCACAGACACCTGATGATTGGGTTTGTCTTAATGGTGTTTCCTCTCTTTGTCACAGACACCTGATGATTGGGTTTGTCTTAATGGTGTTTCCTCTCTTTGTCACAGACACCTGATGATTGGGTTTGTCTTAATGGTGTTTCCTCTCTTTGTCACAGACACCTGATGATTGGGTTTGTCTTAATGGTGTTTCCTCTCTTTGTCACAGACACCTGGTGATTTGGGTTTGTCTTTATGGTGTCTCTTCTCTTTGTCATAGACACCTGGTGATTGGGTTTACCTTTATGGCGTCGCCTCTCTTTGTCACAGATACCTGATGATTGGGTTTGTCTTAATGGTGTTTCCTCTCTTTGTCACAGACACCTGATGATTGGGTTTGTTTTAATGGTGTTTCCTCTCTTTGTCACAGACACCTGATGATTGGGTTTGTCTTAATGGTGTTTCCTCTCTTTGTCACAGACACCTGATGATTGGGTTTGTCTTAATGGTGTTTCCTCTCTTTGTCACAGACACCTGATGATTGGGTTTGTCTTAATGGTGTTTCCTCTCTTTGTCACAGACACCTGGTGATTTGGGTTTGTCTTTATGGTGTCTCTTCTCTTTGTCATAGACACCTGGTGATTGGGTTTACCTTTATGGCGTCGCCTCTCTTTGTCACAGATACCTGATGATTGGGTTTGTCTTAATGGTGTTTCCTCTCTTTGTCACAGACACCTGATGATTGGGTTTGTCTTAATGGTGTTTCCTCTCTTTGTCACAGACACCTGATGATTGGGTTTGTCTTAATGGTGTTTCCTCTCTTTGTCACAGACACCTGGTGATTTGGGTTTGTCTTAATGGTGTTTCCTCTCTTTGTCACAGACACCTGATGATTGGGTTTGTCTTAATGGTGTTTCCTCTCTTTGTCACAGACACCTGATGATTGGGTTTGTCTTAATGGTGTTTCCTCTCTTTGTCACAGACACCTGATGATTGGGTTTGTCTTAATGGTGTTTCCTCTCTTTGTCACAGATACCTGATGATTGGGTTTGTCTTAATGGTGTTTCCTCTCTTTGTCACAGACACCTGATGATTGGGTTTGTCTTAATGGTGTTTCCTCTCTTTGTCACAGACACCTGGTGATTTGGGTTTGTCTTTATGGTGTCTCCTCTCTTTGTCATACACACCTGGTGATTAGGTTTCCTTCATGCTGTCTCCTCTCTTGGTCATACACACCTGGTGATTAGGTTTCCCTTCATGCTGTCTCCTCTCTTGCTCATAGACACTTGGTGATTGGGTTTCCCTTCATGCTGTCTCCTCTTTTTGTCACATACACGTGATGATTGGGTTTGCCTTCATGGTGTCCCCTCTCTTTGTCACAGACACCTGGTGATTGGGTTTGTCTTAATGGTGTTTCCTCTCTTTGTCACAGACACCTGGTGATTTGGGTTTGTCTTAATGGTGTTTCCTCTCTTTGTCATAGACACCTGATGATTGGGTTTGTCTTAATGGTGTTTCCTCTCTTTGTCACAGACACCTGATGATTGGGTTTGTCTTTATGGTTTTCCTCTCTTTGTCACAGACACCTGATGATTGGGTTTGCCTTCATGGTGTCTCTTCTCTTTGTCATAGACACCTGGTGATTGGGTTTACCTTTATGGTTTTCCTCATTTTGTCGCAGACACTTGGTGATTGGGTTTGTCTTAATGGTGTTTCCTGTCTTTGTCACAGACACCTGGTGATTGGGTTTGCCTTTATGGTGCCCGACGTGAAGTACAATGAGGCGTACATATCCTTCCTGTTCACACACCCAGAGTGGGCCAAGGCTGGCATTGGACACTTCATGATCTACCATCTCTTACAGGTAGGGTATGCTCAATGCCCCCCCCCAGGTTATTCTTAGTGCCCCCCTTGCTTGCCCTATCGTTATTCGCATTGACATGTTGGTGTTGTACTTGGTTCCACATGTAAGACAGTGACAGCTATAACGTGGCTAAATTGTATCTTCATTGAGTGTGAACAAAGATGTTTTATTACATGGGTAATTGTTACTCCAGTGATATACACGGTCCCACACGGTGTGACATCCAGCGATATACACGGTCCCGCGCGGTGTGACATCCAGTGATATACACGGTCCCGCACGGTGTGACATCCAGTGATATACACGGTCCCGCACGGTGTGACGTCCTGTGATATACACGGTCCCGCACTGTGTGACGTCCATTGATATACACGGTCTCGCGCGGTGTGACATCCAGTGATATACACGGTCCCGCACTGTGTGACGTCCATTGATATACACGGTCTCGCGCGGTGTGACATCCAGTGATATACACGGTCCCGCACTGTGTGACGTCCATTGATATACACGGTCTCGCGCGGTGTGACATCCAGTGATATACACGGTCCCGCACTGTGTGACATCCAGTGATATACATGGTCCCGCACTGTGTGACATCCAGTGATATACACGGTCCCGCACTGTGTGACGTCCATTGATATACACGGTCTCGCGCGGTGTGACATCCAGTGATATACACGGTCCCGCACTGTGTGACATCCAGTGATATACATGGTCCCGCACTGTGTGACATCCAGTGATATACATGGTCCCGTGCGGTGTGACGTCCTGTGATATACACGGTCCCGCACGGTGTGACATCCAGTGATATACACGGTCCCGCACTGTTTGACGACCTGTGATATACACAGTCTCGCACTGTGTGACATCCAGTGATATACACGGTCCCGCACTGTGTGACGTCCATTGATATACACGGTCCCGCACTGTGTGACATCCAGTGATATACACGGTCCCGCACTGTGTGACATCCAGTGATATACACGGTCCCGCACGGTGTGACATCCAGTGATATACATGGTCCCGCACTGTGTGACATCCAGTGATATACACGGTCCCGCACGGTGTGACATCCAGTGATATACATGGTCCCGCACTGTGTGACATCCAGTGATATACACGGTCCCGCGCGGTGTGACATCCAGCGATATACACGGTCCCGCACGGTGTGACATCCAGTGATATACACGGTCCCGCACGGTGTGACATCCAGTGATATACATGGTCCCGCACTGTGTGACATCCAGTGATATACACGGTCCCGCACGGTGTGACATCCAGCGATATACACGGTCCCGTGCGGTGTGACATCCAGCGATATACACGGTCCCGCACGGTGTGACATCCAGTGATATACAGGTCCCGTGCGGTGTGACATACAGTGATATATACGGTCCCGCACGGTGTGACATCCAGTGATATACACGGTCCCGCACGGTGTGACATCCAGTGATATACACGGTCCCGTGCGGTGTGACATCCAGTGATATATACGGTCCCGCACGGTGTGACATCCAGTGATATACACGGTCCCGCACGGTGTGACATCCAGTGATATACACGGTCCCGTGCGGTGTGACATCCAGTGATATACACGGTCCCGTGCGGTGTGACATCCAGTGATATATATACGGTCCCGCACGGTGTGACATCCAGTGATATACACGGTCCCACACGGTGTGACATCCAGTGATATACACGGTCCCGTGCGGTGTGACATCCAGTGATATATACGGTCCCGCACTGTGTGACATCCAGTGATATACACGTTCCCGCACGGTGTGACATCCAGTGATATACACGGTCCCGCACGGTGTGACATCCAGTGATATACACGGTCCTGTGCAGTGTGACATCCAGTGATATATACGGTCCCGCACGGTGTGACATCCAGTGATATACACGGTCCCGTGCGGTGTGACATCCAGTGATATATATGGTCCCGCACGGTGTGACATCCAGTGATATACACGGTCCCGCACGGTGTGACATCCAGTGATATACACGGTCCCGCACGGTGTGACATTCAGTGATATACACGGTCCCGCACTGTGTGACATCCAGTGATATACACGGTCCCGCACTGTGTGACATCCTGTGATATACACGGTCCCGCACTGTGTGACATCCAGCGATATACACGGTCCCGCACGGTGTGACATCCAGCGATATACACGGTCCCGTGCGGTGTGACATCCAGCGATATACACGGTCCCGCACGGTGTGACATCCAGTGATATACAGGTCCCGTGCGGTGTGACATACAGTGATATATACGGTCCCGCACGGTGTGACATCCAGTGATATACACGGTCCCGCACGGTGTGACATCCAGTGATATACACGGTCCCGTGCGGTGTGACATCCAGTGATATATACGGTCCCGCACGGTGTGACATCCAGTGATATACACGGTCCCGCACGGTGTGACATCCAGTGATATACACGGTCCCGTGCGGTGTGACATCCAGTGATATACACGGTCCCGTGCGGTGTGACATCCAGTGATATATATACGGTCCCGCACGGTGTGACATCCAGTGATATACACGGTCCCACACGGTGTGACATCCAGTGATATACACGGTCCCGTGCGGTGTGACATCCAGTGATATATACGGTCCCGCACTGTGTGACATCCAGTGATATACACGTTCCCGCACGGTGTGACATCCAGTGATATACACGGTCCCGCACGGTGTGACATCCAGTGATATACACGGTCCTGTGCAGTGTGACATCCAGTGATATATACGGTCCCGCACGGTGTGACATCCAGTGATATACACGGTCCCGTGCGGTGTGACATCCAGTGATATATATGGTCCCGCACGGTGTGACATCCAGTGATATACACGGTCCCGCACGGTGTGACATCCAGTGATATACACGGTCTCGCGCGGTGTGACATCCAGTGATATACACGGTCCCGCACTGTGTGACGTCCATTGATATACACGGTCTCGCGCGGTGTGACATCCAGTGATATACACGGTCCCGCACTGTGTGACATCCAGTGATATACATGGTCCCGCACTGTGTGACATCCAGTGATATACACGGTCCCGCACTGTGTGACGTCCATTGATATACACGGTCTCGCGCGGTGTGACATCCAGTGATATACACGGTCCCGCACTGTGTGACATCCAGTGATATACATGGTCCCGCACTGTGTGACATCCAGTGATATACATGGTCCCGTGCGGTGTGACGTCCTGTGATATACACGGTCCCGCACGGTGTGACATCCAGTGATATACACGGTCCCGCACTGTTTGACGACCTGTGATATACACAGTCTCGCACTGTGTGACATCCAGTGATATACACGGTCCCGCACTGTGTGACGTCCATTGATATACACGGTCCCGCACTGTGTGACATCCAGTGATATACACGGTCCCGCACTGTGTGACATCCAGTGATATACACGGTCCCGCACGGTGTGACATCCAGTGATATACATGGTCCCGCACTGTGTGACATCCAGTGATATACACGGTCCCGCACGGTGTGACATCCAGTGATATACATGGTCCCGCACTGTGTGACATCCAGTGATATACACGGTCCCGCGCGGTGTGACATCCAGCGATATACACGGTCCCGCACGGTGTGACATCCAGTGATATACACGGTCCCGCACGGTGTGACATCCAGTGATATAAATGGTCCCGCACTGTGTGACATCCAGTGATATACACGGTCCCGCACGGTGTGACATCCAGCGATATACACGGTCCCGTGCGGTGTGACATCCAGCGATATACACGGTCCCGCACGGTGTGACATCCAGTGATATACAGGTCCCGTGCGGTGTGACATACAGTGATATATACGGTCCCGCACGGTGTGACATCCAGTGATATACACGGTCCCGCACGGTGTGACATCCAGTGATATACACGGTCCCGTGCGGTGTGACATCCAGTGATATATACGGTCCCGCACGGTGTGACATCCAGTGATATACACGGTCCCGCACGGTGTGACATCCAGTGATATACACGGTCCCGTGCGGTGTGACATCCAGTGATATACACGGTCCCGTGCGGTGTGACATCCAGTGATATATATACGGTCCCGCACGGTGTGACATCCAGTGATATACACGGTCCCACACGGTGTGACATCCAGTGATATACACGGTCCCGTGCGGTGTGACATCCAGTGATATATACGGTCCCGCACTGTGTGACATCCAGTGATATACACGTTCCCGCACGGTGTGACATCCAGTGATATACACGGTCCCGCACGGTGTGACATCCAGTGATATACACGGTCCTGTGCAGTGTGATATCCAGTGATATATACGGTCCCGCACGGTGTGACATCCAGTGATATACACGGTCCCGTGCGGTGTGACATCCAGTGATATATATGGTCCCGCACGGTGTGACATCCAGTGATATACACGGTCCCGCACGGTGTGACATCCAGTGATATACACGGTCCCGCACGGTGTGACATTCAGTGATATACACGGTCCCGCACTGTGTGACATCCAGTGATATACACGGTCCCGCACTGTGTGACATCCTGTGATATACACGGTCCCGCACTGTGTGACATCCAGCGATATACACGGTCCCGCACGGTGTGACATCCAGCGATATACACGGTCCCGTGCGGTGTGACATCCAGTGATATACACGGTCCCGCACGGTGTGACATCCAGTGATATACACGGTCCCGTGCGGTATGACATCCAGCGATATACACGGTCCCGCACGGTGTGACATCCAGTGATATACACGGTCCCGCACGATGTGACATCCAGTGATATACACGGTCCTGTGCGGTGTGACATCCAGCGATATACACGGTCCCGCACGGTGTGACATCCAGTGATATACACGGTCCCGCACAGTGTGACATCCAGCGATATACACGTTCCCGCACGGTGTGACATCCTGTGATATACATGGTCCCGTGCGGTGTGACATCCAGAGATATACACGGTCCCGCACGGTGTGACATCCAGTGATATACACGGTCCCGCACTGTGTGACATCCAGCGATATACACGGTCCCGTACAGTGTGACATCCTGTGATATACACGGTCCCGCACGGTGTGACATCCTGTGATATACATGGTCCCGCACTGTGTGACATCCAGTGATATACACGGTTCCGCACTGTGTGACATCCAGCGATATACACGGTCCCACACTGTGTGACATCCTGTGATATACACGGTCCCGCACGGTGTGACATCCAGTGATATACACGGTCCCGCATGGTGTGACATCCTGTGATATACACGGTCCCCCACGGTGTGACATCCAGTGATATACACGGTCCCGCACGGTGTGACATCCTGTGATATACACGGTCCTGCACGGTATGACATCCTGTGATATACACGGTCCCGCACGGCGTGACATCCTGTTGTATACGCTGTCCCGCCCCACAGTTTGACGTCCAGTGAAATACACTGTCCCGCAAGGTGTGATGTCCAGTCATAGACGCTGTCCCGCCGCACAGTTTGACGTCCAGTGCAAGAAAAAACAGTAGCTCTGTTAAGCATGCATGCATGCCGAATAATTAATTTAAATAGTGCACATCATATAATGCGTAAATTACCATTTCATTGCATTAAATGTTTAGAAATTTTATTAATGAACCCATATAATAAATATTTTTATTGAAATATAATGGGTTTCATGCACACTGCTTCAGAATTTCGTCTTGGGCTGGAATGTTTGCTCAATGCCTATGTGCATAAACCCATTTTTGTTCAATAAGTGTATATTTTGTATGCATTTGTAATGAAATCTGAAAAACATTATGTTTGTGTAAATAAACATTATTTCCTATCAATGTTTGTGTGTGTGTGTGTGTGTGTGTGTGTGTGTGTGTGTGTGTGTGTGTCTGTGTGTGTGTGTGTGTGTGTGTGTGCGTGCGTGCGTGCGTGCGTGCGTGCGTGCGTGCGTGCGTGCGTGCGTGCGTGCGTGCGTGCGTGCGTGCGTGCGTGCGTGTTTATGTGTGTGCATGTGTGGGTGCATGCATATGTATGTATGTAATACTAGGTGTTATGTATAATGTATGTTTATATTACAGGTATTTTATTATTTTGTAATAAAACCCATGATACTTTCACAATATTTAGTTTACATTTAAGCATGTCGGCATTATGTAGACAACGCGATATTATTGCTGTGAAACTGCAAAGTGTATATTTTGTCATGTGACAGTTTAATAAATTTATTGATAACTTTAAGCAGATGTATAAGTGCACATCTTGTCAAACAACTGATGGCTATAAAGACAATCACTATTAGTTTATATTTACAAACATCTCAATACCAACGTTTTATGTCCTGGTACTGCACAAGCTGTACTGGGCTGACAGTCACAAAGAGATGATAGCATTTTCAAAAGTGGATATTTCATCCCTGTCTTCAGACGTGCATGGGCAAAGACGTGACGCTGCACGTGTCAGCTGACAATCCGGCCATGCTGCTGTACCAGAAGTTTGGCTTCAAGCCGCAGGAGTTGATCCTTGGCTTCTACGACCGATACTTCGCGGATGATTCACATCAAAGTCGACACGCTTTCTTTATGCGCTTGCAACGCTAGGGCCCCTCGACAGTGACACGGATTGATATTGTAATCAGCAGTATGTGAGCTAGTGCCCCTCGACAGTGACATATATTGACTGTGCAGTCAGCAGTATGTGAGCTAGGGCCCCTCGACAGTGACACAGATTGACTGTGTGAGCAACGTGTTTATGTGTAAATGTTATTGTGTTGTAATGTAATAAATTGACACTCGAGGGAATCAACGTACTTGTCCACTGCACTTGTCCAGCTTTTTGTACAACATGGTCTAAGTACGTCATTGTATACATAGTCTAAGTACGTCATTGTATACATGGTCTAAGTACGTCATTGTATACATGGTCTAAGTACGTCATTGTATACATAGTCTAAGTACGTCATTGTATGCATGGTCTAAGTACGTCATTGTATACATGGTCTAAGTACGTCATTGTATGCATGGTCTAAGTACGTCATTGTATACATGGTCTAAGTACGTCATTGTATACATGGTCTAAGTACGTCATTGTATGCATGGTCTAAGTACGTCATTGTATACATGGTCTAAGTACGTCATTGTATACATGGTCTCCGTACCTGTATACGTTATTCAAAATGAACTATAACTATTGCTTTAAACAGTTGTATAATTAACTCTCTACTGATATGTTATGTAGTTCTTCAAACTAACCCACACACTTGAATACCCTTAGAAACTGCAATCCTTCATTGCTCAAGAACTTTATGTCAACACTAATTATTAGTTAGTAGGAACCACTTTGACCATTGAGGCCGCGAGTCGGATCGCTTTCCCATCACGTGCTGATCCCAGCTGACGGAAAATGAAGAACATAGACCACAAGACGTAGAGCAGCCCCATCTAGATTTGACTGTGGGACAGCAGCATCAGAATACTCCCAGACGTAATTACATATTCCTATCAGCATCCTCAACGGTTATGAGGATGTTGATAGAAATATGTTCTTCAAACATAAAGAAGGCAGTAGAACCAGAGGACACAAAGCAGCATTAGTTAAGGAGCAGTGTAGGTTGGACATGAGAAAGTACTCTTTCTCATAGAGGGTGATAAATGAATGGAACAAACTGCCAAATGATTGTGTTAATGCTAGTAGTGTATTATGTTTAAAAATAGAATTGACAAATATCTGATAAGAGCGGGCTACACATAGATGATAAAATTGTTGGACTCTCGATAAGCCAATGATTTCCTTGTCCACTTGCCATCTGGAACTTGTTGTTCGGAATGGCAATCTTGTTAAATCTTGTTAAACTGGCATTTAGAAAATTCTGAGAAAATATAAAATCACTGTATATTTTACAAAACAGTTACATTAATTTGTCTGTCTATCAAACATTAAAAATTATTCGAACAAACATAAAACTATTTCTCACCCTATTTAGAGCATAAGGGCCTAAATGATTACTCGGTAGCCTATTGCACAACAACTTCGGGCTAAGTTGTAATAATGTAAAACCTACTACTGTACTAAATTACTGAAACAATGCTGCACACCCAGCAGTAAACTCTAAAAACACTGTTAATTCTTTAAAACAACTTCTTCAACAAACTTTGTCAACGCTGAATATCTAACGGTTATCCGTAAATAACTGTATCCGACTACAGTGTAGTTAAAGATACAGCAAATGTATATCTTCAAACAGTCTTTCTGAAGCGTCAACATCTGTCAAGCATCCTTTTCGCCTGGCGCTGCCATTTTGGATTATGCAGATAGTAGCATGTTGCACTATGATAGCCCCGTATTGGCAGCCGTCGTAATTAAAATTAGTAGTGTCTTCCACAATAAAATTACATAAAAATTGTACTTCATACCAGTCATAACTTGTTTTTATGTCAGCTGACTGTTGCGCTCAATCATTCTAGTGACCCTTCGCTGTCCTCCGGGAAGTTGCACCCCGCCATTCTGGTCTATTTATGGCATGTCGCTCTGCTGCCAAATAGCGGGATCCCAGTATCATTTCTGATCTGGTCACTCCACCTCTTCAGTGGTATTCATCTCTTCCGCAGTCCTTTGTCTTGTTTGTGTGCTTGCCTAACGATGTTATCTCTTTGTCTTGTTTGTGTGCTTGCCTAACGATGTTATCTCTTTATCTTTGTCTTGTTTGTGTTCTTGCTAACGATGTTATCTCTTTGTCTTTGTCTTGTTTGTGTGCTTACCTAACGATGTTATCTCTTTGTCTTGTTTGTGTGCTTGCCTAACGATGTTATCTCTTTGTCTTGTTTGTGTGCTTGCCTAACGATGTTATCTCTATGTGTACGATAAACATGTCCAAACCCTTTGTGTCTTCTGTGTTTGATGACATCTGTAATATATGCAGGGGTAGAAGACCCCTTAGCCTAACCCTTTGCATTTGATATTTTGTAGTATGCCCTAACCCTAAACCTGGTAACACCTCTAACAACAATGCAGGAAGCGCATCTCAAAAGCCGCAAGAGATTGAATCTCCTGTGATCGCAGCGTCCAAGCCTACGCCCCGTAGATTGGCATTAACAGTGTAAGGACTTCATATAATCTTTATATCTTGTTGAGATGCTTCTGTTGGAAAATATGCCATTTCTGAGTCTACCAAAGGCTATATTTCGACATCTCTCTCTCCCTCGCTCCCTCCCTCCCTTTGGTGGTTATTGATTGTTTGGCTTCTGGCTTTTCCCAAGAACAACATATGATATCTTGTAGCTTTGATTTGTTGGTGGCAGATGCCATGGACTCTTTGAATTTGGGTGTCTTGATTTCTCCTCTCATTTCTCATTTGGTTTCCCGGCATTCCTTCTTTGTCGCTCTGCTTCCTTTCAAGTGTAAAGCTTTACTTTTTGAACTTTCTTTGAGATTCATCATTCATTTGAATTGGGATGAAACCTCCGATGACATTGGCTTTGTGTAAAGCCACTTGGCTCTTGCTTTAGTATCCAGTGCTATTTCTGTAAGCCCACTTGCACTTTCCTTCACATCCTTGTTGTAAGTCTGCTCAAGGGCGATGTCAGTTGTTACACCTTTGAAACTCAAAGGCAATCTCATACAAAGCTTGGTCAGTGTAGTTCATCCCAAACTTGTTGGCCAACAACTGCATATCCTAAGCCTTTGCGTACTACGCTAGGCTGTTGCACCAGAAGGGATCATGGGGTCATATTCAATACATGTGGCTGGCACTGTTGGCATCAGCTTCGTGAAGAAGGCATTCCATCCTGGGCAATGGTCGCTTTCGAGCTCTATTATCTTAGTAAGAGGGGAACGGCACATGTGCCACGCCATGTGCATCTGGTGGAAGTACGGATCACGTTGAGATTGCAAATCTGCAGGCATTATCCTTTCAAGTGATCAGGCTTTACGCCATTCACAGTGAGAAATGTAGTGTGGCTCGATTGGAGAAGGGGTGGCCATACGCAGCCTTGGAATGTCTCCAAATTTTCCTTTAAATGGGCAAGTAAACGAACTGCACACAGTGTCAAGTTTGCTATTATTATCTTGGTTATGTACTGTCAGGTCACTGTTGGATTCTGGTGTTGTGCTCTCAACAATGAAGACCATCACATCTGTCGATTCATGATTTTGATCAAACGATTCTATCATCTCCACATCATCTGTGGCATCACTGACAAGTGTTCCATCTTCCTGATCTAACATCTGATGTGATACATATTCGGTAGCGTTCTGTTCATAGCCAAACACGTTGGTGGTCATTTCATGGAAGGTTGACCCATCTGGTGTCTTTTCATGCCAATCTGCATTATGGATGGCAAAGTGTACGAACTTACATCCTGCTATCGCTGGTGCGGAACAGATGCCTTCCTCTAGCTCATCTCCCATCATTTGCTCACAAATAAATGTCAGACAGCGCTGGAAGGTGTCATAACTGATACTTTCGTTTCTAACCGTTCTTGCCTCTTCTCAATGGCAACACCCAAAGCAGTAACCGTTCTAACTCTGTGTAGTGTTGTCTGGGTGTCCTTTTGACAAATTATGCATCGTTCAAAGTTGGTTATGGGCCCCGTCGTCCCAAAGTTGGTTAGCCCAATGAGCCCCGTCGTCCTAAAGTTGGTTAGCCCAATGGGCCCCGTCGTCCCAAAGTTGGTTAGCCCAATGGGCCCCGTCGTCTCAAAGTTGGTTAGCCCAATGGGCCCCGTCGTCCCAAGGCAGATTGTCTCTTCCGTCATTCGTCACAGGTTACCCAACCTGTTCAATCTAAAAAATTAGAATAACAATTCATACTATTTCGGCATTGATGCTAATTAAATGTAAGTGTTAAGACAGTACTTATACCTATATTGCCTTAAATAAGTTGACGTTGACAGGTTTCCATGTAATGGCACCTGTGTGAATAGAACAATACGAATAAATTGTTGTTTTATTCAGATGGCTAAATAAACAGTTATCAACAAATGTATCGTCTAAAGCTTATCACTAATCTTAATTAGTAAATGTTGTGTCAGTATTTACTCTTAATTATCATCTTAACTAGAACAGAGAACCAAGAAATGATGCACTTCATGAAATCCAGTCTGAATGGCGTCATTCCACTGGCGGTGTGCCTAAGATTTAAGGTAGCAGGATCCCTTTTGAACTACTTTTAACACCATATAATATTGTCATTAACTTGATGTACCATAAAATAGCACATGGTTTAAATTTGGTAGGATTTTCAAACATGATAAAACTTTAACTATACACAGCAGGGATATGAAATTAACAATAGTCAAAGATAACACATAAAGGCATATTCTGAGGGAAACAGATATTACCAAAAAAATTAATTTAAATATTTTTACAACATTTATACATTTTTTTCTTATATTTTAGCGCCTAATTAAATATTCGTGCTTAATAAAAAATCACATTCCACCATTTAAACACAAAATCGTTTCATCATTCCTTAGCCAATTATACAAAGAAACAATGCTGAAAAAATCAGAGCAATATCTTTAATGGTGTTGGAGAT
Source organism: Lamellibrachia columna (assembly GCA_963662155.1). Classification (NCBI taxonomy): domain Eukaryota; kingdom Metazoa; phylum Annelida; class Polychaeta; order Sabellida; family Siboglinidae; genus Lamellibrachia; species Lamellibrachia columna. Next base: position 595,333 of record OY759265.1, on the reverse strand, counting down.
AACATGTTTGAAGGTAGAACACATTCACGAAAAAATTATAGTTGAGTAAAATGCGTTTAAAGTTGTGCACTGCATTCTTACGGCGCTATATGTAAACCTACAGAAACAGTGAGTTGTTTTATACACTCCATATCATGCATGCGCCCCACTCTCATAGGTATTTCCTCCTGTTCTTTTTTATCTTGGAAACCCTTTCTTTTTGTTCGCAGCACCTTGCGACGCTTTTTTGCGGACTCGGGCGATTTGTGTTTCGCGCCGTACAGACGCATGGTGTCTGCTCCTACAGCATGTGCAGTTGTAAATGCCCCTGGCTGCAGCCCCAAGTACTGAAATAAGCTTAGGATAGACGCATTGCCATCATTAAACTGTCCAATTGCACTATAGACAGCCTCTTCTACAGTCTGGCGTCCAACAAACACTTCCTTGCAGCAGCGATCCCAAATGAGCTTGTTTAAACACTCATTGTTGTTTTGTGTTCGTCCATGAGTGCACTTTGAGAGCAGTGTTGCATCACTCAGATCGTCATAGAACGGTTCTATTATCTGAACTATTGCTTCGGGAAGTCCATGTTTATGTTTAAAGTTACCAGGGTCAAATGAATATTTGTACCACGCGTCATCGGCTACCGGACACATGTCGTGATTCGGATTGGCGTCCGTGCTAGCCACATGATACAGACTGGCGTCCGTGCTAGCCACATGATACAGACTGGCGTCCGTGCTAGCCACATGATACAGACTGGCGTCCGTGCTAGCCACATGATACAGACTGGCGTCCGTACTAGCCACATGATACAGACTGGCGTCCGTGCTAGCCACATGATACAGACTGGTGTCCGGGATAGCCACATGATACAGACTGGCGTCCGTGCTAGCCACATGATACATACTGGCGTCCGTGCTAGCCACATGATACAGACTGGCGAGGACTGCCTGCTGCATGCTCAACAAATCACCACTGTTCTGTCTAACAGCAAACCCAAAGTAGTTCTACAGTGTGTCAATTCGTTGCTCTGTCAAGCGACCAGCCCCCGAGATCCGTTTGCCGTCCGACAACATCTGCCCTTTATGCTGCTGACGAAGCTTCCGCAGTCGACTGCCAACTCTCTTCTGAACATGCCCGATGCACTCTAGTTTTTCAACATCTACATCGCCATATGGCCGAGAGTCACACACTTTCTTGAAGGATGACGAGTCTCCATCTCCAAGGTACTTCACGTAGCGAACATCTCGGAGCTCTTCAGACCGCGTAAACATCCTGACAGCCCCAACAGCCTCCATTGCTCAGGCACTGCCAGTGTGGTTCGCAGAGCACTTGTGGTCAAGCAGCCACCTTGCGTGAGCTTCTGTAGACTGGTCCTTGGATGCCCATGTTTGACAGCCTTTGCATAGATTTGACCTCAGCATCCACACATTTGCCGCTGTCAGTAAATATTGCTGACACCACTCCGTGATGGCTCGAATGGCCACGGCGTTGCCACGTCCCGTCAACTGACACACAACAGTCTCTTCCACATGCACCTCGTACTTCAGCAGAAGCAGCAGTCATGCTGTTGATTGCAACATACTTTGCAGCAGCATGTTGCAGCTTGAACAGCTTTGCATAATTTCGTCTGGTCATTGGCTGTGGCGAATTCAAATATTTAGAGAAGAGCTGTAGACCGCTGTCGGTTTTAAAATGAGCTACAGTCCTTCACAAATGTACTGTAAATATTTAGAGAAGAGCTGTAGACCGCTGTCGGTTTTAAAATGAGCTACAGTCCTTCACAAATGTACTGTAAATATTTAGAGAAGAGCTGTAGAGCGCTGTCGGTTTTAAAATGAGCTACAGTCCTTCACAAATGTACTGTAAATCTTAAATACAAATGCGTGTATCCAAGGGTAAAATACGTGTATCCGAGGGTAAAATACGTGGCTATGGAACATAAACAAATTCCAGCTTCACTAATTAGGGTTTTATCTTCTAATTAGAGGCAGTGGGTGGGTTTTTGTCATGTTATACTTGTTTAGCAATAATTAAGCTACAACTATAGTGCATTTAAAAAAAATATGTACAAATTCAGAAAAATCACATTTTTAATGGGATCCTGCTACCTTAAAAATTAGTAAGAACGCTGTAATACATGTCATGCAAACTTGATATCATATTTGCTGTATCTGAAAACAAGAATACAACATTTAGGGTTCATATATTGATCGCTAAGTAATTATTGCAGGCATTACGTATATGTTGTCTAAATCTTATGTCAAACCAAAATTAGGGGGATGAGCTATATTTGGTACATGAATGTGTGGTGTTCAGCAATATATTATAATGGTGTAGTACTATCCAATAGGTAAATGAATGGAGATTTTGTTCGATATATTTTTCGTAAATATTGTAGTTCAATGTTTCGTCTCTGGTATCCTCAAAATTCAATATATCTATAGAATGTTAGCCTCATCATTGCGGATATCATGATACCAAATATTTAGCTTCGTAGCACTATATCTACTATGTATATTTTAAAATATCCAATTATGACAAAACGGCCATATTGGCCTGAATGTAAGTCCAATGTTCAGAGTGACGCCAACTGATTTGAGAGGGTTGTCCTCTGGATTAATATTCAGGAAGGTTTGAAGTTAAAAAAAAAACTTGGCAACCAAAAATAGCACGGGGTGTCCACTTCGACCCCCGCGCTCCCCGACTATATCACATGTCCACTTCGACCCCCGCGCTCCCCGACTATATCACATGTCCACTTCGACCCCCGTGCTCCCCGACTATATCACATGTCCACTTCGACCCCCGTGCTCCCCGACTATATCACATGTCCACTTCGACCCCCGTGCTCCCCGACTATATCACGTGTCCACTTCGACTCCCGCGATCCCCGACTATATCACGTGTCCACTTCGACCCCCGTGCTCCCCGACTATATCACGTGTCCACTTCGACCCCCTTGCTCCCCGACTATATCACGTGTCCACTTCGACTCTCGCGATCCCCGACTATATCACGTGTCCACTTCGACTCCCGCGATCCCCGACTATACCACGTGTCCACTTCGACTCCCGCGATCCCCGACTATATCACGTGTCCACTTCGACTCTCGCGATCCCCGACTATATCACGTGTCCACTTCGACTCCCGCGATCCCCGACTATATCACGTGTCCACTTCGACCCCCGCGATCCCCGACTATATCACATGTCCACTTCAACTCCCGCGATCCCCGACTATATCACGTGTCCACTTCGACTCCCGCGATCCCTGACTATATCACGTGTCCACTTCGACCCCCGCGATCCCCGACTATATCACGTGTCCACTTCGACCCCCGCGATCCCCGACTATTGGGTTAGTCAGTAGTAACCACATCAAACGTGGTATCATTATTACATCAACTTTCTTAGCATATCCATTTCCACCAATATATCAGCAATAATATGCGTCAAGTGGCCACCAAGGGCTTGGTGACACCAAATTTGACGGTTAGAAGGTTAAGGAATTTATGCCCATATCGTTATTTATTAAATACTGCACCACTGCCACTAATCGCTAAACCATTTATCGATTTTTTATGCCGAGCTACATGTAGCTTTCAGCTGTTTTCATAGCAAGAGTAGGGCCTACCAATATTAATTTGTATGATAATATCAGTTGTGAAATCGTGGAAACAAATGAGTGTATAAATATAAATATAGATATAAATATAGAGTGATCGTCGCGTGGGAACCAAAACGCAGATGATTGTCCGCGCGCAGACGAAAGTGAAAAGCAAGCAATAGCATTTGTCGCTTCTTTGTCCTTCGTGTCCGTTGCCACAAATCCATGTCCATTATAGCGTCGCGTAAAACCATTCATCTGTGGCGTTGACTACGTCTCCCATCGTTTCAATAACTGTCCTATTTGCCATATGCTTCATTTCCGTTTCACGACAACAGGCTAATTGGAAACGCGCATAGAACCGGTATATTAAACGGAGGAGAGAACTGGATTGACATTATGCGTCACTAGCTGTGGTGCGCATGTAAACTCGTTCTTGAAAAGTGACAGCTCCTCATTTTAGTCGAAAATATCTTACTAAGGCTTTGAAAATTCAAGTCAGACCACTAAATTTTAACAATTGGCAATCCCGTTTTGGAAGCACGTTTAGTGGGGCGCAGTGGTCGGAACATCGGACTCTCAATCGAGAGAACCCGGGCTCGAATCCTCTGGCTACTGTTTGATGCTTTGGCAATTTCGTTCACTCTACGTTACCATAGTTCACTCAGCTGTAAAACAGTACCTGGCTACAGACAGATGTGGACGAATAGTCTGCTTCACAGAAACGGTCGGATGGCGTTGGAATGAACAATTCTGCCAGCAGTCTAAATCGCTTTGAGCACTCCCGATGACGGGACACCGCGCTATATAAGAACGTACTTTTACCTTTACAACGTATCATTCGAACACAATAATCAATCTGCGAAAGTGAAGATGGAACTTGATCTAAACGCAAAGAATTAGAAAATAAAAAACCAAAAATCTTTTCCAGAAGCTAATATGAAATAGTTTAATTAAATTAAATTAAAATCCGATGTGAAAATTGGTAACCTGACATTCGTAGAGAGAGGGCTATGCCAAAAATAGCAAACATCAAACCACATTATTGAAGATCATTAGGCATATAAGAGATAAGGCAAATCGGAAGTATTGATGTGCAAATTGTGGCAGCTAGTTCCATGTGAGATCTGTTGTCACCGCGACACTGACAGCATTTACAAAACAGACTATAGAGATTAAGCGCCTATTGCAATCGCAGCAGTTAGAAGAGCAAGCAGACAGGCAGCTCTGGTCGGCCACTCGGCCTGGAACACTGCGACAGACATCATTGGGTGTTGTCGTCACCAAAGGTGAAGCCATGAAGGAGAAGCAGCCTGTAGTTTTGTATAGTGCGTTTCTGAGTTTAATTTGCATTTTTGAAGCGAGCATTATACAAGGTAAGTTCCACATCATGAAGAAATGACGTGGGAAGACGGGTACTTATAGTGGTATACCTGAACATTCTGTGTGTATCAAAGTATTCGTATTGGAATAGTGTGTGTGTGTGTGTGTGTGTGTGTGTGTGTGTGTGTGTGTGTGTGTGTGTGTGCGTGCGTGCGTGCGTGCGTGCGTGCGTGCGTGCGTGCGTGCGTGCGTGCGTGCGTGCGTGCGTGCGTGCGTGCGTGCGTGCCGTGCGTGCCGTGCGTGCGGGTGGGGGTGGGTTTGTGGATGTGTCGCGTGTGTGTGTGTGTGTGTGTGTGTGTGTGTGTGTGTGTGTGTGTGTGTGTGTGTGTGTGTGTGGGGGGGGGGGTGTGGGGGTATTGGTGCGTGCGTGTGTGTATAATAAAAAATAGTTTAACAATTGTCCTTTGTTCTGCTCAAAACGCTTTACAACACTGTTGTTTTCGATATAGTACTGTTTTAAAAATACCACAGCGATGTGGTGTAACACATTGTGTCAATCTCTTCCATAGCACATATGCCGCTTTATAGAATGCCTGTCTATGACGCGTGATCAAAGCCAACAAACTCGTGCAATTCGGTTGTAGGAAATCAGTATTTGTTGATAGTCACGGAGAATCGATGTTGTTTAGGGCAAACGCATGGAGTGCCTTGAAGGCGATGAACACATACTGAATATGATTCTTTCTCTAATAGGCAGCCAAACGCATGGAGTGCCTTGAAGGCGATGAACACATACTGAATATGATTCTTTCTCTAATAGGCAGCCAAACGCATGGAGTGCCTTGAAGGCGATGAACACATATTGAATATGATTCTTTCTCTAATAGGCAGCCAAACGCATGGAGTGCCTTGAAGGCGATGAACACAAATTGAATATGAATCTTTCTCTAATAAGCAGATATTTCAAGGCAGGTGTTACGTGTTCGATTTTCCTTGTTATGGTCGTCTTATCTTTGCAGTATGTGCAGCGGTCACTAAACTGAATAAGTAGACCAACTGTTCAGCAGCACGCGGCTTTAGAAACTCGATCATTTTTCGCTATCAAAACACGCGAAATACTTAATTTTTATCCCCTGTCCCGTCTGTTAACTTATTGTCCCTTGTATTCCCTGTCCCGTCTTTTAACTTATTGTCCCTTGTATTCCCTGTCCCGTCTTTTAACTTATTGTCTCTTGTATCCCCTGTCCCGTCCGTTAACTTTTTGTCCCTCGTATCCCCTGTCCCGTCTGTTAACTTATTGTCGCTTGTATTCCCTGTCCCGTCTGTTAACTTAGTGTCCCTTGTATCCCCTGTCCCGTCTGTTAACTTATTGTCCCTAGTATCCCCTGTCCCGTCAGTTAACTTATTGTCATTGTTTCCCCTGTCCCGTCTGTTAACTTTCTGTCCCTCGTATCCCCTGTCCCGTCTGTTAACTTCTTGTCTCTAGTATCCCCTGTCCCGTCTGTTAACTTATTGTCGCTTGTATTCCCTATCCCGTTTGTTAACTTATTGTCCCTTTTTTCCCCTGTCCCGTCTGTTAACTTCTTGTCCCTTGTATCCCCTGTCCCGTCTGTTAAATTATTGTCCCTTGTATCCCCTGTCCCGTCTGTTAACTTATTGTCCCTTGTATCCCCTGTCCCGTCTGTTAACTTATTGTCGCTTGTATTCCATGTCCCGTTTGTTAACTTCTTGTCCCTAGTATCCCCTGTCCCGTCTGTTAACTTATTGTGGCTTGTAATCCCTGTCCCGTCTGTTAACTTATTGTCCCTTGTATTCCCTGTCCCGTCTGTTAACTTATTGTCCCTCGTATCCCCTGTCCCGTCTGTTAACTTATTGTCCCTTGTTTCCCCTGTCCCGTCTGTTAACGTATTGTCCCTTGTATTCCCTGTCCCGTCTGTTAACTTATTGTCCCTTGTATCCCCTGTCCCGTCTGTTAATTTATTGTCCCTTCTATCCTCTGTCCCGTCTGTTAATTTATTGTCCCTAGTATCCCCTGTCCCGTCTGTTAACTTATTGTCCCTTTTTTTCCCTGTCCCGTCTGTTAACTTCTTGTCCCTTGTATCCCCTGTCCCGTCTGTTAAATTCTTGCCCCTTGTATCCCCTGTCCCGTATGTTAACTTATTGTCCCTTGTATTCCCTGTCCCGTCTGTTATCTTACTGTCCCTTGCATTCCCTGTCCCGGCTGTTAACTTATTGTCCCTTGTATTCCCTGTCCCGTCTGTTAACTTATTGTCGCTTGTATTCCATGTCCCGTTTGTTAACTTCTTGTCCCTAGTATCCCCTGTCCCGTCTGTTAAATTATTGTGGCTTGTAATCCCTGTCCCGTCTGTTAACTTATTGTCCCTTGTATTACCTGTCCCGTCTGTTAACTTATTGTCCCTCGTATCCCCTGTCCCGTCTGTTAACTTATTGTCCCTTGTATCCCCTGTCCCGTCTGTTAACTTTGTGTCCCTTGTATCCCCTGTCCCGTCTGTTAACTTATTGTCCCTTGTATCCCCTGTCCCGTCTGTTAACTTTTTGTCCCTCGTATCCCCTGTCCCGTCTGTTAATTTATTGTCCCTTGTATTCCCTGTCCCGTCTGTTAACTTATTGTCCCTTGTATCCCCTGTCCCGTTTGTTAACTTTTTGTCCCTCGTATCCCCTGTCCCGTCTGTTAATTTATTGTCCCTTCTATCCTCTGTCCCGTCTGTTAACTTATTGTCCCTTGTATCCCCTGTCCCGTCTGTTAACTTTTTGTCCCTCGTATCCCCTGTCCCGTCTGTTAATTTATTGTCCCTTCTATCCGCTGTCCCGTCTGTTAACGTATTGTCGCTTGTATTCCCTGTCCCGTCTGTTAACTTCTTGTCCCTTGTATCCCCTGTCCCGTCTGTTAACGTATTGTCCCTCGTATCCCCTGTCCCGTCTGTTAACTTCTTGTCCCTAGTATCCCCTGTCCCGTCTGTTAACTTATTGTGGCTTGTAATCCCTGTCCCGTCTGTTAACGTATTGTCCCTTGTATTCCCTGTCCCGTCTGTTAACTTATTGTCCCTTGTATCCCCTGACCCGTCTGTTAACTTCTTGTCCTTTGTATCCCCTGTCCCGTTTGTTAAATTCTTGTCCCTAGTATCCCCTGTCCCGTCTGTTAACTTATTGTGGCTTGTAATCCCTGTCCCGTCTGTTAACTTATTGTCCCTTGTATTCCCTGTCCCGTCTGTTAACTTATTGTCCCTCGTATCCCCTGTCCCGTCTGTTAACTTATTGTACCTTGTATCCCCTGTCCCGTCTGTTAACGTATTGTCCCTTGTATTCCCTGTCCCGTCTGTTAACTTAGTGTCCCTTGTATCCCCTGTCCCGTCTGTTAACGTATTGTCCCTTGTATTCCCTGTCCCGTCTGTTAACTTATTGTCCCTTGTATCCCCTGTCCCGTCTGTTAATTTATTGTCCCTTCTATCCTCTGTCCCGTCTGTTAATTTATTGTCCCTAGTATCCCCTGTCCCGTCTGTTAACTTATTGTCCCTTTTTTCCCCTGTCCCGTCTGTTAACTTCTTGTCCCTTGTATCCCCTGTCCCGTCTGTTAAATTCTTGCCCCTTGTATCTCCTGTCCCGTCTGTTAACTTATTTTCCTTGTATCCCCTGTCCCGTCTGTTAACTTAGTTTCCCTTGTATCCCCTGTCCCGTCTGTTAACTTATTGTCCCTTGTATCCCCTGTCCCGTCTGTTAAATTTTTGTCCCTCGTATCCCCTGTCCCGTCTGTTAATTTATTGTCCCTTGTATTCCCTGTCCCGTCTGTTAACTTATTGTCCCTTGTATCCCCTGTCCCGTTTGTTAACTTTTTGTCCCTCGTATCCCCTGTCCCGTCTGTTAATTTATTGTCCCTTCTATCCTCTGTCCCATCTGTTAACTTATTGTCCCTTGTATACCCTGTCCCGTGTGTTAACTTTTTGTCCCTCGTATCCCCTGTCCCGTCTGTTAATTTATTGTCCCTTCTATCCTCTGTCCCGTCTGTTAATTTATTGTCCCTAGTATCCCCTGTCCCGTCTGTTAACTTATTGTCCCTTTTTTTCCCTGTCCCGTCTGTTAACTTCTTGTCCCTTGTATCCCCTGTCCCGTCTGTTAACTTATTGTCCCTTGTTTTCCCTGTCCCGTCTGTTATCTTACTGTCCCTTGCATTCCCTGTCCCGTCTGTTAACTTATTGTCGCTTGTATTCCATGTCCCGTTTGTTAACTTATTGTCCCTTGTATCCCCTGTCCCGTCTGTTAATTTATTGTCCCTTCTATCCTCTGTCCCGTCTGTTAATTTATTGTCCCTAGTATCCCCTGTCGCGTCTGTTAACTTATTGTCCCTTTTTTTCCCTGTCCCGTCTGTTAAATTCTTGCCCCTTGTATCCCCTGTCCCGTCTGTTAACTTATTGTCCCTTGTTTTCCCTGTCCCGTCTGTTATCTTACTGTCCCTTGCATTCCCTGTCCCGTCTGTTAACTTATTGTCGCTTGTATTCCATGTCCCGTTTGTTAACTTATTGTCCATAGTATCCCCTGTCCCGTCTGTTAAATTATTGTGGCTTGTAATCCCTGTCCCGTCTGTTAACTTATTGTCCCTTGTATTACCTGTCCCGTCTGTTAACTTATTGTCCCTCGTATCCCCTGTCCCGTCTGTTATCTTACTGTCCCTTGCATTCCCTGTCCCGTCTGTTAACTTATTGTCGCTTGTATTCCATGTCCCGTTTGTTAACTTATTGTCCCTTGTATCCCCTGTCCCGTCTGTTAATTTATTGTCCCTTCTATCCTCTGTCCCGTCTGTTAATTTATTGTCCCTAGTATCCCCTGTCGCGTCTGTTAACTTATTGTCCCTTTTTTTCCCTGTCCCGTCTGTTAAATTCTTGCCCCTTGTATCCCCTGTCCCGTCTGTTAACTTATTGTCCCTTGTTTTCCCTGTCCCGTCTGTTATCTTACTGTCCCTTGCATTCCCTGTCCCGTCTGTTAACTTATTGTCGCTTGTATTCCATGTCCCGTTTGTTAACTTATTGTCCCTAGTATCCCCTGTCCCGTCTGTTAAATTATTGTGGCTTGTAATCCCTGTCCCGTCTGTTAACTTATTGTCCCTTGTATTACCTGTCCCGTCTGTTAACTTATTGTCCCTCGTATCCCCTGTCCCGTCTGTTAACTTATTGTCCCTCGTATCCCCTGTCCCGTCTGTTAACTTATTGTCCCTTGTATCTCCTGTCCCGTCTGTTAATTTATTTTCCTTGTATCCCCTGTCCCGTCTGTTAACTTAGTTTCCCTTGTATCCCCTGTCCCGTCTGTTAACTTATTGTCCCTTGTATCCCCTGTCCCGTCTGTTAACTTTTTGTCCCTCGTATCCCCTGTCCCGTCTGTTAATTTATTGTCCCTTGTATTCCCTGTCCCGTCTGTTAACTTATTGTCCCTTGTATCCCCTGTCCCGTTTGTTAACTTTTTGTCCCTCGTATCCCCTGTCCCGTCTGTTAATTTATTGTCCCTTCTATCCTCTGTCCCATCTGTTAACTTATTGTCCCTTGTATCCCCTGTCCCGTCTGTTAACTTTTTGTCCCTCGTATCCCCTGTCCCGTCTGTTAATTTATTGTCCGTTCTATCCGCTGTCCCGTCTGTTAACGTATTGTCGCTTGTATTCCCTGTCCCGTCTGTTAACTTCTTGTCCCTTGTATCCCCTGTCCCGTCTGTAACGTATTGTCCCTCGTATCCCCTGTCCCGTCTGTTAACTTCTTGTCCCTAGTATCCCCTGTCCCGTCTGTTAACTTATTGTGGCTTGTAATCCCTGTCCCGTCTGTTAAGGTATTGTCCCTTGTATTCCCTGTCCCGTCTGTTAACTTATTGTCCCTTGTATCCCCTGACCCGTCTGTTAACTTATTGTCCCTTGTATCCCCTGTCCCGTCTGTTAATTATTGTCCCTTGTAATCCCTGTCCCGTCCGTTATCTTATTGTCCCTTGTATTCCCTGTCCCGTCTGTTAACTTCTTTTCCCTAGTATTCCCTGTCCCGTCTGTTAATTTCTTGTCACTTGTATCCCCTGTCCCGTCTGTTAACGTATTGTCCCTTGTATTCCCTGTCCCGTCTGTTAACGTATTGTCCCTTGTATTCCCTGTCCCGTCTGTTAACTTATTGTCCCTTGTATCCCCTGACCCGTCTGTTAACTTCTTGTCCCTTGTATCCCCTGTCCCGTCTGTTAACTTATTGTCCCTTGTATCCCCTGTCCCGTCTGTTAACTTATTGTCCCTTGTATTCCCTGTCCCGTCCGTTATCTTATTGTCCCTTGTATTCCCTGTCCCGTCTGTTAACTTCTTTTCCCTAGTATCCCCTGTCCCGTCTGTTAATTTCTTGTCTCTTGTATCCCCTGTCCCGTCTGTTAACTTATTGTCCCTTGTATCCCCTGTCCCGTCTGTTAACTTATTTTCCTTGTATCCCCTGTCCCGTATGTTAACTTAGTGTCCCTTGTATCCCCTGTCCCGTCTGTTAACTTATTGTCCCTTGTATCCCCTGTCCCGTCTGTTAACTTTTTGTCCCTCGTATCCCCTGTCCCGTCTGTTAATTTATTGTCCCTTGTATTCCCTGTCCCGTCTGTTAACTTATTGTCCCTTGTATCCCCTGTCCCGTCTGTTAACTTATTGTCCCTCGTATCCCCTGTCCCGTCTGTTAACTTATTGTCCCTTGTATCCCCTGTCCCGTCTGTTAACTTATTTTCCTTGTATCCCCTGTCCCGTCTGTTAACTTATTGTCCCTAGTATCCCCTGTCCCGTCTGTTAAATTATTGTGGCTTGTAATCCCTGTCCCGTCTGTTAACTTATTGTCCCTTGTATTACCTGTCCCGTCTGTTAACTTATTGTCCCTCGTATCCCCTGTCCCGTCTGTTAACTTATTGTCCCTCGTATCCCCTGTCCCGTCTGTTAACTTATTGTCCCTTGTATCTCCTGTCCCGTCTGTTAATTTATTTTCCTTGTATCCCCTGTCCCGTCTGTTAACTTAGTTTCCCTTGTATCCCCTGTCCCGTCTGTTAACTTATTGTCCCTTGTATCCCCTGTCCCGTCTGTTAACTTTTTGTCCCTCGTATCCCCTGTCCCGTCTGTTAATTTATTGTCCCTTGTATTCCCTGTCCCGTCTGTTAACTTATTGTCCCTTGTATCCCCTGTCCCGTTTGTTAACTTTTTGTCCCTCGTATCCCCTGTCCCGTCTGTTAATTTATTGTCCCTTCTATCCTCTGTCCCATCTGTTAACTTATTGTCCCTTGTATCCCCTGTCCCGTCTGTTAACTTTTTGTCCCTCGTATCCCCTGTCCCGTCTGTTAATTTATTGTCCGTTCTATCCGCTGTCCCGTCTGTTAACGTATTGTCGCTTGTATTCCCTGTCCCGTCTGTTAACTTCTTGTCCCTTGTATCCCCTGTCCCGTCTGTAACGTATTGTCCCTCGTATCCCCTGTCCCGTCTGTTAACTTCTTGTCCCTAGTATCCCCTGTCCCGTCTGTTAACTTATTGTGGCTTGTAATCCCTGTCCCGTCTGTTAAGGTATTGTCCCTTGTATTCCCTGTCCCGTCTGTTAACGTATTGTCCCTTGTATCCCCTGACCCGTCTGTTAACTTCTTGTCCTTTGTATCCCCTGTCCCGTTTGTTAACTTATTGTCCCTTGTATCCCCTGTCCCGTCTGTTAATTATTGTCCCTTGTAATCCCTGTCCCGTCCGTTATCTTATTGTCCCTTGTATTCCCTGTCCCGTCTGTTAACTTCTTTTCCCTAGTATTCCCTGTCCCGTCTGTTAATTTCTTGTCACTTGTATCCCCTGTCCCGTCTGTTAACGTATTGTCCCTTGTATTCCCTGTCCCGTCTGTTAACGTATTGTCCCTTGTATTCCCTGTCCCGTCTGTTAACTTATTGTCCCTTGTATCCCCTGACCCGTCTGTTAACTTCTTGTCCCTTGTATCCCCTGTCCCGTCTGTTAACTTATTGTCCCTTGTATCCCCTGTCCCGTCTGTTAACTTATTGTCCCTTGTATTCCCTGTCCCGTCCGTTATCTTATTGTCCCTTGTATTCCCTGTCCCGTCTGTTAACTTCTTTTCCCTAGTATCCCCTGTCCCGTCTGTTAATTTCTTGTCTCTTGTATCCCCTGTCCCGTCTGTTAACTTATTGTCCCTTGTATCCCCTGTCCCGTCTGTTAACTTATTTTCCTTGTATCCCCTGTCCCGTATGTTAACTTAGTGTCCCTTGTATCCCCTGTCCCGTCTGTTAACTTATTGTCCCTTGTATCCCCTGTCCCGTCTGTTAACTTTTGTCCCTCGTATCCCCTGTCCCGTCTGTTAATTTATTGTCCCTTGTATTCCCTGTCCCGTCTGTTAACTTATTGTCCCTTGTATCCCCTGTCCCGTCTGTTAACTTATTGTCCCTTGTATCCCCTGTCCCGTCTGTTAACTTATTTTCCTTGTATCCCCTGTCCCGTCTGTTAACTTAGTGTCCCTTGTATCCCCTGTCCCGTCTGTTAACTTTTTGTCCCTCGTATCCCCTGTCCCGTCTGTTAATTTATTGTCCCTTCTATCCTCTGTCACGTCTGTTAACTTATTGTCCCTTGTATCCGCTGTCCCGTCTGTTAACGTATTGTCCCTTGTATTCCCTGTCCCGTCTGTTAACTTATTGTCCCCTGTATCCCCTGTCCCGTCTGTTAATTTATTGTCCCTTCTATCCTCTGTCCCGTCTGTTAATTTATTGTCCCTAGTATCCCCTGTCCCGTCTGTTAACTTATTGTCCCTAGTATCCCCTGTCCCGTCAGTTAACTTATTGTCCTTGTTTCCCCTCTCCCGTCTGTTAACTTTTTGTCCCTCGTATCCCCTGTCCCGTCTGTTAACTTATTGTCTCTAGTATCCCCTGTCCCGTCTGTTAACTTATTGTCGCTTGTATTCCCTATCCCGTTTGTTAACTTATTGTCCCTTTTTTTCCCTGTCCCGTCTGTTAACTTCTTGTCCCTTGTATCCCCTGTCCCGTCTGTTAAATTATTGTCCCTTGTATCCCCTGTCCCGTCTGTTAACTTATTGTCCCTTGTATCCCCTGTCCCGTCTGTTATCTTACTGTCCCTTGTATTCCCTGTCCCGGCTGTTAACTTATTGTCCCTTGTATTCCCTGTCCCGTCTGTTAACTTATTGTCGCTTGTTTTACATGTCCCGTTTGTTAACTTCTTGTCCCTAGTATCCCCTGTCCCGTCTGTTAACTTATTGTGGCTTGTAATCCCTGTCCCGTCTGTTAACGTATTGTCCCTTGTATTCCCGGTCCCGTCTGTTATCTTACTGTCCCTTGTATTCCCTGTCCCGTCTGTTAACTTATTGTCCCTTGTATTCCCTGTCCCGTCTGCTATATTCTTGTCCCTTTTATCCACTGTCCCGTCTGTTAACTTATTGTCCCTTGTATCCCCTGTCCCGTCTGTTAACTTATTGTCCCTTGTATCCCCTGTCCCGTCTGTTAACTTTTTGTCCCTCGTATCCCATGTCCCGTCAGTTAACTTATTGTCCCTTCTATCCTCTGTCCCGTCTGTTAACTTATTGTCCCTTGTATCCCCTGTCCCGTCTGTTAACTTTTTGTCCCTCGTATCCCCTGTCCCGTCTGTTAATTTATTGTCCCTTCTATCCGCTGTCCCGTCTGTTAACGTATTGTCGCTTGTATTCCCTGTCCCGTCTGTTAACTTCTTGTCCCTTGTATCCCCTGTCCCGTCTGTTAACTTATTGTCCCTTGTATCCCCTGTCCCGTCTGTTAACTTCTTGTCCCTAGTATCCCCTGTCCCGTCTGTTAACTTATTGTGGCTTGCATCCCCTGTCCCGTCTGTTAACTTCTTGTCCCTAGTATCCCCTGTCCCGTCTATTAACTTATTGTCGCTTGTATCCCCTGTCCCGTCTGTTAACTCCTTGTCCCTAGTATCCCCTGTCCCGTCTGTTAATTTATTGTCTCTTGTATCCCCTGTCCCGTCTGTTAACTTATTGTCCCTTGTATCCCCTGTCCCGTCTGTTAACTTATTGTCCCTTGTATCCCCTGTCCCGTCTGTTAACTTATTGTCCCTTGTATCCCCTGTCCCGTCTGTTAACTTATTGTCCCTTGTATCCCCTGTCCCGTCTGTTAACTCCTTGTCCCTAGTATCCCCTGTCCCGTCTTTTAACTTATTGTCCCTTGTATCCCCTGTCCCGTCTGTTAACGTATTGTCCCTAGTATCCCCTGTCCCGTCTGTTAACGTATTGTCCCTTGTATTCCCTGTCCCGTCTGTTAACTTATTGTCCCTTGTATCCCCTGACCCGTCTGTTAACTTCTTGTCCCTTTAATCCCCTGTCCCGTCTGTTATCTTATTGTCCCTTGTATCCCCTGTCCCGTCTGTTAACTTATTGTCCCTTGTACTCCCTGTCCCGTCCGTTATCTTATTGTCCCTTGTATTCCCTGTCCCGTCTGTTAGCTTCTTTTCCCTAGTATCCCCTGTCCCGTCTGTTAATTTTTTGTCATTTGTATCCCCTGTCCCGTCTGTTAACTTATTGACCCTTGTATCCCCTGTCCCGTCTGCTATATTATTGTCCCTTGTACCCCTGTCCCATCTGTTAACTTATTGTCCCTTGTATCCCCTGTCCCCTCTTTTATCTTCTTGTCCCTTCTATTCCCTGTCCCGTCTGTTAAATTATTGTCCCTCGTATCCCCTGTCCCGTCTGTTAATTTATTGTCCCTTGTATTCCCTGTCCAGTCTGTTAACTTATTGTCCCTTGTATCCCCTGTCCCGTCTGTTAACTTATTGTCCCTCGTATCCCCTGTCCCGTCTGTTAACTTATTGTCCCTTGTATCCCCTGTCCCGTCTGTTAACTTATTTTCCTTGTATCCCCTGTCCCGTCTGTTAACTTAGTGTCCCTTGTATCCCCTGTCCCGTCTGTTAGCTTCTTTTCCCTAGTATCCCCTGTCCCGTCTGTTAATTTCTTGTCATTTGTATCCCCTGTCCCGTCTGTTAACTTATTGACCCTTGTATCCCCTGTCCCGTCTGCTATATTATTGTCCCTTGTACCCCTGTCCCATCTGTTAACTTATTGTCCCTTGTATCCCCTGTCCCCTCTTTTATCTTCTTGTCCCTTCTATTCCCTGTCCCGTCTGTTAAATTATTGTCCCTTGTATCCTCAGTCTGTTTTTTTACTTCTTGTCTCTTGTATTCCCTGTCCCGTCTGTTAACTTCTTTTCCCTTGTGTCCCCTGTCCCGTCTGTTAACTTCTTGTCCCTTGTTTTCCCTGTCCCGTCTGTTATCTTACTGTGCCTTGTATTCCCTGTCCCGTCTATTAACTTATTGTCCCTTGTATCCCCTGTCCCGTCTTTTAACTTCTTGTCCCTTATATCCCCTGTCCCGTCTGTTAACTTCTTGTCCCTTGTATCCCCTGTCCCGTCTGTTAACTTCTTGTCCCTTGTATTCCCTGTCCCGTCTGTTATCTTACTGTCCCTTGTATTCCCTGTCCCGTCTGTTAACTTCTTGTCCCTTGTATCCCCTGTCCCGTCTGTTAACTTCTTGTCCCTTGTATTCCCTGTCCCGTCTGTTATCTTACTGTCCCTTGTATTCCCTGTCCCGTCTTTTAACTTATTGTCCCTTGTACCCCCTGTCCCGTCTGTTAACTTCTTGTCCCTTGTATTCCCGGTCCCGTCTGTTATCTTACTGTCCCTTATATTCCCTGTCCCGTCTGTTAACGTATTGTCCCTTGTATTTCCTGTCCCGTCTGTTAACTTATTGTCCCTTGTATCCCCTGACCCGTCTGTTAACTTCTTGTCCCTTGTATCCCCTGTCCCGTCTGTTAACTTATTGTCCCTTGTATCCCCTGTCCCGTCTGTTAACTTATTGTCCCTTGTACTCCCTGTCCCGTCCGTTATCTTATTGTCCCTTGTATTCCCTGTCCCGTCTGTTAGCTTCTTTTCCCTAGTATCCCCTGTCCCGTCTGTTAATTTCTTGTCATTTGTATCCCCTGTCCCGTCTGTTAACTTATTGTCCCTTGTATCCCCTGTCCCGTCTGCTATATTATTGTCCCTTGTACCCCTGTCCCATCTGTTAACTTATTGTCCCTTGTATCCCCTGTCCCCTCTTTTATCTTCTTGTCCCTTCTATTCTCTGTCCCGTCTGTTAAATTATTGTCCCTTGTATCCTCAGTCTGTTTTTTTACTTCTTGTCTCTTGTATTCCCTGTCCCGTCTGTTAACTTCTTTTCCCTTGTGTCCCCTGTCCCGTCTGTTAACTTCTTGTCCCTTGTTTTCCCTGTCCCGTCTGTTATCTTACTGTGCCTTGTATTCCCTGTCCCGTCTATTAACTTATTGTCCCTTGTATCCCCTGTCCCGTCTTTTAACTTCTTGTCCCTTATATCCCCTGTCCCGTCTGTTAACTTCTTGTCCCTTGTGTCCCCTGTCCCGTCTGTTAACTTCTTGTCCCTTGTATTCCCTGTCCCGTCTGTTATCTTACTGTCCCTTGTATTCCCTGTCCCGTCTGTTAACTTCTTGTCCCTTGTATCCCCTGTCCCGTCTGCTAACTTCTTGTCCCTTGTATTCCCTGTCCCGTCTGTTATCTTACTGTCCCTTGTATTCCCTGTCCCGTCTGTTAACTTATTGTCCCTTGTACCCCCTGTCCCGTCTGTTAACTTCTTGTCCCTTGTATTCCCGGTCCCGTCTGTTATCTTACTGTCCCTTATATTCCCTGTCCCGTCTGTTAACGTATTGTCCCTTGTATTTCCTGTCCCGTCTGTTAACTTATTGTCCCTTGTATCCCCTGACCCGTCTGTTAACTTCTTGTCCCTTGTATCCCCTGTCCCGTCTGTTAACTTATTGTCCCTTATATCCCCTGTCCCGTCTGTTAACTTATTGTCCCTTGTATTCCCTGTCCCGTCCGTTATCTTATTGTCCCTTGTATTCCCTGTCCCGTCTGTTAACTTCTTTTCCCTAGTATCCCCTGTCCCGTCTGTTAATTTCTTGTCACTTGTATCCCCTGTCCCGTCTGTTAACTTATTTTCCTTGTATCCCCTGTCCCGTCTGTTAACTTAGTGTCCCTTGTATCCCCTGTCCCGTCTGTTAACTTATTGTCCCTTGTATCCCCTGTCCCGTCTGTTAACTTTTTGTCCCTCGTATCCCCTGTCCCGTCTGTTAATTTATTGTCCCTTGTATTCCCTGTCCCGTCTGTTAACTTATTGTCCCTTGTATCCCCTGTCCCGTCTGTTAACTTATTGTCCCTCGTATCCCCTGTCCCGTCTGTTAACTTATTGTCCCTTGTATCCCCTGTCCCGTCTGTTAACTTATTGTGGCTTGTAATCCCTGTCCCGTCTGTTAACTTATTGTCCCTTGTATTCCCCGTCCCGTCTGTTAACTTATTGTCCCTCGTATCCCCTGTCCCGTCTGTTAACGTATTGTACCTTGTATCCCCTGTCCCGTCTGTTAACTTATTTTCCTTGTATCCCCTGTCCCGTCTGTTAACTTAGTGTCCCTTGTATCCCCTGTCCCGTCTGTTAACTTATTGTCCCTTGTATCCCCTGTCCCGTCTGTTAACTTTTTGTCCCTCGTATCCCCTGTCCTGTCTGTTAATTTATTGTCCCTTCTATCCGCTGTCCCGTCTGTTAACGTATTGTCGCTTGTATTCCCTGTCCCGTCTGTTAACTTCTTGTCCCTTGTATCCCCTGTCCCGTCTGTTAACTTATTGTCCCTTGTATCCCCTGTCCCGTCTGTTAACTTCTTGTCCCTAGTATCCTCTGTCCCGTCTGTTAACTTATTGTGGCTTGTATCCCCTGTCCCGTCTGTTAACTTCTTGTCCCTAGTATCCCCTGTCCCGTCTGTTAACTTATTGTCGCTTGTATCCCCTGTCCCGTCTGTTAACTTCTTGTCCCTAGTATCCCCTGTCCCGTCTGTTAACTTATTGTCCCTTGTATCCCCTGTCCCGTCTGTTAATTTCTTGTCCCTTGTATCCCCTGTCCCGTCTGTTAACTTATTGTCCCTTGTATCCCCTGTCCCGTCTGTTAACTTATTGTCCCTTGTATCCCCTGTCCCGTCTGTTAACTTATTGTCCCTTGTATCCCCTGTCCCGTCTGTTAACGTATTGTCCCTAGTATCCCCTGTCCCGTCTGTTAACTTATTGTGGCTTGTAATCCCTGTCCCGTCTGTTAACGTATTGTCCCTTGTATTCCCTGTCCCGTCTGTTAACTTATTGTCCCTTGTATCCCCTCTCCCGTCTGTTAACTTATTGTCCCTTGTATCCCCTGTCCCGTCTGTTAACTTATTGTCCCTTGTATTCCCTGTCCCGTCCGTTATCTTATTGTCCCTTGTATTCCCTGTCCCGTCTGTTATCTTCTTTTCCCTAGTATCCCCTGTCCCGTCTGTTAATTTCTTGTCACTTGTATCCCCTGTCCCGTCTGTTAACTTATTGTCCCTTGTATCCCCTGTCCCGTCTGCTATATTATTGTCCCTTGTACCCCTGTCCCATCTGTTAACTTATTGTCCCTTGTATCCCCTGTCCCCTCTTTTATCTTCTTATCCCTTCTATTCCCTGTCCCGTCTGTTAAATTATTGTCCCTTGTATCCTCAGTCTGTTTTTTTACTTCTTGTCTCTTGTATTCCCTGTCCCGTCTGTTAACTTCTTTTCCCTTGTGTCCCCTGTCCCGTCTGTTAACTTCTTGTCCCTTGTATTCCCTGTCCCGTCTGTTATCTTACTGTGCCTTGTATTCCCTGTCCCGTCTATTAACTTATTGTCCCTTGTATCCCCTGTCCCGTCTGTTAACTTCTTGTCCCTTGTATCCCCTGTCCCGTCTGTTAACTTCTTGTCACTTGTATCCCCTGTCCCGTCTGTTAACTTCTTTTCTCTTGTATTACCTGTCCCGTCTGTTATCTTACTGTCCCTCGTATTCCCTGTCCCGTCTGTTAACTTCTTGTCCCTTGTATCCCCTGTCCCGTCTGTTAGCTTCTTGTCCCTTGTATTCCCTGTCCCGTCTGTTATCTTACTGTCCCTTGTATTCCCTGTCCCGTCTGTTAACTTATTGTCCCTTGTACCCCCTGTCCCGTCTGTTAACTTCTTGTCCCTTGTATTCCCGGTCCCGTCTGTTATCTTACTGTCCCTTGTATTCCCTGTCCCGTCTGTTAACTTATTGTCCCTTGTATTCCCTGTCCCGTCTGTTAAATTATTGTCCCTTGTATCCCTAGCTTTTTTGTCTTCCACATGCTGTGTCTGATGTCGGCCAAAGTAGCGACTCGTAACTGTTCACACAGTTCTCCACTGTCTTCTAAAAACGGTAAAAGGTAAAGGTATGTTCTTATATAGCGCAGTATCCATTCCTTACAACTGCTCAAAGCGCTTTAAATTTCACTCCTTGGCAGACCTGTTCATTCCAATGCCATTTCAACTTATCTTGGAAGCTTTAAGCTACGCTGCAATTACTGCGCGAAGATCATTGGTTCACATATCCACCACTGTCTATATTGTCTATATACTGTCTATATTGTCTATACACTCATGTATACAGCTGAGTGAACTGTGGCAACATGGGGTGATCAAACTTGTCAAAGGTTCAAAGCGACCGCATTGGGGTTTGAAACCGGGTTCTCTCGATTGAGAGCAACCCAACAACATTTTGCCATGTACACGTACGCATTTAAATTCTTGTCTGAGCTTTGGTAAACGCGTAATTTGTAAACTGGTCCTTGCCCGTAATTACCTCCTCTGCCTTAACAACAATGTCAACATACGCAGAATATATGCGGCAGATCGAATTCACAGTCAATAATGCGTAGCACATGTACATTCTTAACATTGCCACTTGTATACATTGCCTGAGGGCCGATCTGCCTGACGAATCCCTTACGTATCCCCACTTGACAGGTGCAATAATGAGCCACGTTGACCAATTATTTCTTTTGACTTAAGCAACAACGTTTTCTTCACTAAATGAACAGTATACTACAGTAACATCGCATATATAAGTAGACCGCGTTTATCGAAGTACACTATTTATGTATTATGAACAATTAAATATATGAATGTGTAAAAGTAGAAAAAAAAACATACTTATGCTACATATCAAAATAGATATGATTTCTGTTAGAAATGTTATACAATAGATTGCAGGCATGCTTGACAATCTGAAGGACAAAGACATTATAATACTTATGGGAGACTTCATTGCGAATATAGATTCATCTAAGAAAGGATAAGAAAAGGTCATGGGCACGCAGGGACTCGGCAAGATAAATGAGAATGGCGAGATATTTGCAGACCTTTGCGCGTTCAACAATTTGATCATCGAAGGCAGTGTATTCCCACACAGAAACACCCACAAAGCAACGTAGATATCACCAAACCATAGATCCGAGAACCAGATTGACCATATGTGCATTGGACAGAAGGAGATCAATGTAGGACGTAAGAGTATACCTAGGTGTAGACGCAGCCTCTATCTGCATTGGACAGAAGGAGATCAATGTAGGACGTAAGAGTATACCTAGGTGTAGACGCAGCCTCTATCTGCATTGGACAGAAGGAGATCAATGTAGGACGTAAGAGTATACCTAGGTGTAGACGCAGCCTCTATCTGCATTGGACAGAAGGAGATCAATGTAGGACGTAAGAGTATACCTAGGTGTAGACGCAGCCTCTATCTGCATTGGACAGAAGGAGATCAATGTAGGACGTAAGAGTATACCTAGGTGTAGACGCAGCCTCTATCTGCATTGGACAGAAGGAGATCAATGTAGGACGTAAGAGTATACCTAGGTGTAGACGCAGCCTCTATCTGCATTGGACAGAAGGAGATCAATGTAGGACGTAAGAGTATACCTAGGTGTAGACGCAGCCTCTATCTGCATTGGACAGAAGGAGATCAATGTAGGAAGTAAGAGTATACCTAGGTGTAGACACAGCCTCTATCTGCATTGGACAGAAGGAGATCAATGTAGGACGTAAGAGTATACCTAGGTGTAGACACAGCCTCTATCTGCATTGGACAGAAGGAGATCAATGTAGGACGTAAGAGTATACCTAGGTGTAGACACAGCCTCTATCTGCATTGGACAGAAGGAGATCAATGTAGGACGTAAGAGTATACCTAGGTGTAGACACAGCCTCTATCTGCATTGGACAGAAGGAGATCAATGTAGGACGTAAGAGTGTACCTAGGTGTAGACACAGCCTCTATCTGCATTGGACAGAAGGAGATCAATGTAGGACGTAAGAGTGTACCTAGGTGTAGACACAGCCTCTATCTGCATTGGACAGAAGGAGATCAATGTAGGACGTAAGAGTGTACCTAGGTGTAGACACAGCCTCTATCTGCATTGGACAGAAGGAGATCAATGTAGGACGTAAGAGTATACCTAGGTGTAGACACAGCCTCTATCTGCATTGGACAGAAGGAGATCAATGTAGGACGTAAGAGTGTACCTAGGTGTAGACACAGCCTCTATCTGCATTGGACAGAAGGAGATCAATGTAGGACGTAAGAGTGTACCTAGGTGTAGACACAGCCTCTATCTGCATTGGACAGAAGGAGATCAATGTAGGACGTAAGAGTGTACCTAGGTGTAGACACAGCCTCTATCTGCATTGGACAGAAGGAGATCAATGTAGGACGTAAGAGTGTACCTAGGTGTAGACACAGCCTCTATCTGCATTGGACAGAAGGAGATCAATGTAGGACGTAAGAGTGTACCTAGGTGTAGACACAGCCTCTATCTGCATTGGACAGAAGGAGATCAATGTAGGACGTAAGAGTGTACCTAGGTGTAGACACAGCCTCTATCTGCATTGGACAGAAGGAGATCAATGTAGGACGTAAGAGTATACCTAGGTGTAGACACAGCCTCTATCTGCATTGGACAGAAGGAGATCAATGTAGGACGTAAGAGTATACCTAGGTGTAGACACAGCCTCTATCTGCATTGGACAGAAGGAGATCAATGTAGGACGTAAGAGTATACCTAGGTGTAGACACAGCCTCTATCTGCATTGGACAGAAGGAGATCAATGTAGGACGTAAGAGTATACCTAGGTGTAGACACAGCCTCTATCTGCATTGGACAGAAGGAGATCAATGTAGGACGTAAGAGTATACCTAGGTGTAGACACAGCCTCTATCTGCATTGGACAGAAGGAGATCAATGTAGGACGTAAGAGTATACCTAGGTGTAGACACAGCCTCTATCTGCATTGGACAGAAGGAGATCAATGTAGGACGTAAGAGTATACCTAGGTGTAGACGCAGCCTCTAACCACCAGTGCTGACTATAGACTTGAAACTGAAGAAGAGATACGTAAGGAGGAGCACAAGGTATAACTTGGATTTCCTGAAGGACAGATAGAGACATCCCATATGAAGAAAACACTCATCGACACCCAGTGGCAACATATAAAGGAGACATGGACCAGCACATGTGAGGAAGTCCTGGAAAAGAAAAAGAAACAGAAGGGGTGAATCTTTGCTGACACTCTCAACGTGGTGCAAGCGTAGAAGGAAAATAAAGCTGTACTAAGCAACAACCCAGGAATAGTATGCACTGGCAAACAGAGTAGTTACTAAAAGTGTAAAACCAGACAAGGAAGCCTTCATCGACAGTCTTGCCAAGGAAGTAGACGATGTTACTGCCCAAGGAAACCCGAAGCAACTGTATGACACAACAAGAAAGCTAGCGGGAAAATACAAGCCGACAAACAGGTCTATTAAAGACGCGAAGGGCGACATACTTACCGCATTATAGTGGAACATTATAGTGGAACATTATAGTGGAACATTATAGTGGAACATTCTAGTGGGACTTGTCCCTATACATCAGCTTCGTGGACTATGAGAAGGCATTTGCTAGGCTCGACATGGAAACCCTTTGGAAGCTTCTACAACATGATGGAATAGCATAGAAGTTTGCTTATCTGATGAGAAGCCTACGACGGATGGTTTGCAAGATCATTCATACAGGATAACTCACATACTCTCTCATGGTGAAGACAGGAGTGAGGCAGGGTGCCCTCTGTTACCTTTCCTCTTCCTGCTGGCCATAGACTGGATAATGCGGAGGACCACAGAAAATAGGAGAAATAGTATCCAGTGAACCCTTTTGGGGCCAGTTGGACAACTTGGACTTTGCAGACGACCTGGCTCTCCTATCACACAAACATAACTAAATACAAGAGAAAATAGAGCTTCTAAACACAGTATCAACACGTACAGGACTCAACTTCAACAGAGGCAAAACAAATATCACGAAAGCCAAAATGAAAAGCAACAAACCGGTCACTCTAGGAGAGGAACCACTGGAAGAAACGGACTGTTTCATGGACCTGGGCAGTTATATCGGCAAGCTAGGAGACACAGAAGAAGACCTAAAAGCTAGGACCGAGAAAGCCAGAGTTGCTTTCCTCACTTTGAGGAAACACTAGAAGGCAAAGCAGATGAAGTTATTTAATTCAAATGTCAAGCCAGTGTTGCTATACAGCTCGCAGACAAGAAGAATGACACAACATACATTGAAAAGGATTAAGATTTTAGTCAATAGATGCCTGCGCAGAATTGTGATTTTGAAATGGTGAAGTTACTGTTGTAAAGTTGAGTTGACAGATTGTGATCTGCGCCCCCAACTGTTGACATCAGGTCACACACACACATATAATAACAACGTTTGTATCACCCCAAGGTACCTGTGTTGCCCCGGCCCTCGGTAGGCTTTTATCACCGAGTTCACAGGGTCGTTCACTGTAGTCGAACGAGTCAGCGTCCAGCATTCATGAGCGAAGTGGCACGTTACCTTCCAATCACAAGCACTCGACCCGCCGGCAGAGAGACGTCCAGAGACGTTTAGTAGCGAAGTGGCCCTTCCGATCATAGGCCCTCGACGAGTTATGCAGAGCGGCGTGCAGCATTCACTATCACTCGATCATCCAGATTTTATACCTGCCGTCTCAGACTATATCCAAACATGAAATGAAACTGAAAATTGAAGCAGATTATGATGAATCAATTTGGTGTAACATAGTTACCACGAACTCAATATTAACAATATGAGTAGTTTCTCTTAGTCTAAACATAGGACAAAAATATGTAAAACTACAAAACGCCATAATGGAGGTAAGTAAGGGGTAATGTGCTATAATGGGTAATTTTAACCATGATCACATAGAATGGAAATCATTAGAGAGTGCTGGCATGACGACTATCAGTTTTTACTTCGAACACAGGATTGTTTCCTTGCTCAACATGTTTTCGAGCCATTGGTGGGAATGTGTGGATGATTTAATGTTATATTCTCAAAATTAATTAGTTGACAAGGTTAACGTACAATACCGTTGGGTTCCAGTGATCGTAACCAGATCCATTTTAATATAAAAATAAAAACAAGAAATACAAATAAAAAACAATGAAAGAGGAGTTTATCAGTTATTTCAACAAAGGCAAATATCAAGAGATGAAAATATATTTAGCGAATATAGATTGGAATAACTTGCTGAAGAACAACATAGCAACATAATGCTGGACCTGTTTAAACGATATTGAGGGCATTACTGAGATACTTGTTCCTTTAAGAAAATAAGGAAAACGGTCCAGGAAGAAACACAAGTCGAAAGAGGCTATTAGAAAATGTGTAGGAGTAGACAGAAAGTTAGAGATAAGGTTGGACCACTGGAAAACAACAGTGGAAACATAATTCCAGACGGGTTTCAAATGGCAGAGGTCCTGAACGAGTATTGCAGCTTGTTTACTTCAAGTTCCACCTACTAAATTTGAGGGCGATAAATCAGATAATTTTAGGCAGTTATTTGTAATTCCAGAAATGATAGCAAAGAAAATTAATAAGATGAAAGATAATAAATCACCTGGAGTTGATAGGATACCACCAAAAAGAGTAAATTAATAGACCACTTGCAAAAGTGTTTAACTTATCACTAGAAGATGGAGTAGTTCCTTCAGAATGGAAAAAAAGTAAACATTACGTCTTTATTTATCAAGGGATCGAGGAACAAGGGAGGGATCAGTATTAAAACATATGCTATCTTTAATATATATGTGTGTGTGTGTGTGTGTGTGTGTGTGTGTGTGCGTGCGTGCGTGCGTGCGTGCGTGCGTGCGTGCGTGCGTGCGAGCGTGCGTGCGTGCGTGCGTGAGTGAGTGAGTGCGTGCGTGCGTGCGTGCGTGCGTGTGCGTGTATCGACGTAACTGCGCTTTGACAAAGCACTTCCAGGAAGCTGGAGCTGGCCGAGCCAATTTGCTCGCGGCCACACAGTGTCATGGACAAATTGATTGGCGCAGTTGTTGCTCTGTCAATTCTCTCTATCTAGTTAATTGAACGGGTCTCACAGCTCCCGAAACGCGTGGGCATTGTGGCACTGACACGAGTATTTGATTTGAGATCGACTTACATTGTTACTGGAGATGCCATCTTAGCGCATATCAGATTGTATATCGCCCCTATAGGCCGTCGTATCGGCAACTGTCAGGTCGCTGCTCCCGCGGGAGTTGTCCCTGTCAATGATCGATTCCAGTAGCAAGGCGAAATTGCACTAGGAATATTTTGCTTTGTAATAGTCAATCTATGCGTCTGCATTGATAGGTAGCTAATGACATTGATGATTGCATGTTTATTTCGCCGTCAGCTTGCATTTAAGATATACAGTTAAATCCATAATTTTGTATTATTATGTTTATGTCGGTTCATTAAAAGAGCATACCGGTCAACACGTGTGAGTAACACGATTATTTCTTTCAGCAAACGTACATTGTCTAGTCCCTAACTTAGTCAGTCATCCAGTGTCGCAGCAGGTGGTTCAGGCGCCTGAGCGCGCGCTAACGCATGCACTTTCAACAAGCCGGTTTGATGTACGTAGAACGACATCCAGACGTCTGAATTATTTAGGTAGTGTTTCAAATGTTCCAAGCACGGAGTTCACCACCACCACCACCACCACCACCACCACACGTGGGTAGCGATACACAGTGAAACCACTAGAAGTGCAGGGGGGGTTACCTAGAGGTGTCTCAAGCAGAACAAGAGGCCACTAGCACAGATAAACCAATATCAAATCATCCGAAAAACATCTCTGAAAAAGGTTATAGATGCGTATGTTTAAATGCAAGGAGCATAGTAAATAAGAAAAACGAATTAAACATTATGGTAGAAGATAATGACCCTCACATAATTGGTATAACTGAATCATGGGCCAACATAGATATAACAGATGCTGAATTAGGACTGACAGGATATGTAATGTTTAGGAAAGATCGAATAGGAAGAAGGGGCGGGGGAGTTATTTTATATGTTAAAGAATCTATTCAGGCTTATGAAATAAAACTAGAAAGGGAAGCAGATTGCGATGACGCTGTTTGGTGCAAAATTGTTTCAGGAAATTCAAAATTAACTGTTGGATTAGTTTACCGAAGTCCAAACATAAACGAAGAGGACAACACAAAAATAAAAACGCTATAAAGGAAGTTAGTAAAGGGGAATGTATCATAATGGGAGATTTTAACCATGGACACATACAATGGAATTCTCTAGAGAGTACAGGAATTGAGGACCAACAATTTCTATTTTTAATCCAGGATAGCTTTCTTACTCAGCACGTACTAGAACCAACCAGGGGAGAAAATGTATTAGATATAGTTCTGTCATCACAAAAAGAATTAGTGGACAATGTAAATATATTTGAACCATTGGGTAATAGTGATCATGATCAAATACATTTTGACATCAATGTAAAATCAGAAAGTAAAAATAAGAAAACGTACAAGAGAAACTTCCACAAAGGTAACTACAAAGATATGAGAAAATACTTAGCAAAGCTAGATTGGAATAACATGCTGATGAATAAGACCGCAATTGAATGTTGGAATATTATAAAATATGAAATTGAGAGTATCATCGATAAATTTGTTCCCTTCCAAAAACAAGGAAAACGGTGTAGAAAGAAACACTTGTCAAAAGAGGCTATTAGAAAAATAATGCTAAAACAAACTATGTGGAGGGTTTATAGGCGCACCAGAAAGGAAGAAGACTGTGCAAAATACAAAGAGGCACTTAATGCAGCTACAACTGAAATCAGACAATCTAAAAGAAGCTATGAGCAAAAACTAGCATGTAACATAAAAAATGACAGCAAAAGTTTTGATGCATATGTCAGGAGTAAACAAAACGTACAAGAAAAGGTTGGACCTCTAGAAGACAGTGCTGGACATATAATATCACAGGGGTTCTTAATGGCGGAAGACCTAAATGGTTACTTCAGTTCAGTGTTTACCAAAGAAGATATTAGTTCATTACCAGTTGCTGATGCTAAATTTCAGGGGGCTAAATCTGACTATTTAGGTCCGTTAGTTGTAACTCCAGAATTGGTAGCTAAGAAAATAAAGGCAATGAAGGATAACAAATCACCTGGAGTGGATGGGATTCCTCCAAAATTACTAATGGAAACAGTAGAACAAATCAGTATACCACTTGCAAGAGTATTCAACTTGTCATTAAAAGAGGGAGTTGTTCCGTTTGAATGGAAAGAAGCAAACATCATACCATTATTTAAAAAGGGTTCGAGAAATAAGTCAGATAATTACAGACCAGTGAGTTTAACGTCAGTGATTTGTAAATTATTAGAAAGGTTAATTAAAGACCATATGTTGGACTTCCTCGTTAAGCATAAATTATTAAATTCATCTCAACATGGATTCCTTAAAGCGAGGTCATGCTTAACAAATATGTTATGTTTTTTGGAAGAAATCACTAAGTGGATAGACGTGGGATCGCCAGTAGATATTATCTACTTAGATTTTCAGAAAGCTTTTGACAAAGTGCCACATCAAAGATTACTACTTAAATTAAAAGCCCATGGTATCGGGGATAGCATAACTGACTGGATAGAACAATGGCTGACTGACAGAAGACAACGAGTTGTAGTAGATGGAGAAGTTTCAACTTGGAAATCGGTTTTGAGTGGGGTACCTCAAGGATCAGTATTAGGACCTATATTATTCTTAATTTATATCAATGACTTGGACGACAGCATAACAAGTAACGTACTGAAATTTGCGGACGACACAAAACTGTTTAGAAAACTGATGGTGATAAACAACATTTACAAAACGATCTAGACAGATTAGTGAAATGGTCTGAGAAATGGCAGATGTTGTTAAATTTTGGGAAATGTAAATGCCTACATACAAGACATGGGAACTTGAATGTAAACTATAAAATGGGAGATACTGTTCTGGGTACTACTGTAAAAGAAAAGGACTTAGGAGTTACAATAAGCGCTGATATGAAAGTTTCAGAGCAGTGTGGTATTGCAGCTTCAAAGGGTAATCAAATTCTTGGATTGATTAGAAGAAACATAACATACAAGGGAAAAAAGTTAATTATACCTCTTTATAAAGCAATAGTTAGACCTCATTTAGAATACTGTATACAAGCATGGAGACCATATCGTAAGAAGGCTATAGATACGCTTGAACGCATACAAAGGAGAGCAACTAAAATGATTCCAGAACTGAGAGACCTTAGTTATGAAGAACGCCTGAAAGAATGTGGTTTAACAACTCTAGAGACAAGGAGGTTAAGAGGAGATCAGATTGAAGTTTTTAAGATATTGAATGGGTATGACAATAGAAATATGCTTTTCTCACTCAAGAAGGATAGCAGAACTAGAGGACATGAGGTAAAATTAGTAAAGGATCAGTGTAGATTGGACATCAGGAAGCACTCGTTCTCACAGAGGACAATAAATGAATGGAACAAATTGTCTACAGATTGTGTAACTGCTAGCAGCGTGAATATGTTTAAAAACAAGGTAGAAACATATCTCAGGAGGGCGGGTTATAAGTAGATGAACATTGTTGGACTCTCGATAAGCCAATGGCTTCCTTGTCCACTTGCCATCTGGGCCTTTGGCTTGGATGGCAACTCTTGTTAAATCTCTCTTTTTAAATCTCACTGCTCACGATATAACTTGCCAATCTCATTAATGTCAAACAAATATGTATAAAAAGGCATTTCACAATATATTATAAACCAATAGCACATGCCAAACATGACAAAGCAACATTTAGAACAACATGCATAAACATATTAGACATATTCAAATGACCAGCCAGTCGATATGAAATTGCGCAAATGTTAATAAATATTGATTTGCACTACTTATGGCCACCGAACATCAGTAATCACTAAAACATCAGTAATCACACTAAAACATTCTTATAGGCTGATAACCACAACAATCAGAGGTCACAACACATAATTCTTGTCGGCTGTTGACCATTAATCATCAGACGTCGCAGCACAACATTCTTATACGCTTATGACCGTCAGACAGACGTCCCAGCACAACATTCTTATACGCTTATGACCGTCAGACAGACGTCCCAGCACAGCATTCTTATATGCTGATGACCGTCAGACAGACGTCCCA
>OY759265.1:545000-562500 GCA_963662155.1 Lamellibrachia columna | reverse complement strand
CACACACACTCACAATTGCGTTAACATATCAAGTTAACATAACGATTTGCGTTGTTTATTTCTTCCTTCAGACGTCACTGACTTTTGTCAGTGGGAGACATTCAACGTTACTTGTTCGCTGGACTACGTCATATTCGTTCGTCACGCCCTCTACGGTCGAATGCAGTTCAACCGCTGCCTCGACACAGACTATGGCAATATCGGATGTTCGGTGGATGTCATCACCTACGTTGACAGTAGATGCTCCGGCAGGCGGCGCTGTCAACTTGCTCTACCGGATCCGGTGTTGGACAAGTGGCCACGACCATGTCCAAGCGATTTGAAGGCGTATCTCCAGGTGGCATATAGCTGTCTCAAGGGTACGCGACTTCATTGGGGTGTATGATACAAATAACGGTAAAACGAAGTACTGTGATGTTTATGCCTGTGACATACACATTCCTAGTCATTATCGATACAGCTGATATATTATTTACTGTTTAAGGTTTACGGGGCTAAATTTGCGAAACATATTCAAACCATGATATTTGTAATGGAATAACAACAACGATTTAAACACGTGTTTACATGTTTCACATCTGATAATAATAGTTATGATATTTATTGATGTGTTAACGACTAACCTAGCCAATATTCAACATATTAGTATGTCATCTTCTGAAATATAATTCGTATTTCTTTATTGTGGTATGCTAAATCAATGTAAAGGTTAGATATGTTTATAGTTGCGGTAATGTCTGTGACCATTAGAATACAATCACATATGAAACTATTGCTTATCCGGGACGCGCTTGTTAACAAATGCATGTCAACGCATTTGAATACAAATGCAACTGTTTAAATTTATTGAAACGTAAATGCAATTTTCCAGGATGGCTAACAAATGCAAATGCAAATGCAAATGTTTTGGTTATGCATATGTAAATGCATTTTAATTAATAATTTTGTTTGCGTTATATTTCGAACTTAAATAATGTACAAATCACACTATTAATTCAATGAAATCGCAAAGTAACATATAGTAACATATAGTAACGTATAGTAACATATAGTAACATATAGTAATATAATATCATTAATATGTACCCCAAAAGCTGAAAGAACGAGTTGTGAAAGTGGATTCACAGGTCAGGTAATACTTCCATAATTTGCTCCATAATGAGCACATTTCCAAAGAGAGTGTGTGAAAGTGAAAGTGGAGTTGTATTTGAGGCAGCGGTGCCATCATCTGCTGAGGATTCTGCTCACCAGAAAGCACTTTTTCATAGTTTGACAAAGAATTAGATTCACAAGTGAGACAGTGTAATGCAATGTGGGGCTTAGGTTGTATTAATGACGACTAACAATCAAACAACTATTAACATTGCACAATATGACGCTTATTTAGCATTATACAACGGCTAGCCGTGCTGATACCCACCCGACATTCACAAACGTATGTTTGACATAGGATTCATAGGATTCTCAGAAAGAGGCAGCCATGCATTATCTGGATGGAAATTTGCAGATGACACAAAAATATTCAGAAAGGTTACTAATGATACAGATAAACAAAGTTCACAGGATGATCTAGATAAATTAGTTAAATGGTCAGAAAAATGGCAAATGTTATTCAATTTTGGGAACTGTAAACGCATACACATAGGACATGGAAACATGGACGAAGAATATAAAATGGGTGATGCTGTACTATGTACAACCACACAAGAAAAGGACTTAGGAGTAACATTTAGTGCTGACATGAAAGTTTCATGTGGGATTGCTGTTTCAAAAGGAAATCAAATTCATGGGCTAATTAGGAAAACCATCATGTATAAGGAGAAACAGCTAATTATACCCCTGTACAAAGCAATAGTTAGACCACATTTGGAATATTGTATTTAAACATGGAGGCCGTATCGTAAAAAGGACATAGACAAGCTAGAAAGAATACAAAGAAGAGCAACTAAAATTATTCCAGAATTGAGAGACCTTAGTTACGAAACTCCCTTATTATAATGTGGTTTGACAACACTAGAGACCAGGAGACTAAGAGGAGACCAAATAGAAGTGTTTAAAATACTGAACGGTTATGAGGATGATGATAGGAATATGTTCTTCAAATTTAGAGAAGGCAGTAGAACCAGAGGAAACAAAGCAGCATTAGTTAAGGAGTAGTGTAGGTGGGACATGAGAAAGTACTCTTTCTCACAGAGGGTGAGAAATGAATGGAACAAACTGCCAAATGATTGTGTTAATGCTAGTAGTGGAATATGTTTAAAAATAGATTTGACAGATATATGATAAGAGCGGGCTACACATAGATGATAACATTGTTGGACTCTCGATAAGCCAATGGCTTCCTTGTCCACTTGCCATCTGGAACTTGTTGTTTAGGATTGTAATCTTGTTCAATCTTGTTAAATCACAGTAATACGACTACCTGATTGGTCTAGAACATTTCAACTCAAATAACACTCGGCTGTCTCGTTCTGAGAATCCAGCTGACGTTTGAATAATTTCGAACACGATCGAGTAAGCTCGTTGACATAGACACGCGACTATTCGAACACTTTGCGTGTTTTCTGTTAATGTTCTGATTTGCGTAATCTGCGTCAAGCGTCTGCATCAGTTCTTTCGTACAGTACGAATACTTCGTGAAACCGGCCCAGCAACATATATCCAAATGTAGGAAGTGAAAATATGCTGATGTGTTAATTTGCCGTTATATAACGGGAATAACATGCGTACAGTTTGTTGATTTTAACAAGATTTAACAAGATTGCCATCCCAAACAACAAGTTCCAGTTGGCAAGTGGACAAGGAAGCCATTGGCTTATCGAGAGTCCAACAATGTTATCATGTATGTGTAGCCCGCTCTTATCATATATCTGTCAATTCAACTTTTAAACATATTCATACTACTAGCATTAACACAATCATTTGGCAGTTTGTTCCATTCATTTATCACCTTCTGTGAGAAAGAGTACTTTCTCATGTCCAACCTACACTGCTCCTTAACTAATGCTGCTTTGTTTCCTCTGATTCTACTGCCTTCTTTAAGTTTGAAGAACATATTCCTATCAACATCCGCATAACCGTTCAGTATTTTAAACACTTCTATTTGGTCTCCTCTTATTCTCCTGGTCTCTAGTGTTGTTAAACCACATTGTAATAAGCTACTTTCGTAACTAAGGTCTCTCAATTCTGGAATAATTTTAGTTGATCTTCGTTGTATTCTTTCTAGCTTGTCTATGTCCTTTTTACGATATGACCTCCATGCTTGAAAACAATATTCCAAATGTGATCTAACTATTGCTTTGTACATGGGTACAATTAGCTGATTCTCCTTATACATGATAGCTCTCTTAATTAGTCCTAGAATTTGATTTCCTTTCGAAGCAACAATCCCACATTGCTGTTAAACTTTCATGTCAGCACCATATGTTACTCCTAAGTCCTTTTCTTGTGTGGATGTACATAGTACAGCATCGCCCATATTATATTCTTCGTCCATGTTTCCATGTCCTATGTGTATGCGTTTACATCTCCCAAAATTTAATAACATTTGCCATTTTTCTGACCATTTAACTAATTTATCTAGATCATCCTGTAAACTTTGTTTATCTGTATCATAAGTAAATTTCTGAATACTTTTGTGTCATCTGCAAATTTCAGTACTTTGCTAGATATGTCATCATCCAAATCATTTATATATATTAAAAACAGTATAGGGCCTAATACTTATCCCTGTGGTACCCCACTCAGAACAGATTTCCAGTTTGAAATGTCACCATCCAGATAACATCACTTGAGTCTCCGGCACTCTTAAGATTATCTGGCTGGTAGCACTCTCGTGACATCAACAAACAGTCTAGTATTCCCTAAACATCACAAAACTGTTTACCATGTGCATAATCTAACTGTAATAATTATTAAAACAATTGCATAAGCATTTAAGACACATTTCATAAGGCATTTCAAAAATAAACTGTTGGGAGAAGCATTAAAATGCAAATGCAAATTTGAATGCACGCATTCAAATGCAAATGCACTGAACATTTTACGACTGCATTTGAATGCGCATTCAAATGAATTTTGTTAAGATGTCTGCATCGGAGTGTCTCACAACGAGTTCAAAGGTTGTGTTTAAAAGGCGGGAAATAAATGTTGAGTTTGTTTTGTAATTACACTTCCCCTGCGGTTTTAGTGCAAAGCGGAACTGAATACTGTGGGTCGTCGGAATACACAAAGGTGTCTCAAACAAATGGCTTTCTCTCGAATGCTATTACCGAAGAAACCGGCTTAGGTTCTTCCAACTGCCCTTGGCTTGTTAAGGCCGAACAGGGACAACAGATCAGTATATCACTGTGGGACTTCGCTGTATGGTCTAGCGACAAGGGCAGTATCTCGCAACAATCGCCGGACAAGTCGGGGCTGTGTCATATATACGCCTATGTGGAAGAGTATGGCACTGGGAGCAGCGTGACACTGTGTGGAGGAGCCACGCGCGAGAGCGTCGTGTACACGTCAGAGACAAACGCAATTGTCGTCAAGGTGCCAAATCCACGGTTATCGAATCCACCTGCGTATTTTCTCTTAAAATATGAAGGCAAGTATCAATGCGTTGTTTTATGAGGATACAAAGTAACGAATATTAGCTTACGTGTTGTTAATAATGTTTGTTTGGGTGCTTGCTTGCGTGGGAGCGTGCGTGCGGTGTACGTGTGTGCGTGCGTGCGTGTGTGCGTTCGTGCGTACATGCATGCATGACGCATCCGATGTTATAACAATTGATGTTGCATCTTTATATCTGCTGTTATACATTGCACTGCTGTTGCTACTGTTGCTGCTGCTGCAGCTGCTGTTGCTGCCAAAGACACTACTTGTGCTACAGCTACTGCTAGTGCTGCTGGTGTTGTTGTTGTTACTGCTGTTGCTGCTGCTGCCGCTGTTGCTGCCAAAGACACTACTGGTGCTACAGCTACTGCTAGTGCTGCTGGTGTTGTTGCTGTTACTGCTGTTGCTGCTGCTGCCGCTGTTGCTACCAATGACACTACTGGTGCTACTGTTACTGCTTGTGCTGCTGGTGTTGTTGCTGTTACTGCTGTTGCTGCTGCTGCCGCTGTTGCTACCAATGACACTACTGGTGCTACTGTTACTGCTTGTGCTGCTGGTGTTGTTGCTGTTACTGCTGTTGCTGCTGCTGCCGCTGTTGCTACCAATGACACTACTGGTGCTACTGTTACTGCTTGTGCTGCTGGTGTTGTTGCTGTTACTGCTGTTGCTGCTGCTGCCGCTGTTGCTGCCAAAGACACTACTGGTGCTACAGCTACTGCTAGTGCTGCTGGTGTTGTTGCTGTTACTGCTGTTGCTGCTGCTGCCGCTGTTGCTACCAATGACACTACTGGTGCTACTGTTACTGCTTGTGCTGCTGGTGTTGTTGCTGTTACTGCTGTTGCTGCTGCTGCCGCTGTTGCTGCCAAAGACACTACTGGTGCTACAGCTACTGCTAGTGCTGCTGGTGTTGTTGTTGTTACTGCTGTTGCTGCTGCTGCCGCTGTTGCTGCCAAATACACTACTGGTGCTACAGCTACTGCTAGTGCTGCTGGTGTTGTTGCTGTTACTGCTGTTGCTGCTGCTGCCGCTGTTGCTACCAATGACACTACTGGTGCTACTGTTACTGCTTGTGCTGCTGGTGTTGTTGCTGTTACTGCTGTTGCTGCTGCTGCCGCTGTTGCTACCAATGACACTACTGGTGCTACTGTTACTGCTTGTGCTGCTGGTGTTGCTGGTGCTACTGTTGATGTTGCTTGTTATGGCGATTATGAAGAAAAATATGACAATAATGACGGTTACTATTTACAAAGACGTTGACAGAATATAAGGATAGATGCTCGTATAACCCAACGTCGCATTGCAGTCACAGGATGTGCCGACTTCATTGCTTCGGCAGACATGGTCGTCAGAAGGAGGGGGGGTCGCGTCTTCGTCAAATGCAAGCAATCGGAGGAGACGTGGGAAATAACGTGTGACGGTCACAGATGGATGGGTCCGGGCCGCAATTGCAGCACAGCTTCCTCGCGTAATTACATTTAACCTGAATAATATCATATCATAACATATCATGACAAACGTGTCACTCTTATAAAGTGTAAATAACCTTTGCGCATCCCTATTCATAATATTATGCTAAACGATTATGGCTTTTTGCGCTTCTGAACGCAGATTCCTGAGGATTTAGTCGTTATAGAAGTTCTGTTTTTTATTACTATTATTATTATTATTAAATCATGAGTTTTGATTTTGCTTCCCTATGAAAGTGTTATTATTATTATTATTATTAAACAATGAGTTTTGATTTTAATGTCTTCATTATCTGCTGGTCTGCAGATAATGAAGCCATTTTTTAAAACGAAAGTACGTTAACAAAACCCATACATGATAACGCGCATAACGTTCACTGTGTTAGATAGGATAGAAGTTGATCCTGGGTTTGGCCGAAGTCGGTTTTGATTTGATTTCTCTTCTTGGTTTTTGCCGGATGTGGCTGAACCACAACAAGCACTGTGGACATCGTGTATTGTTACAAGTGCTAAGCCAGGATACCGCAGTGCTGTTTTTTGCCGGATGTGGCTGAACCACAACAAGCACTGTGGACATCGTGTATAGTTACAAGTGCTAAGCCAGGATACCGCAGTGCTGTTTTTTGCCGGATGTGGCTGAACCACAACAAGCACTGTGGACATCGTGTATTGTTACAAGTGCTAAGCCAGGATACCGCAGTGCTGTTTGTGCCGGATGTGGCTGAACCACAACAAGCACTGTGGACATCGTGTATTGTTACAAGTGCTAAGCCAGGATACCGCAGTGCTGTTTTTCAGTTGTTTTTATTAATGTCTCAATGTCTGTGTAACATTGCATTGTTGGTCGTCAATCAGCTATGACCGTAACAACAAGAGCATTTTGGTGATGAAGTATGACGTTCGCACATCCATGTCAACATGATAACTTATGCAAGTAAATTCCTGCATTGTCTGCAATTTAACAGTTTCTTTAACAAGAATTAAAAAAGATCGCCATCCCAAACAACAAGTTCTATACGGCAAGTGGACAAGGAAGAAATTGGCTTATCGAGAGTCCAGCCATTTTCTCATCTATGTGTATCCTCCCTTATCAGATATCTACCAATTCTATGTTTAAACATATTCACACTACTAGCATTAACACAATCATTTGGCAGTTTGTTCCATTAATTTATCATCCTCTGTGAGAAAGAGTATTTTCTCATGTACAACCTACACTGCTCCTTAACTAATGCTGCTTTGTGTCCTCTGGTTCTACTGCCTTCTTTAAGTTTGAAGAACATATTCCTATCAACATCCTCATAACCATTCACTATATTAAACACTTCTATTTGGTCTCCTCTTAGTCTCCTGGTATCTAGTGTTGTCAAGCCACATTGTAATAAGCGACTTTCGTAACTAAGGTCTCTCAATGCTGGAATCATTTTAATTGCTCTTCCTTCCTTGAATTTCTAGCTTGTCTATGTGCTTTTTTATGATAGGGCCTCCATGCTTGAATATAATATTCCAAATGTGGTCTAACTATTTCTTTGTACAAGGGTACAATTCGCTTTGTCTCCTTATACGTGATAGTTCTCCTAATTAGCCCTAGAATTTGATTTCCTTTCGAAGCAGCCATCCGACATTGCTCTGAAACTTTCATGTCAGCACTAAATGCTATTCCTAAGTCCTTTTCTTGTGTGGTTCTACCTAGTACAGCATCCTCCATTTTATATTCTCCGTCCATCTTTCTATGTGCTATGTGTATGCATTTACACTTCCCAAAATTGAATAACATTTGCAATTTTTCTGACCATTTAACTAATTTCTCTAGATCATCCTGTAAACTTTGTTTTTCTGTAACATTAGTAACCTTTCTGAAAAATGTTGTGTCATCTGCAAATTTCATTACTTTGCTAGATATGTCATCTTCCAAATATTTATATATATATATATATATATATATATATATATATATATATATATATATATATATATATATATATATATATATATATATATATATATATATATATATATATATATATATATATATATGCATTCTTTCCATATATATATATACATATATATGCATATATATACATATATATATATATATATATATATATATATATATATATATATATATATATATATATATATACATATATATATATATATATATATATATATATATATATATATATATATATATATATACATACATATATATATATATATATATATATATATATATATATATATATATATATATATGAAAAACAGTATAGGGCCTAATACTGACCCCTGTGGTACCCCACTCAAAACCGATTTCCAATTTGAATTCTCACCATCTGCTATTATCTCTGTCTTTTGTGTGAAAGCCACTCTTCTATGCAATTGATTACATCATTACCTATACCATACCAATCTTTGATGTTGCGCTTTGTCGAAAGCTTTCTGAAAATCTAAGTAGACAACATCCACTGGTGACCCGTCATCTACCCACTTTGTAATTTCTTCCAAAAAACATAAGGATTGGTTAGACACGACCTTGCTTTTAGGAACCCATGTTGAGATGTATTTGTTAATTTATGTCTTACAAGGAATTCCAACATGTGGTCTCTAATTAATGTTTCGAGTAATGTACATACAACTGATGTTAAACTCACTGGTTTGTAATTTTCTGGCTTGTTCCTCGATCCCTTCTTAAATAGTGGCGTAATGTTTGCTTCTTTCCATTCTGAAGGAACCATTCCTTCTTCTAGTGAAAAGTTAAAAAAATTTGCAAGTGGTGTACTAATTTGCTCAACAATTTCCTTAAGCAGTTTTGGTGGAATCCCATCAACTCCAGTTGATTTATTATCTTTCATCTTCTTAATCTTCTTTGCTATAATTTCAGGAGTTACAAATAACTGCCCTAAATGTTTTGATTTACTGCCCTCAAATAACCTTTAGAAAATTGAACGAGCTGATATCTCCTGAGCTGATATCTTCAGAGCTGATATATCCTGTGGTAAAACCTGAGCTGAAATACTCATTCAGGACCTCTGCCATTTGAAACCCGTCTGAAATTATGTTTCCACTGTTGTTTTCCAGAGGTCCGACCTTATCTCGAACTTTCTGCATAAGCATAGAAAATCTTGCTGTAATTTGTTATATTACTTGCCAATTGTTTTTCAAAGGTTCATTTAGATTTTCTAATTTCAGTTGTAGCTAGGCGAAGTGCCTCTTTGTAATTTGCATATTCTTCATCCTTTCTGGTACGCCTATAAACACTATTCTTCTAATAGCTTCTTTTGACAAGTGTTTCTTTCTAGACCGTTTTCCTTGTTTTTTCAAGGGAACAAATTTATTGATGATACTTTCAATTTCATATTTCAGAATATTTTATCATTCAGTTGCGGTCTTATTCATCAGCATGTTATTCCAATCTAGCTTTACTAAGTATTTTCTCCTATCTTTATAGTTACCTTTGTGGAAGTTTCTCCTATACATTTTACTTTCTGATTTTACATTGATATAAAAATGTATTTGATTTTGGTCACTGTAACCAAATGGTTCATGTATTTTTGCATTGTCCTCTAATTCTTTTTGTGATGACAAAACTATATCTAATACATTATCTCCCCTGGTTGGTTCTAGCACGTGCTGAGTAAGGAAGCTATCCTGAATTAAAAATAGAAATTGTTGGTCCTCACGCCTGTACTGTCTAGTGATTTCCATTGCATGTGTCCATTGTTAAAATCTCCCATTATGATACATTCTCCTTTACTAACTTCCTTTATAACATTTTGTATTTTTGCGTTAGCCCTAACTCACAGCCGTTCGCCACCTTTCTCGCCGAATTTCGCGATATGGTTGAGCGCGTTGTTACAAAATCCGGTCTCGTAATCTTTGGTGTCTTTAACGTGCGATACGGTGATAACGATGACCAGCTCGCACGAGTTCTATGCATTCTTCTGTCCGACGCCAACTTGAGACAGAACGTCACCGCCTCGTCGACTTCACGTATCACACGGGTATCTGTCGACGATCGTGTTACCGATCACCATTCTTTGTGATCTCGTCCCTACCAAGCCACACCACAAGGAGATCACGTTGGGTCCATATGCTGCGATTGACAAATCCCACTTCACGAAAGACCTCTCTGAGTACAAGTTCATTACCAAACCTGTTTGTGACGTAGGCAGCCTATACGGCCAGTACCACCCAACCTGTATGTGACGTAGGCGGCCTATTCGGCTAGTACCACCCAACCTGTCTGTGACGTAGGCAGCCTATTCGGCCAGTACCACCCAACCTGTCTGTGACGTAGGCGGCCTATTCGGCCAGTACCACCCAACCTGTCTGTGACGTAGGCGGCCTATACGGCCAGTACCACCCAACCTGTCTGTGACGTAGGCGGCCTATACGGCAAGTACCACCCAACCTGTCTGTGACTTAGGCGGCCTATACGGCCAGTACCACCCAACCTGTCTGTGACGTAGGCGGCCTATACGGCAAGTACCACCCAACCTGTCTGTGACGTAGGCGGCCTATACGGCCAGTACCACCCAACCTGTCTGTGACGTAGGCGGCCTATGCGGCCAGTACCACCCAACCTGTCTGTGACGTAGGCGGCCTATACGGCAAGTACCACCCAACCTGTCTGTGACGTAGGCGGCCTATGCGGCCAGTACCACCCAACCTGTCTGTGACGTAGGCGGCCTATTCGGCCAGTACCACCCAACCTGTTTGTGACGTAGGCGGCCTATACGGCCAGTACCACCCAACCTGTCTGTGACGTAGGCGGCCTATACGGCAAGTACCACCCAACCTGTCTGTGACGTAGGCGGCCTATACGGCCAGTACCACCCAACCTGTCTGTGACGTAGGCGGCCTATACGGCAAGCACCACCCAACCTGTCTGTGACGTAGGCGGCCTATACGGCCAGTACCACCCAACCTGTCTGTGACGTAGGCGGCCTATGCGGCCAGTACCACCCAACCTGTCTGTGACGTAGGCGGCCTATGCGGCCAGTACCACCCAACCTGTCTGTGACGTAGGCGGCCTATGCGGCCAGTACCACATGGAGATTTCCTGTTTGATCGATCGTCACGCTCCACTTGTGCAGCGTATGTCACTGACCGCCCGCGTACTACATGGTGGTGTTAGCGACTTAATGAGTTAACGCGTCAGTTCCATCGACGTGAACGTTCCTTGGCAAACTCTTGCTTCTACGAAAGCAGATTATACTGCAATGAGATCGAGTCGTCTTCTAACTATAACCGTGCGATGTTCCGCATTGCTAGTCATCTTCTTGGCCGTACTGGTGCAAACTTTCTTACGAATGGCACTAACGATCCTGCCATTGTTGCCGATCGATTCGTTCACTACTTCTCCGACAAGATCAACTCTATAAGCAGTCGAATCCAGGGCCGCTAGAATATGTTGGTAACGCACAACCACGTGGTGTCACGGCGCTTCTGTTAACGTTTCAACCGGCTTCGCTCGAATCAGTGGGTGGAGTGAACACTTGTACCATCAGTGTGAGTAGCCAACAGATGCAACATCAATGTGTGGACTAACCAGCTGTACCATCAATATGTGGAGTCGATAGCTGCACCTTACATGTGTGGAGTCAATAGCTGCATTACACATGTGTGAAATCAACAGCTGTACCACCAATGTGTAGAAACAACAGATTTGCCAGCAATGTGTGGAGTAAACAGCTGCACAATAAATGTGTGGAGCAAACAGCTGTGCCATCAATGTGAGTAACCAACCGATGCACCATCAATTTGGGTACTCAACAGTTGCACCATCATTGTGTGGAATCAACAGCTGTACCATCAATGTGAGTAACCAACACAAGGTGCACAATTCATGTGTGGAGTCAACATATGTGCCATCAATGTGTGCAGTTAACAGTTGCACCACAAATTGTGCAGTCAACAGCTGCACCACCAATGTGTGGCGTCAACATCTATACCATACATCAATGTGTGGGATTATCAACTGTGCCATCGATGTGTGGAGTCAACAGCTGTACCATCAATGTGTAGATTCAACATATATGCCATCAATGTGTGGAATCAACAGCTGCACAATCAACATGTGGCGTCAACAGCTGTATCATCAATGTGTATAATCAACAGCTACACCAACATTGTGTGTGGCCAACAGCTGTGCCGTCAATATATGGAGTCAACAGCTGCACCATGAATGTGTGGAATCAACAGCTGTACCATGAATGTGTGGAGTCAACAACTGAACCATCAATGTATGGAGTCAACAGCTGTACCATCAAAGTGTGGAGTCAACAGCTGTACCATCAATGTGTTGTCGCATATGACTGCTGCGTGTCCCACCATTGGCTCAATTTCTTAATATTTGTAGCACAATTACGAAAAGCAAGCATGTAGAAATGGGTCATGGTGTTGACAAACCAGTTTTAATATATAAAAGTAATGGACTTGTTTTAACCATTCGCACTGGCTTCCAGTGCAGTTGTCCTAGTTTGCACCATGTTGATTAAGCAGCAGCTGAAGCAATGTCATTAGCAGAGTCAACAAGTTACCCTCGGGTGAAATGCGGGTGCTGCAGTAGAGCTTCTTAGTGTGTCCCAATTTATATTGGCCATACAATCGTTTATTGTTTGAAACAGTGTGCTGCAGTCAATTTGGTATTGCATAGACTATTTCCCATGCACTGCAAACAATGTGTTCACACCTTTCTCTTCCTATTTCCCATGCACTGCAAACAATGTGTTCACACCTTTCTCTTCCTATTTCCCATGCACTGCAAACAATGTGTTCACACCTTTCTCTTCCTATTTCCCATGCACTGCAAACAATGTGTTCACACCTTTCTCTTCCTATTTCCCATGCACTGCAAACAATGTGTTCACACCTTTCTCTTCCTATTTCCCATGCACTGCAAACAATGTGTTCACACCTTTCTCTTCCTATTTCCCATGCACTGCAAACAATGTGTTCACACCTTTCTCTTCCTATTTCCCATGCACTGTAAACAATGTGTTCACACCTTTCTCTTCCTATTTTCCATGCACTGCAAACAATGTGTTCACACCTTTCTCTTCCTATTTCCCATGCACTGCAAACAATGTGTTCACACCTTTCTCTTCCTATTTCCCATGCACTGCAAACAATGTGTTCACACCTTTCTCTTCCTATTTCCCATGCACTGCAAACAATGTGTTCACACCTTTCTCTTCCTATTTCCCATGCACTGCAAACAATGTGTTCACACCTTTCTCTTCCTATTTCCCATGCACTGCAAACAATGTGTTCACACCTTTCTCTTCCTATTTCCCATGCACTGCAAACAATGTGTTCACACCTTTCTCTTCCTATTTCCCATGCACTGCAAACAATGTGTTCACACCTTTCTCTTCCTTTTCAACAAACCATGCATCTTGGCCAAATCCAGGATTCACCTGTATCCTACCTGTGCAGATCCACCACGATACACCTCATCCTAATCCAATCCACTAATGTCCTACCTATTACGTTGAGCAGCTCTCACATACTAACCCACACATGATTGGAACCTTTTTCTATCCAAGTGT
This sequence comes from Lamellibrachia columna, assembly GCA_963662155.1. NCBI lineage: Eukaryota > Metazoa > Annelida > Polychaeta > Sabellida > Siboglinidae > Lamellibrachia > Lamellibrachia columna. The sequence goes on along the minus strand of OY759265.1, from coordinate 548,882 downwards.
AACTTACATATGTACAGTTATATCCTGTGGACAATGACGATCTTAATGCTGTCCCTTTGAGACACCGGATCACTGCTCTGTTATGGAGCACTCTTTAATCACTGAATGAAACATATGTTTAAACTGAAGGTACCCATTCCCGTCAATATTATTCTGTCTTTGCGCAGGTACAACTTGGATATTTCCGGCCACCAATGGTTATATCCCTCACTGTAAGTAACTTTGTAATTATACGCCGTACTATAAAACTGATCCATGATCACTCGTCTGTTAATATGCATTATTTAGCTACAGCTGAAATGTCATGATAATATCACGGCCACCGGTAGATACGTCGGTGGAACGTAGTTCGTTCCTATGTCGTTTCGTCGTCATAGTTTATTGTTTACATGATTCTGACATTAAATAAAGATTTTGCCGTTATTTAGCAATTTTATTTGTGTTTCCCCGATTTACACTTCAACAATATTGTGAACATGGTAGTCCAAGACACTTATTATACAACATATAACACAAGACTGCCAGGTGGTTTTAAATCGGAGACTGTCGTACCTATGTCGTCTGACCGCCATGGCTGCCCACTTGAGTTGTATGCATGTCTGACAGCCAAAACTGACCATTTGAGTTGTGTGTATGTCTGACAGCCAAGGCTGACCACTTGAGTTGTGTGTAGGTCTAACAGCTAAGGTTGAACACTTGAGTTGTGTATACGTCTAACAGCCAAGGTTGAACACTTGAATTGTGTGTACCTCTAACAGCCAAGGTTGAACACTTGAATTGTGTGTACGTCTAACAGCCATGGTTGAACACTTGAGTTGTGTGTACGTCTAACAGCCAAGGTTGAACACTTGAGTTGTGTGTATGTCTGACAGCCAAGGCTGACCACTTGAGTTGTTTGTATGTCTAACAGCTAAGGTTGAACACTTGAGTTGTGTATACGTCTAACAGCCAAGGTTGAACACTTGAATTGTGTGTATGTCTGACGGCCAACGCTGACCACTTGAGTTGTGTGTACGTCTGACAGCCATGGTTGACCACTTGAGTAATGTGTATGTCTGACGGCCAACGCTGACCACTTGAGTTATGTGTACGTCTAACAGCCAAGGTTGACCACTTGAGTTATGTGTATGTCTGACGGCCAACGCTGACCACTTGAGTTGTGTGTATGTCTGACAGCCATGGTTGACCACTTGAGTAATGTGTATGTCTGACGGCCAACGCTGACCACTTGAGTTATGTGTATGTCTGACAGCCATGGTTGACCACTTGAGTTATGTGTATGTCTGACGGCCAACGCTGACCACTTGAGTTATGTGTATGTCTAACAGCCATGGTTGACCACTTGAGTTATGTGTATGTCTGACGGCCAACGCTGACCACTTGAGTTATGTGTATGTCTGACAGCCATGGTTGACCACTTGAGTTATGTGTACGTCTGACGGCCAACGCTGACCACTTGAGTTATGTGTATGTCTGACAGCCATGTTTGACCACTTGAGTTATGTGTATGTCTGACGGCCAACGCTGACCACTTGAGTTATGTGTATGTCTGACAGCCATGGTTGACCACTTGAGTTATGTGTATGTCTGACGGCCAACGCTGACCACTTGAGTTATGTGTATGTCTGACAGCCATGGTTGACCACTTGAGTTATGTGTATGTCTGACGGCCAACGCTGACCATTTGAGTTATGTGTATGTCTGACAGCCATGGTTGACCACTTGAGTTATGTGTATGTCTGACGGCCGACGCTGACCACTTGAGTTGTGTGTATGTCTGACAGCCATGGTTGACCACTTGAGTTATGTGTATGTCTGACGGCCAACGCTGACCACTTGAGTTATGTGTATGTCTGACGGCCAACGCTGACCACTTGAGCTGTGTGTATGTCTGAAGGCCAAGGCTGACCACTTGAGTTGCGTGTATGTCTGAAGGCCAATGTTGACCACTTGAGTTGCGTGTATGTCTGAAGGCCAAGGCTGACCACTTGAGTTGCGTGTATGTCTGAAGGCCAAGGTTGACCACTTGAGTTGCGTGTATGTCTGAAGGCCAAGGCTGACCACTTGAGTTGCGTGTATGTCTGAAGGCCAAGGTTGACCACTTGAGTTGCGTGTATGTCTGAAGGCCAAGGCTGACCACTTGAGTTGCGTGTATGTCTGACGGCCATGGTTGACCACTTGAGCTGTGTGTATGTCTGAAGGCCAAGGCTGACCACTTGAATTATGTGTATGTCTGACGGCCATGGTTGACCACTTGAGTTGTGTATATGTCTGACGGCCATGGCTGACCACTTGAATTATGTGTATGTCTGACGGCCATGGTTGACCACTTGAGTTGTGTATATGTCTGACGGCCAAGGCTGACCACTTGAATTATGTGTATGTCTGACGGCCATGGTTGACCACTTGAGTTGTGTATATGTCTGACGGCCATGGCTGACCACTTGAGTTATTTGTATGTCTGACGGCCATGGTTGACCACTTGAGTTGTGTATATGTCTGACGGCCAAGGCTGACCACTTGAATTATGTGTATGTCTGACGGCCATGGTTGACCACTTGAGTTGTATATATGTCTGACGGCCATGGCTGACCGCTTGAGTTATGTGTATGTCTGACGACCAAGGCTGACCACTTGAGTTGTGTGTATGTCTGACGACCAAGGCTGAACACTTGAGTTGTGTATATGTCTGACGACCATGGTTGACCCCTTCAGTTGTGCGTATGTTACAGTTGTACTGATTGTCCTCATCATTGCCATCGCTGTCGTCATAGCACTGGCCATCCTCTGTGTCGGAGTTGTCATCATCAAGCGGTACGTTGTCCATTCGATACCCATTTATATTTGTTATGTTGCCAAAACTATTGTAAATGCTCTTGTTAGCAGTGTACTTGACTATTGCAATTCCCGTTATAATAATATTGCTTTCAAGGACATCTTGAAACTTCAACGTGTGCAAAGTTGTTTGGCAAGGGTAGTTACCCGGTCTCCTCGTTTCTCTCACAGAGAACCACTTCTTAAATCATTGCATTGGCTTCCTGCCCGATATCGCATTATTTGCTAAGATCTGCACAATTACCTATCAATCACTTCCATCCATGCAACCAGCATATTTACATTCACTGCTCACTACTGCAAGACGGCCCAGACACCTTCGACCATCTAATCCTAATCTACTTTTTGTACCCAGTGTGAAGACAAATGTCGGTTTTAGAGCTCGTCGTAAACTAAAAACCTGTTTAAACTCGTTTATCCTCCATAGCTTCCCAGTGCCAATCCAACTGTTTACAACTGGAACTGCTTATCTATTATGAACTGCTTAACCCCTTTTGTACTAATGGCGTCTAATGTAGATTACTAAAGCGAAACCCTTGTTGAACACACAACATCTGTCATCGGCCGCGCCATACTGTTAAATAACCCTACTTAACGAATGTGGTATTCTGGCAATATTTGCACGCCAAATGAAAACATATTTGCATACACCTATTCATATACTTAGCAATATGATATGGCCATGCTATTTGCGTCCAAACTCAACTTATGTAACATATTTTGGCGATTGTTGACTAAACTACTCCTCTTTCAGGCAAAACAAGATGTTTGTCTGAGACTTTGCATTATTTCTGTGTATGTCGACCTCCCTTAATACGTCACTTGTAGCTCAGGTTACCCTGATTTCATAGAACTGCGCATGCATTTGTCGGTCGCACCGGTTACCATGTCAGCCTCGGTCAGAGCAATTACTAGTCTGGCTTTTCCGACTCTCGCTCGTCTTCGTGAACTCCCCGAGAAGAGAGTCTGGCAGCGAAGGTCTCATTGTTACCCACTGAAGCGCCAGCAACCAATCAGCGTCATTTTTGAGATTCTACACTAAAATTG
>OY759265.1:310000-540000 GCA_963662155.1 Lamellibrachia columna | reverse complement strand
TTCTTGAAGGTCTGCCTCAATGTCCACTATACTGCCAGGTCCTGTGTTCTTGAAGGTCTGCCTCACTGTCCACTATATGCCAGGTCCTGTGTACTTGAAGGTCAGCCTCACTGTCCACTACATTGCCAGGTCCTGTGTTCTTGAAGGTCTGCCTCACTGCCCACTATACTGCCAGGTCCTGTGTACTTGAAGGTCTGCCTTATTGTCCACTATACTGCCAGGTCCTGTGTACACGAAGGTCTACCTCTCTGTCCACTATACTGCCAGGTCCTGTGTACTTGAAGGTCTGCCTCATTGTCCACTATGCTGCCAGGTCCTGTGTTCTTGAAGGTCTGCCTCACTGTCCACTATACTGCCAGGTCCTGTGTACTTGAACGTCTGCCTCACTGCCCACTATACCGCCAGGTCCTGTGTTCTTGAAGGTCTGCCTCACTGTCCACTATACTGCCAGGTCCTGTGTACTTGAAGGTCAGCCTCACTGTCCACTATACTGCCAGGTCCTGTGTACTTGAACGTCTGCCTCACTGCCCACTATACTGCCAGGTCCTGTGTTCTTGAAGGTCTGCCTCACTGCCCACTATACTGCCAGGTCCTGTGTACTTGAAGGTCTGCCTCACTGTCCACTATACTGCCAGGTCCTGTGTACTTGAAGGTCTGCCTCACTGTCCACTATGCTGCCAGGTCCTGTGTACACGAAGGTCTGCCTCACTGCCCACTACACTGCCAAGTCCTGTGTACACGAAGGTCTGCGTCACTGTCCACTATGCTGCCAGGTCCTGTGTACACGAAGGTCTGCCTCACTGCCCACTATACTGCCAAATCCTGTGTACACGAAGGTCTGCCTCACTGCCCACTATACTGCCAGTTCCTGTGTACTTGAAGGTCTGCCTCACTGTCCACTATGCTGCCAGGTCCTGTGTACTTGAAGGTCTGCCTCACTGTCCACTATACTGCCAGGTCCTGTGTACACGAAGGTCTGCGTCACTGTCCACTATGCTGCCAGGTCCTGTGTACACGAAGGTCTGCCTCACTGCCCACTATACTGCCAAGTCCTGTGTACACGAAGGTCTGCGTCACTGTCCACTATACTGCCAGGTCCTGGGTACTTGAACGTCTGCCTCACTGCCCACTATGCTGCCAGGTCCTGTGTACACGAAGGTCTGCCTCACTGCCCACTATACTGCCAAGTCCTGTGTACACGAAGGTCTGCCTCACTGCCCACTATACTGCCAGTTCCTGTGTACTTGAGGGTCTGCCTCACTGTCCACTATGCTGCCAGGTCCTGTGTACTTGAAGGTCTGCCTCACTGTCCACTATACTGCCAGGTCCTGTGTACACGAAGGTCTGCCTCACTGTCCACTATACTGCCAGGTCCTGTGTACACGAAGGTCTGCCTCACTGTCCACTATATTGCCAGGTCCTGTGTACACGAAGGTCTGCCTCACTGTCCACTATACTGCCAGTTCCTGTGTACTTGAAGGTCTGCCTCACTGCCCACTATACTGCCAGGTCCTGTGTTCTTGAAGGTCTGCCTCACTGTCCACTATACTGCCAGTTCCTGTGTACTTGAAGGTCTGCCTCACTGCCCACTATACTGCCAGGTCCTGTGTACTTGAAGGTCTGCCTCACTGTCCACTATACTGCCAGGTCCTGTGTACACGAAGGTCTGCCTCACTGTCCACTATACTGCCAGGTCCTGTGTACACGAAGGTCTGCCTCACTGTCCACTATATTGCCAGGTCCTGTGTACTTGAACGTCTGCCTCACTGCCCACTAAACTGCCAGGTCCTGTGTTCTTGAAGGTCTGCCTCACTGCCCACTATACTGCCAGTTCCTGTGTACTTGAAGGTCTGCCTCACTGTCCACTATGCTGCCAGGTCCTGTGTACACGAAGGTCTGCCTCACTGCCCACTTTACTGCCAAGTCCTGTGTACACGAAGGTCTGCGTCACTGTCCACTATGCTGCCAGGTCCTGTGTACTTGAAGGTCTGCCTCACTGTCCACTATACTGCCAGGTCCTGTGTACACGAAGGTCTGCGTCTCCGTCCACTATGCTGCCAGGTCCTGTGTACTTGAAGGTCTGCCTCACTGTCCACTATGTTGCCAGGTCCTGTGTTCTTGAAGGTCTGCCTCACTGTCCACTATGTTGCCAGGTCCTGTGTACTTGAAGGTCTGCCTCACTGCCCACTATACTGCCAGGTCCTGTGTACACGAAGGTCTGCCTCACTGTCCACTATACTGCCAGGTCCTGTGTACTTGAAGGTCTGCCTCATTGTCCACTATACTGCCAGGTCCTGTGTACACGAAGGTCTACCTCACTGTCCACTATACTGCCAGGTCCTGTGTTCTTGAAGGTCTGCCTCACTGTCCACTATACTGCCAGGTCCTGTGTACTTGATGGTCTGCCTCACTGTCCACTACACTGCCAGGTCCTGTGTACTTGAAGGTCTGCCTCATTGTCCACTATACTGCCAGGTCCTGTGTACACGAAGGTCTACCTCACTGTCCACTATACTGCCAGGTCCTGTGTACTTGAAGGTCTGCCTCACTGTCCACTATACTGCCAGGTCCTGTGTACTTGATGGTCTGCCTCACTGTCCACTATACTGCCAGGTCCTGTGTACTTGAAGGTCTGCCTCACTGTCCACTATACTGCCAGGTCCTGTGTACTTGATGGTCTGCCTCACTGTCCACTACACTGCCAGGTCCTGTGTACTTGAAGGTCTGCCTCATTGTCCACTATACTGCCAGGTCCTGTGTACACGAAGGTCTACCTCACTGTCCACTATACTGCCAGGTCCTGTGTACTTGAAGGTCTGCCTCACTGTCCACTATACTGCCAGGTCCTGTGTACTTGATGGTCTGCCTCACTGTCCACTATACTGCCAGGTCCTGTGTACTTGAAGGTCTGCCTCATTGTCCACTATACTGCCAAGTCCTGTGTACACGAAGGTCTACCTCACTGTCCACTATACTGCCAGGTCCTGTGTACTTGAAGGTCTGCCTCACTGTCCACTATACTGCCAGGTCCTGTGTACTTGATGGTCTGCCTCACTGTCCACTATACTGCCAGGTCCTGTGTACTTGAAGGTCTGCCTCATTGTCCACTATACTGCCAGGTCCTGTGTACACGAAGGTCTACCTCACTGTCCACTATACTGCCAGGTCCTGTGTACTTGAAGGTCTGCCTCACTGTCCACTATACTGCCAGGTCCTGTGTACACGAAGGTCTGCTTCACTGTCCACTATACTGCCAGGTCCTGTGTACTTGAAAGTCTGCCTCACTGTCCACTATACTCCCAGGCCTGTGTTCTTGAAGGTCAGCCTCACTGTCCACTATACTGCCAGGTCCTGTGTTCTTGAAGGTCTGCCTCACTGTCCACTATACTGCCAGGTTCTGTGTTCTTGAAGGTCTGCCTCACTGTCCACTATACTGCCAGGTCCTGTGTACACGAAGGTCTACCTCTCTGTCCACTATACTGCCAGGTCCTGTGTACTTGAAGGTCTGCCTCACTGTCCACTATACTGCCAGGTCCTGTGTACACGAAGGTCTACCTCTCTGTCCACTATACTGCCAGGTCCTGTGTACTTGAAGGTCTACCTCACTGTCCACTATACTGCCAGGTCCTGTGTACTTGGAGGTCTGCCTCATTGTCCACTATACTGCCAGGTCCTGTGTAAACGAAGGTCTGCCTCACTGTCCACTATACTGCCAGGTCCTGTGTACACGAAGGTCTGCCTCACTGTCCACTATACTGCCAGGTCCTGTGTACACGAAGGTCTACCTCTCTGTCCACTATACTGCCAGGTCCTGTGTACTTGAAGGTCTGCCTCATTGTCCACTATACTGCCAGGTCCTGTGTACACGAAGGTCTGCCTCACTGTTCACTATACTGCCAGGTCCTGTGTACACGAAGGTCTACCTCTCTGTCCACTATACTGCCAGGTCCTGTGTACTTGAAGGTCTGCCTCATTGTCCACTATACTGCCAGGTCCTGTGTTCTTGAAGGTCTGCCTCACTGTCCACTATATTGCCAGGTCCTGTATACTTGAAGGTCTACCTCACTGTCCACTATACTGCCAGGTCCTGTGTACACGAAGGTCTACCTCACTGTCCACTATACTGCCAGGTCCTGTGTTCTTGAAGGTCTGCCTCACTGTCCACTATACTGCCAGGTCCTGTGTACACGAAGGTCTACCTCACTGTCCACTATACTGCCAGGTCCTGTGTACTTGAAGGTCTGCCTCATTGTCCACTATACTGCCAAGTCCTGTGTACACGAAGGTCTGCCTCACTGTCCACTATACTGCCAGGTCCTGTGTACACGAAGGTCTACCTCTCTGTCCACTATACTGCCAGGTCCTGTGTACTTGAAGGTCTGCCTCATTGTCCACTATACTGCCAGGTCATGTGTACACGAAGGTCTGCCTCACTGTCCACTATACTGCCAGGTCCTGCTGATCACCTCAACTTCTGCGACGAACAACAGCGGACTTTGGACAACGCTGTTTCATGCCAATGTTCACTCTGAAGCGCCGTTATTCCCCGACCGCACACTCTACCTTTTGTCTCTTCGCATGTGCCTTCTACCATCCTCATCTCTGGAACACTCATGTATCTCAATTGGCCATTGCCATCTCTCTCAGAACTGTTTCGTATGCGTTTTCGAGCCATTTTCGCTTTTCCGTCCAGTCTCGTCTACGTAAAATGTCCATATCAATTCCTTCGTAACATCCCCACCCCCGGCCGAATTTCGTATTTATTTAATGTATGAACCATCCCCATGGGCTCTCCCTTCTCCTTCCCTCTTGTCTCCCCATGGGCCATCCCCATGGGCTCTCATTCTATTTCAGTCCCTTACCAAAAAGAACGAGTGGAACGAGGGAACGGCAGACATAGAGCCAAACACAGACTGAGAGCCAAACACAGACAGAGAGCCAAACACAGACAGAGAGCCAAACACAGACAGAGAGCCAAACACAGACAGAGAGCCAAACACAGACAGAGAGCCAAACACAGACAGAGAGCCAAACACAGACAGAGAGCCAAACACAGACACAAACTGCAAGATTATTTGATTTCCCTTTCATTTCGCAATATAAAGCTGGTGATAAGAATTCCATGTCGACGCACATTGCGACGCTCAAATCCTTTACGTCTCCGTCGTACGACGTATGCTGCCCCCATGTTATATACCATGTGTTATACACCATGTGTTATACACCATGAGTTATAAACCATGTGTTATACACCATGTGTTATACACTGTGTTTTATACACCATGTGTTATTGACTATGTGTACTCCTGGTACGACTTCAAATAAGACACATGAAAGCTCAGTATGCATTCACAAACTAGACTTTATTCAGCAAATTGCATAACACGATTACTTCACAAACTGTGAAAACTGGCTAACTTGAACGTCAGTTAGCCAGTTTGCAGTACATTTGAGAGAGACGGTAGATGAGTGAGGAGTCAGTTGTCGCACTGCGCTGTCGACGACTTGCTGCTGTAGTGGCTGCTAGTCTTGATGACGTCACACATATACTTTCCAGGGCAGACGGTGCACGCCACCTGGCGGTGAGCCAACATCTCGTAGTTCGATTGAAGCACACCCTGTGGATTTGACAAGCTGAGCTACACTGTAAAATACTAATTCAATCAATTCATGGGTAAATGTATATAACATGCGAGCGCCATTCACACATATACTCATATCCACACATGCATATACGTATTCTTTATAGACACAAACAAATTAAGTTTCATAATTAGTCGTGTGGACACACACTGATTGCAAGACAATCAGAAGGAAACCTATAATTAGTCGTGTGGACACACACTGATTGCAAGACAATCAGAAGGAAACCTATAATTAGTCGTGTGGACACACACTGATTGCAAGACAATCAGAAGGTAACCTATAATTAGTCGTGTGGACACACACTGATTGCAAGACAATCAGAAGGAAACCTATAATTAGTCGTGTGGACACACACTGATTGCAAGACAATCAGAAGGAAACCTATAATTAGTCGTGTGGACACACACTGATTGCAAGACAATCAGAAGGAAACCTATAATTAGTCGTGTGGACACACACTGATTGCAAGACAATCAGAAGGTAACCTATAATTAGTCGTGTGGACACACACTGATTGCAAGACAATCAGAAGGAAACCTATAATTAGTCGTGTGGACACACACTGATTGCAAGACAATCAGAAGGTAACCTATAATTAGTCGTGTGGACACACACTGATTGCAAGACAATCAGAAGGAAACCTATAATTTACACAACTCATTGTAAAATAATTTAAGCTACTTTATCTTTCGCCTTTTCTTGCACTCACTTGTTGCACAGCGCAGGCGATCAGGTTGGCCATGGCGTCGATCATCTTCTGACTCGGCTCCTCCGAGTCAAAGTCCCCCATGGCTGCAATGGCGACGGAATCCCCGTTGTGGCCCTGGCTGTGTCCTCCCATGTAGCCCCAGCCTCGGCCCACGTAGGCTCTCCCGTCGCCTCCCACAAGGAAGTTGTAGCCGATGTCGGTCAATTCTGTACGACACAGGTCAGTGCATTGATACAGACAATTACTCGCACACGTTACCGCAAGATAAAGGAAAACAACATTCGACGACCGGCATAGGTGCCAGCCTCATCCTGACTTGGGGGATATAGAGGAAACAACATAGGTGCCAGCCTCATCCTGACTTGGGGGATATAGAGGAAACAACATAGGTGCCAGCCTCATCCTGACTTGGGGGATGTAGAGGAAACAACATAGGTGCCAGCCTCATCCTGACTTGGGGGATGTAGAGGAAACAACAACTGTCCAACCATGTCGTAGAGTAACATAGTAAAGCTACCATGTATGGTAATATAGAATATACATTAAAGTATTTATTAAAATAAATGTCCTTAATAATTAAACAGTTGAAAGCGATTATCGCAGATATATTGTTAGCCGGCGGTTAGTGAAGGCACCAGTAGGCTTGCAATGTGAAAATACGCTGCTTAGTCATTAACGCCGACAACGCGTAATGATAATTAAGTAGCATTATCGTGCTACCCTTAATAATTAAATCGCGATCCGTCGATGCGAATCACCTCCAGCCTTCTATGCATTCATCTCTCTCATCTCAGTCCCTGTATGGAAAAGTACGGGAGATGTTCACGACCCTGGAAAATACCGAAGTATCACGTTCCTGAGTCATGTTCTGCAGGTATTAGAGAGGATTCTGGATGGAAGGATAAGGAGGATAGTGGAGTGTGAAATGGGAGAAAAAAAACAAGGTTTCAGAACAGGAAGAGTTACGGCGGACGGGGTGTTCACTCTGAGATAACTGGTGGCAAACAGACAGGAGGGACAGGAGAATATGGTTCTGGGATTCATAGATCTTGAAAAGGCATACGACACAGTTTCGAAAGAGATGACCATGGTCACGTTCAGGTGGATGGGTGTCCTAAAGGTGGATGGGTGTCATAGAGGCGGAGGTGAGGATGGTTGAATACACATATGAAGAGACCAACGGTAGGGTAGTATGCGGACCGGAAATATCGGAGAAAATCAGGGTGGGTGTCGGCCTGAGACAGGTGAGTGCGCTAAGCCCACTGTTATTCACTGTTATTCACTGTTATTCACTGTTATTCACCGCAGTAGTTTAGGTGATCAGCAGGAAAGCGAGTGCTAGGGACATTCTCCGGAAATGAGGCAAACCTTCAAGAACGGCTGGGACACAGTTAGACTGGAAGGAAATATTTGGCAGACATGGACTGAGAGTAAGTCTGGAGAAGATGGAGATTCTTTGTGTCGGGCAGCAGAAACAGATCTAGATATAAGACAAGTTGAGACAACTTTGTATATCTAGATTGAGCGGTTTGCGGGGACGGCAGCACGGAGACGGAAATTAGCAAGAGAATACCAGCTGGGGCGAGTGCATGGAGGAAAGTTGAAAGGTGATGGGAGATAAACATCGGAAGCAAAAAGGAAAGCTGCTTAGTTCATGCATAACACCAGCCTACCTACACGGCCTAGATACCATTGCGATGACAAAAAAAACATAAAGAAAAAGTGCTACTTTGCGAGAATAACTGGGCGAGAAGAACTGCTGGAATGAAAAGAATAGACAAGCGAAGAATGGAGGAGTTGAGGGAGGAGGTTGGTGGTAGAAAGTAGACAAGCGAAGAATGAAGGAGTTGAGGGAGGAGGTTGGTGGTAGAAAGTAGACAAGCGAAGAATGAAGGAGTTGAGGGAGGAGGTTGGTGGGAGAAAGTAGACAAGCGAAGAATGAAGGAGTTGAGGGAGGAGGTTGGTGGGAGAAAGTAGACAAGCGAAGAATGAAGGAGTTGAGGGAGAAGGTTGGTGGGAGAAAGTAGACAAGCGAAGAATGAAGGAGTTGAGGGAGGAGGTTGGTGGGAGAAAGTAGACAAGCGAAGAATGAAGGAGTTGAGGGAGGAGGTTGGTGGGAGAAAGTAGACAAGCGAAGAATGAAGGAGTTGAGGGAGGAGGTTGGTGGGAGAAAGTATACAAGCGAAGAATGAAGGATTTGAGGGAGGAGGTTGGTGGGAGAAAGTAGACAAGCTACGAATGAAGGAGTTGAGGGAGGAAGTTGGTGGGAGAAAGTAGACAAGCGAAGAATGAAGGAGTTGAGGGAGGAGGTTGGTGGGAGAAAGTAGACAAGCGAAGAATGAAGGAGTTGAGGGAGGAGGTTGGTGGGAGAAAGTAGACAAGCGAAGAATGAAGGAGTTGAGGGAGGAGGTTGGTGGGAGAAAGTAGACAAGCGAAGAATGAAGGAGTTGAGGGAGAAGGTTGGTGGGAGAAAGTAGACAAGCGAAGAATGAAGGAGTTGAGGGAGGAGGTTGGTGGGAGAAAGTAGACAAGCTAAGAATGGAGAAGTTGAGGGAGGAGGTTGGTGGGAGAAAGTAGACAAGCGAAGAATGAAGGAGTTGAGGGAGGAGGTTGGTGGGAGAAAGTAGACAAGCTAATAATGGAGAAGTTGAGGGAGGAAGTTGGTGGGAGAAAGTAGACAAGCTAAGAATGGAGAAGTTGAGGGAGGAAGTTGGTTGGAGAAAGTAGACAAGCGAAGAATGAAGGAGTTGAGGGAGGAGGTTGGTGGGAGAAAGTAGACAAGCGAAGAATGGAGGAGTTGAGGGAGGAGGTTGTGGGAGAAAGTAGACAAGCTAAGAATGGAGAAGTTGAGGGAGGAAGTTGGTGGGAGAAAGTAGACAAGCGAAGAATGGAGAAGTTGAGGGAGGAAGTTGGTGGGAGAAAGTAGACAAGCGAAGAATGGAGAAGTTGAGGGAGGAAGTTGGTGGGAGAAAGTAGACAAGCGAAGAATGAAGGAGTTGAGGGAGGAGGTTGGTGGGAGAAAGTATACAAGCGAAGAATGAAGGAGTTGAGGGAGAAGGTTGGTGGGAGAAAGTAGACAAGCGAAGAATGAAGGAGTTGAGGGAGGAGGTTGGTGGGAGAAAGTAGACAAGCTAAGAATGGAGAAGTTGAGGGAGGAGGTTGGTGGGAGAAAGTAGACAAGCGAAGAATGGAGAAGTTGAGGGAGGAAGTTGGTGGGAGAAAGTAGACAAGCTAAGAATGGAGAAGTTGAGGGAGGAAGTTGGTGGGAGAAAGTAGACAAGCGAAGAATGAAGGAGTTGAGGGAGGAGGTTGGTGGGAGAAAGTAGACAAGCGAAGAATGGAGGAGTTGAGGGAGGAGGTTGGTAGGAGAAAGTAGACAAGCTAAGAATGGAAAAGTTGAGGGAGGAAGTTGGTGGGAGAAAATAGACAAGCGAAGAATGGAGAAGTTGAGGGAGGAAGTTGGTGGGAGAAAGTAGACAAGCGAAGAATGGAGAAGTTGAGGGAGGAAGTTGGTGGGAGAAAGTAGACAAGCGAAGAATGAAGGAGTTGAGGGAGGAGGTTGGTGGGAGAAAGTAGACAAGCGAAGAATGGAGAAGTTGAGGGAGGAAGTTGGTGGGAGAAAGTAGACAAGTGAAGAATGAAGGAGTTGAGGGAGGAGGTTGGTGGGAGAAAGTAGACAAGCGAAGAATGGAGGAGTTGAGGGAGGAGGTTGGTGGGAGAAAGTAGACAAGCGAAGAATGAAGGAGTTGAGGGAGGAGGTTGGTGGGAGAAAGTAGACAAGCTAAGAATGAAGGAGTTGAGGGAGGAAGTTGGTGGGAGAAAGTAGACAAGCGAAGAATTAATGATTTGAGGGAGGAGGTTGGTGGGAGAAAGTAGACAAGCTAAGAATGAAGGAGTTGAGGGAGGAGGTTGGTGGGAGAAAGTAGACAAGCGAAGAATGAAGGAGTTGAGGGAGAAGGTTGGTGGGAGAAAGTAGACAAGCGAAGAATGAAGGATTTGAGGGAGGAGGTTAGTGGGAGAAAGTAGACAAGCGAAGAATGAAGGAGTTGAGGGAGGAGGTTGGTGGGAGAAAGTAGACAAGCGAAGAATGAAGGAGCTGAGGGAGGAGGTTGGTGGGAGAAAGTAGACAAGCGAAGAATGGAGAAGTTGAGGGAGGAGGTTGGTGGGAGAAAGTAGACAAGCGAAGAATGAAGGAGTTGAGGGAGGAGGTTGGTGGGAGAAAGTAGACAAGCGAAGAATGGAGGAGTTGTGGGAGGAGGTTGGTGGGAGAAAGTAGACAAGCGAAGAATGGAGGAGTTGTGGGAGGAAGTTGGTGGGAGAGAGAGTCTCACAAGGAAGCTGATGAGGAGCCGGTTAAAGTGGGTTGGGCATTGTCACAAAGTGGTTTATGAGAATGAGTCTGGATTTATTTTATGCCCCTTTGTTCAGTAGCGTGCGGTAGTCTACGCAAATAGTTTGTTCAGTAGCGTGCGGTAGTCTACGCAAATAGTTTGTTCAGTAGCGTGCGGTAGTCTACGCAAATAGTTTGTTCAGTAGCGTGCGGTAGTCTACGCAAATAGTTTGTTCAGTAGCGTGCGGTAGTCTACGCAAATAGTTTGTTCAGTAGCGTGCGGTAGTCTACGCAAATAGTTTGTTCAGTAGCGTGCGGTAGTCTACGCAAATAGTTTGTTCAGTAGCGTGCGGTAGTCTACGCAAATAGTTTGTTCAGTAGCGTGCGGTAGTCTACGCAAATAGTTTGTTCAGTAGCGTGCGGTAGTCTACGCAAATAGTTTGTTCAGTAGCGTGCGGTAGTCTACGCAAATAGTTTGTTCAGTAGCGTGCGGTAGTCTACGCAAATAGTGCTGCCATATAACATACGGCAGGGAGTGATATTTGCACAATGCAAAGGTGCCACCTGGTGACTAAAGTGGGCTGTACTCGAACCATCTAACTACTTGAGTTAATGTATACCATTAGAATTTGAACATAATTGCTTCGATTAGGATGGTAAAATTTAGTATGTATAGAACCGGTTTTATATGATGAATAAAATGGCATCATTGGGAATCGTATTTAGTGAAGGTATAAGGATTTTGATACAATGAACTAGTCAGTTGTTGATCGGCAAGTAAGCCAGGTGCAACAAACTAATTGACCCTTCTGACAGGTGCTAGCCAGCTCGGAATATTCGTTTTATTAATATAACGCATTAAGTCGTAGGAATTGAGTGATAGAATTAATAGCGTTGTTACCGTCTCGATACAGAGATTCGGGTGATATTAAATTTATAAGAAATTAGTATAATTTGAGGTATATTTGAGTATCTGAAGAGTGTTGGTTGGTTATGTAATGCGTTATTTTAGAACTGAAGTTTTGTACAGGGTGTTACCCCCGACGTTTTGTACAGGGTGTTACCCCCGAAGTTTTGTATAGGGTGTTACCCCCGAAGTTTTGTACAGGGTGTTACCCCCGAAGTTTTGTATAGGGTGTTACCCCCGAAGTTTTGTACAGGGTGTTACCCCCGAAGTTTTGTACAGGGTGTTACCCCCGACGTTTTGTACAGGGTGTTACCCCCGAAGTTTTGTATAGGGTGTTACCCCCGAAGTTTTGTACAGGGTGTTACCCCCGAAGTTTTGTACAGGGTGTTACCCCCGAAGTTTTGTATAGGGTGTTACCCCCGAAGTTTTGTATAGGGTGTTACCCCCGAAGTTTTATACAGGGTGTTACCCCCGAAGTTTTGTACAGGGTGTTACCCCTAAAGTTTTGTATAGGAGTTACCCCCGAAGTTTTGTACAGGGTGTTACCCCCGAAGTTTTGTACAGGGTTTTACCCCCGAAGTTTTATATAGGGTGTTACCCCCGAAGTTTTGTACAGGATGTTACCCCCGAAGTCCTAGGAACGTGATGTCGCAATCCTAGGGATAGTTTACTTATTAAGCTCTGCTATTGGTTAATTAGACTTCCGGTCCATTATGGCCGCCTGAATATTTATCGAATTTAAAGTAAGTTAGGAGCAGGTGATTAATGTGTGCGGTGCTGGAAAGTTGCGAAATCTTCTCGTCTCCGAGACATGGGCTAACGACAAATATTGATTTTATTTTACAACATTCGCCGACACTCGATTGCGATTAACTCTGCATGCATGTGTCGTAGTCACGTCCGCTGCCGCCGTCCCACCCTTCCGCTGCAGCCGTCCCATCCCTTCCGCTGCCGCCGTCCCACCCTTCGGCTGCCGCCGTCCCACCCTTCCGCTGCCGCCGTCCCATCGCTTCCGCTGCCGCCGTCTCACCCTTCCGCTGCCGCCGTCCCACCCTTCCGCTGCCGCCGTCCCATCGCTTCCGCTGCCGCCGTCACGTCACGTTCGCTGCCGCCGTCACGTCTAGTTCGCTGCCGCATTCACATCACGTTCTTTGCCGCCGTCACGTCACGTTCGCTGCCACCGTCACGTCACGTTCGCTGCCGCCATCACATCACGTTCGTTGCCACCGTCACGTTCGCAGCTTCGTTCGTCTGATCCGCATGACGATACCCCGCTCGCCCTCACTACGTGTGATTGAGTTGTATGCCGCATCTACTTCACGTTACGGCGTTTATTCGTGTGACCCTAATCATTCTTCTGACAACACGTACGATTGCTTCGTGTGACGCTCTTTAGTTCGTCGCCCTTTCATTGCTACTTCGCTGCGTGAGCTGCCAGTTGTGTGAATTAATACTATATGCCGTGTTTACTGTATGCTGTTATGTGTTAGAGTTATTTTGTTTCCTATTTTGTAAACGGGATTCCAATTTGATTCTCAATTATCATCCACGGTTCTTGTTGTGTTTATGTTCCACCCTACATTGATGCACCTGAGCTTTTGACACGAGACAGCCACTTTGTTTTCCGCCGCCAATACTAGAACAAAACTTGTGACGGACATGTGGAAAGAATGGAAGCGGTACGGTAGACATGTCATTAAGGACGATACTTACACAGGAGAAAACGACAGGTCGAATGCAATGTACACGTTTTTCCTCCGAGAGGTCCTTCAACTGGTTACCACATGTTTTGGTGTTATAAACATAGCCTATGTTGCTGCTTCACACCAATGTGAATGAAGCGGTAAACTATCAGATGCCACCCGTGTAGACTCCCAGACACTGCCCGTATATATATATTTATATATATATATATATATATATATATATATATATATATATATATATATATATATATATATATACTCTCAGATACTGCCCGTATATATATACTCCAAGATACTGCCCGTATAGACTCCCAGACATTGCCCGTATAGACTACCAGACACTGCCCGTGTAGACTACCAGACTCTGCCCGTATAGACTACCAGACACTGCCCGTGTAGACTTCCAGACGCCGCCCGTATAGACTACCAGACACTGCCCGTGTATATTTCCAGACACTGCCCGTATATACTACCAGACACTGCCCTTATAGACTATCAGACACTGCCCGTATAGACTCCCTAAAACTGCCCGTGTAGATTATCAGATACTGCCCGTATAGACTTCCCAAAACTGCCCGTATAACCTACCAGACACTGCCCGTATACACTACCAGACACTGCCGTATAGACTATCAGATACTGTCGTATAAACTCCCAGACACTGGTCGTACATACTCCCAGCACTGCCCGTATACATTACCAGACACTGCCCGTAAAAAAACTCCCAGACACTGCCCGTATAGTCTCCCAGACACTGCCCGTATAGACTACCAGACACTGCCCGTATCTACTACCAGGCACTGCCCATATAGACTCCCAGACACTGCCCGTATAGACTACCATACACTGCCCTTATAGACTACCAGACACTGCTCGTATAAACTACAAGACACTGCCCGTATCGATTACCAGACACTGCCCGTATCGACTACCGGACACTGCCCGTATCGACTACCAGACACTGCCCGTATAAACTCCCAGACACTGCCCGTACAGACTCCCAGATACTGCCCGTACAGACTCCCAGATATTGCCCGTACAGACTCCCAGACACTGCCCGTACAGACTCCCAGACACTGCCCGTACAGACTCCCAGACACTGCCCGTACAGACTCCCAGACACTGCCCGTACATACTCCCAGATACTGCCAGTATAGTCTCCCATACACTGCCCGTATAGACTCCCAGACACTGCCCGCGCAGTGTCTGGTAGACTATACGGCAGTGTCTGGGAGTTTATACGGCAGTGTCTGGTAGTCAATACGGACAGTGTCTGGTTGTCGATACTGGCAGTGTCTGGGAGTTTATACGGGCAGTGTCTGGGAGACTATACGGGCAGTACCAGACACTGCCAGTATCGACAACCAGACAATGCCCGTATCGACTACCAGACACTGCCCATATAAACTCCCAGCACTGCCCGTATCGACTCCCAGACACTGCCCGTACATACTCCCAGCACTGCCCGTATCGACTACCAGACACTGCCCGTATAGACTCCCAGATACTGCCCGTACAGACTCCCATATACTGCCCGTACAAACTCCCATATACTGCCCGTACAGACTCCCAGACACTGCCCGTACATACTCCCAGCACTGCCCGTACAGACTCCCAGACACTGTCCGTACATACTCCCAGCACTGCCCGTATAAATTACCAGACACTGCCCGAATAAACTCCCAGACACTGCCGTATAGACTACCATACACTGCCCGTATAGACTACCATACACTGCCCTTTGGACTACCAGACACTGCTCGTATAGACTACCAGACACTGCCTGTATCGACTACCAGACACTGCCCGTATCGACTACCAGACACTGCCCGTATCGACTACCATACACTGCCCTTTGGACTACCAGACACTGCTCGTATAGACTACCAGACATTGCTCGTATAAACTCCCAGACACTGCCCGTATAGTCTCCCAGACACTGCCGTATAGACTACCATACACTGCCCTTTGGACTACCAGACACTGCCCGTATCGACTACCAGACACTGCCCGTATCGACTATCAGACACTGCCCGTATCGACTACCGGACACTGCCCGTATCTACAACCAGACACTGCCCGTATCGACAACCAGACACTGCCCGTACATACTCCCAGACACTGCCCGTACAGACTCCCAGACACTGCCCGTACATACTCCCAGACACTGCCCGTACAGACTCCCAGACACTGCCCGTACAGACTCCCAGACACTGCCCGTACATACTCCCAGACACTGCCCGTACATACTCCCAGACACTGCCCGTACAGACTCCCAGACACTGCCCGTACAGACTCCCAGACACTGCCCGTACAGACTCCCAGACACTGCCCGTACATACTCCCAGACACTGCCCGTACATACTCCCAGACACTGCCAGTACAGACTCCCAGACACTGCCCGTACATACTCCCAGACACTGCCCGTACAGACTCCCAGACACTGCCCATACATACTCCCAGACACTGCCCGTACATACTCACAGACACTGCCCGTACAGACTCCCAGACACTGCCCGTACAGACTCCCAGACACTGCCCGTACAGACTCCCAGACACTGCCCGTACAGACTCCCAGACACTGCCCGTACATACTCCCAGACACTGCCCGTACAGACTCCCAGACACTGCCCGTACAGACTCCCAGACACTGCCCGTACAGACTCCCAGATACTGCCCGTACAGACTCCCAGATACTGCCCGTACAGACTCCCAGATACTGCCCGTACAGACTCCCAGACACTGCCCTTATAAACTCCCAGAAACTGCCGTATAGACTCCCAGACACTGCCCGTACAGACTCCCAGACACTGCCCGTACAGACTCCCAGACACTGCCCGTACAGACTCCCAGATACTGCCCGTACAGACTCCCAGATACTGCCCGTATAGTCTCCCAGACACTGCCCTTATAAACTCCCAGACACTGCCAGTATAGTCTCCCAGACACTGCCCTTATAAACTACCAGACACTGCCAGTATCGACAACCAGACACTGCCCGTATCGACTACCAGACACTGCCCGTATAAACTCCCAGACACTGCCGTATAGACTACCAGACACTACCCGTATAGACTCCAAGACACTGCCCGTACAGACTCCCAGACACTGCCCGTTCAGACTCCAAGACACTGCCCGTACAGACTCCCAGACACTGTCCGTACAGTCTCCCAGTTTGTAGTTTTGTTTAAATATGAAACAACTGCACTTTACTGTTGTTTTTCTTGTCGTCCAGTTGTATCTTGCGCACTTGTCCCCGACACGACTCTTCGCTGTGACAGGCCGGGTAGGTTGTGTGATGAATGATGAGTTTCCTAACCGGCAATGTCATTGTTGGGTTTTGGGCGGACTCAGCACCCCATGTCGACCGACTCACGATCGTCGCATCGCTGCACTTTCCAACTGAATGAAACAATAATGAAATGTAAAAACATATTTCTTGATCTCCACAAAATGACTAGAATCAATATTTGAATTTCGTACTGGTGTATGAAACAAGTATGTTATGATATGTTATATATTTTACGAATCTTTGTTATATTAGTTAATCCAATCTGTGTGAACTTACCAGGGAACGAGTGAGCAAGCGGCTCTAACCCGGCTATGCAGCACTTGCGTTGAGCGTGTCCTGCACACAGTCCAGCACGATACTGACCCCCTTCACACGTGGCCAGCGACTGACACCGACCGCCGTGTTGGACACATTGGAAATCTGCGCGACACAAGTATCTCATTGAAGAGTGGAAGTAGAAGAAAAGGTATACATTCAAACATATATTCATGTTGCTGTCTTGCATAACACCAACTAATTATGTTCTAGTAAATGTTTACACAGAGGACAAGGAAACATATAAAGATAATATGAAATGTTGGTGCTGTGCAATGCATTGAGCTATGTTCGACAAGACGTTGAGCTATGTTCGACAAGACGTTGAGCTATGTTCGACAAGACGTTGAGCTATGTTCGACAAGACGTTGAGCTATGTTCGACAAGACGTTGCAGTAGGGCGTCCAGTAAACCAGAGCGTCCCTTCCTCATTTACTTCCTGTCTGTGTCCTGCTCACTGCGACGTGTTGCTATATCTAGGTACCATGTAACATTTACGCTGTTTTCGATGGGTAGAATGGCCGACTAGCACTCGTGTTTTTACTAACAGCTCGGGTTGCACACGTATATTATTGAACCCTATTGGTATCGATAGTTGTTTGCGGCATGGAATTAAAATGTTATCTTCGTTAAATTATACAATATCACGTTGTACAACATTAGGTCCACAATATCAAATTGTACAACAATATGTCCACAACATCACATTGTACAACTTCATGCCACACTATCGCATTGTACAACATCATGTCCACAATATCACTTTGCGCAACATCGTGTCTACGATATCACGCTATGCAAGTCAATGTCCACAATATTACAATGTACAACATGACGTTGACAACATAATGTCCATAATATCACATTGTACAACGTCGTGCCCACGATATCACAATGTACAATATGATGTTCATGATGCCACAATGTACAACATCGTATCGACAATATCACGTTGTACAACATCATGTCCACAATATTATATTGTACAATATAATGTTCACATTATTACACTGTACAATACCATGTCCATAATATCACAATGTACAACAGCAGCAGGGTTGGAAAACATTGATTTAAAAAAACAAATCACAAAAATCGGATTTTTTTTATTTATTTGATTTTTTAAAATCTGGAATATAGACATTTATATAGATATTTATATTTATAAACTCTTTCAAACGTGTTCTATTCAAATCGATTTTGGTACTTGTCTTAACAGAGGGTACATGATTTTTGCTTATATAAAGATATTAGGCAATGTCCACAAGGCCTCACCCCCTGTAGTTGCATAATCTGTCTTGGAAAGGAAAGCATGCTGTGTGTCTGTGGCTGTAGCAGTGATACGTATTGTTTGATGAGAGGGTGGATTAGCACATGTCCAGGGCTCTGTGTACTCTATGGGTCTCCAACCAGATTGCAAACTGGTACAGTATTAAACAATTGTCACCAAGACTGTCTCACTTGAGTCAACGTACTGAATTGGTAACAACTAGCACAAGCTCTAAGTGGACTTTAACTCAGGGCTTCTGACTTGAAAAGATACTTCCTCTTGAAGACAAGTTTGTGTGGCTTCACTACATTCAGAAAGGGAGTAGCTCAAGCATACACAGTGTCATAAAATATTTCATTGTCAGGCAATCTGGTGACAATCTAACTACGCAAGTTTGTACACATTGTGCTTTTGTATTAAAAAACATACAAAACTTCGTTCATCTCGACTATTTGTGTTAAATTCATATACATTTTATAAATTAATATAAGCGATAAAAAAAATCGATAAAAAAATCATAAATCAATGATTTTTTTTGGAGTGATTTAAATCAGTGATTTAAATCAAATTATTTCAATCAAACAACCCTGAACAGCAGTCCACAATTTCATATTGTATAACGTAATGTCCACAATATCTCATTGCGCAACATGATGTCCACAAAATATCTCATTGCATAACACGATGTCCTCAATATCACACTATATAACATAATGTCCAAAATGTCACATACATTTTATATCATGTCGACAATATTACGTTGTATAACATCAGGTTCACAATATCATATTGTGTAACATCATATCCACAATATCACATTGAATAACACGATGTCCACAATATCACACTTTATAAGTTCATGGCCTCAATATCACACGGTATAACACCATGTCCACAATATCACATTGTATGACATAATGTCCACAATATCACACGGTATAACACCATGTCCACAATATCACATTGTATGACATAATGTCCACAATATCACATTGTACAACATCGTGTCCACAACCTCACACTGCATAGCATCATGTCCACAACATCAGAATTTATAAGATCATGTCTACAATATCACATTGTATAACATTATGTTCACAATATCACATTGCATAATACCATGTCCACATTATCGCACTTTATAACACCGAGTCCACAAAATCACACTTTATAACATTATGTCCACAGTATCACATTGCATAACATCATTGAATAAGTCAATGTCCTCAATATCACATTGTATAACACCATGTCACGCAATGTCCACAATATCTCATTGCTCAACATGATGTCCACAAAATATCACATTGCATAACACGATGTCCTCAATATCACACTGTATACCAACATGTCCACAATGTCACACTTTATAACGTCATGTCCACAATATCACATTCGATAACATCATGTCCACAATATCACAATGTATAACATCATGTCCACAATAGTAATCTCAATAACAACATGTCACAGTGTTGACCCCTTCTAAGATGCGAGATCTTGCATTGAATTGAAAAGGGTTGTCGCGTGTTATTTCCTGTGCTGTGTACATTTCTCACCATTACCCCATTCCTTTCAAACTGTCGGTATGAAGAGTCATTATCGAATTATGGATGTGTCACTGTCGCTGTCCATAGCGCTTTACACTTCACCCCCTGGCAGACCTGTTTACACTTCACCCCCTGGCAGACCTGTTTACACTTCACCCCCTGGCAGACCTGTTTACACTTCATCCCATGGCAGACCTGTTTACACTTCACCCCCTGGCAGACCTGTTTACACTTCACCCCCTGGCAGACCTGTTTACACTTCACCCCCTGGCTGACCTGTTCATTCCAAAGCCATTTATCTTCTCTAAGAAGTATTCAGCCACGCTGCAATTACGGCGCGAATAATATTGATATATCCACCTCTTTCTGTAGCCAGGTACTCATTTATACTGCTGAGTGAACTGTGGCAACGTGGGGTGAACGAAATTACCTTCGAAACGGCTGCAAGAGGATTCTAACCGGGTTCTCTCAATTGAAAGTTCTAACGGCCACGCTACGGCGCCCTACATATACAGTACATTCAGGTAAGCATATTTAGGTATGTAAACTTTGACGTGGCTTACCTTCTGTCATACTATTAGGAATGCAACAGCGACGAGTGTCACCTAGAGCACAGAAGTTTGACCAACAGTCGCCTGGACATGAGTATTCCTCGTGACGCTGGACACAATGGCCGCCTCGACGGCGACATTTCTCGTCTTTATCGGCATCTAATGAAAAGACAATTGTTATCACATCGGGAACATGTCATGGTAGACTGTACTTGCAATCAGTGATAAATTATACTTATCATAATGAATGATGTTGCATCATCAAGTTGTAAAATTTCCTCGCTGGCGTTTGAGTAACATTTAAACAAGATTTATTTGATGTTCAAACGACCAATCACTTAGTCATCATCTCCGCACTCATACATTCAATATCTGTGTATTTATGACATAAGGATCTATGCTCCTCCTCAATAATTTGACAATAGCGTTACGTGTGCCGTGTACATGCGTGTTGCATGCATGCATCCTTAGTGTTGGTTCTTTATCTTTAGTGGACTGTTTTGTTTGTTCTTCTTTGAGGTACTATGGCCGGAGCAATCATTACGTGTTACATGGACCATGGACCAATGTGTGTACACATGGACCATGGACCAATGTGTGTACACATGGTACTATGGCCGGAGCAATCATTACGTGTTACATGAACTATGGAGCATTATGTGTGTACACATGGACCATGGACCAATGGGTGTACACATGGACCATGGACCATCATGTGTACACATATTAAGTGTCATAGCTTAGTAAATGTAACAAATTTGCATCATATTGTATACATCTTCTAAATGGACTTTGGGAAAGAATTCATCGGTACGCAAGTGAATAAAATGTTAACTCGTTTGAAGAGTTTATGCTCTAAGGATATTTTTGGGAAACTGGCTCACGTTTAGAACAAAGATAACATAATACTTAATTGTGGTTATAACGTTGTGCTTTCTGATGCAATGGAATAATTGAATCTATGTTAGCATGTTTTTCTTAGAAACAGTGTTCACATCAAATGTAGGGGAGCTATGAGCCACTTTTCAAATGTTTAGCTGTAAAACAAAAACATATGTATACATTACTGTCGTACATATATGAATGTCCTCTAGGAGGGTCTAGAAATTAATCGGGTTGGAATTTGTAAGATTCTAAGTATATGCAAATTAGTGGAAACATGTGAAGTGGCTTGAGCCACCATGTGGGGTCCCTTGAGCAAGATGGGGATGAACAATTTTACATTTAAAACAGAACAATGAGTTGAACACGTAATTTTTATTACCATAAACGTGAGGTACATATTCTGCACGTTATTTAGCAGACCTTATATTAAAATATTACATTCGTGCTTTTACTGCACACACATGTTACGCATAAATCCGCTTCTTGAAAAAATATGTTTCAACGAATATTTGCAATTATTGCCAATTAAGTTAAACTAAACGATAAGTTTAATTAACACCAGCATATCTACAACATATTTACTATCAAGTATCTTCCTAGTTTTTATTGTAGCTTTTCAAGTTTACTTGAAACCGCTTAATTCCTGTAATTCTCACCGGTTTTGGAAAAACTACATTGCCACTTCTGGCACAGAAAGGATGAACTCGACACCAGGCTTGCCACCCATAACTCATTCTGAGGGGGGATAACACATGTTTGCAATGAATACCAATTGATTAATTTATGTTTAATTACCCGAAGCTAACTGCAAACTATGTACTAGCTTATCGTCACATCTCTTGCTATTTGATATGGTAGTGTTCCAGGTTGACAGGAAACCGCTTAATTCCTGTCGTTCTCTTGGTAGGGCACCGCTCATCTACCGGGCTGGTCGTTCTCTTGGTAGGGCACCGCTCATCTACCGGGCTGGTCGTTCTCTTGGTAGGGCACCGCTCATCTACCGGGCTGGTCGTTCTCTTGGTAGGGCACCGCTCATCTACCGGTCTGGTCGTTCTCTTGGTAGGGCACCGCTCATCTACCGGTCTGGTCGTTCTCTTGGTAGGGCACCGCTCATCTACCGGGCTGGTCGTTCTCTTGGTAGGGCACCGCTCATCTACCGGGCTGGTCGTTCTCTTGGTAGGACACCGCTCATCTACCGGGCTGGGAAGTACTACTTTTACTGACGTTACAAGCACAGCGTGGATGTCCTCGACAATCGGATCTACATATGCACTCTCTATCTTGTGTGCCTTCCGTGAGAAGCGAACTTCAATGTCTTAGTCCTATTCTTCCTCATCCAACACCAAGCCGATGTCATGAACGACTGTTTTTATCCAGCGTATGACACAACTACGTAGTTGTCTTTGTGGATGTGGAGATCCGCGTGATGTTAATTTTACTTGTCAACTTCCACGTCCGTGTCTCCTATGTCCCGTTCTTCTTGCCTGCCGTTGTCGATGTATGTGTGACCTGTTCCTGGTCTGCTCGCGCCTGGTCGACATGTTTGTCCTGTGCGAAAGGTAGACATGTTTTTTTCGCCCTCTTTGGTTTTGTGACAATGTTTACCTTTCTTCTGTGTAGTAAACTCTTCCTCCTCGGGAGTGTCGGTGATGATGGCCGATTTTATTTTTCTCTGTTTTGTTGTAGTTGCTTTTCGATGAGCTGCCTTCGGGTATGGCCATAGGTCCTCAAGCGTGTGCCTCTCAGATGACTCAGGCGATCCTTTACGGGTTTATTCTGCTGGTGATCCTTGATTGGTCCATGGTGCTGGTTTTATGTATTCACATCAACGCATCTGTCAGTGAAAGCCGCCGACAGGAATACATCGTCGGGGAATATATTCATGCTCGTGTGATATATGCCCGTTGCTTTGAATGATGACGTTATATTGCAGTATGAAAATGCTTTGCCAAACGCTTGCCCACTCAATTCTGCACCATCATACAATTTATGATGGTGCAATGTTGATTTTCTTAGCTGGATGTGAAAGAATCCAAGAGTCGCATGCCATGTTGAAATATCGTTTAAGATGCCCACATACTCCTACATGTAAGGACTGCAGTGTGGGGAGGAACGTGACAACAGACAACCCCTTTTCTCGTGTCATTTCCTCCACCTCTACAGAAATGTGACTTTCATGGTTATCCTTGGCTAGAACTCCACGTTTCGTTACAGATACACCCATGTGCTCAATGAAGCGCTCTAGTATCTTAGTACCTTAGGGAACAATTCAGAATTAATCCATCCAGACTGAGTGGCAAGACCCAGAATTCCATTTTGAACCCCATTTATCATGTGATCGCGGAAGTTTCCACGTGGATATATATAGGTAGGGGGCAACGCGTGACCAGCATTTATGCAGCAACAAAGGGTGACAAGGGTGACAAAGGTGACAAGGGTGACAAGGGTGCCGCGTTCAGCGGAAGTTACTTGACCAAATTGTTTCAGCATACCTACATATACCGGTTTCAAAATTATCAAAGAACTGAGACACATTTTTTGTTACGTTGAAGCTAGTAGCACGCGACAAACTAGTTGCATAATATGCAACTAGTTTGTCGGGTTTCAGGCATTGTCATGTTATGACATCCGCCAACCGAGTTCGTGTCTGCGCTTAAGGAAACCATGCAACCAATCAACTCCCGCCATTTTATGGCATGCCACGAATATGGGCACGTCTTTCCATTTCGCTCATCGTTGTGAGCAGGTACGTTGACAAGGCTTCCTCTTCAGCAACGGTAAACACCTGGAAGCAGTAGACATTTAGTTCAGTTCAATTCATCCTTTGACCGGGCCGATCGTAGGGGTGCGCGCTTGGAGGCTTCCATGGTGATCTTTCTTCATCTGTGACTGTTCTGGGCAGCATTGCATACTTTCTGTGGCTCCAGACCCGTCCACTCTCGAATATTGTCCGCGTACATTTTTGTGGTCTTCCTCGTTTTCTGCCGCCTTTGACCCTTCCTTGTCGTATTTCTTTCTGCAGTAGACACGCAAAACATTAAATCAACGGATACACGAACAGACATGCGTACGTAAGTACGTACACATAAACATACACATGTACGTACACACAAACGTACACATGTACGTATACGTATACGTTCACATGTAGGCCCAACGTACGTAGGGTTATATAAATAGCCAAACACAAAATGTATTCACTCTAAATATATAATTAATACCTAGACCTACCTGTTTTGTAAAAAACGACTTCTTGTAGCATCGGTCTTCAATATCTACACTCCTCGTGGCGTCTTTCACATAACGACCAAGTCTACATCGCTCTTCAATATCTACACTCCTCGTGGCGTCTTTCACATAACGACCAACTGTGCATCGGTTTCAAAATCCTTCGCCACGCTTCTAGTGGACCGTTGATTTTCAATTACATCGTGAACGGCGTCCTTCATCTTTTCTTCAGGGAACTCACCCCTCTTCATTGCTGGCTGATTCCGCCTGATTGTAATAAATCCGGTGACCTGTAAGCACCCAGAGTACTCTATCGATGACTAGTTGTTAATTATAATAAAATGACTTCAAATAATTCACAAGCTTTTCAGTGCAATGAATATTTAAACGTCCTCTGCACATAGGTTTGCCAATAATAATATTTTACAGCTGAGCGTGATCACTAACGACCGCTCCCATACTGACCCTCAACTGAATACTCACCCTAATGGATCACATATAAATACTCAGACAATTTCAGAATGATATATTGAACACAAACAAATATGGGAGAACGTCGCGCTAGGCAATACGGGGACCCATGAGCCGGCTCATCGGACCACATGCTTCCGGACTCATGGGTGTCTGATCACAATTATTCAAACAAAATAAGTTTTACTAAAAAGTAGACCAGCGTGTGGCAAAATAGGTTTCAGGCATTGACATAACTATTATTGATTATTGATAATATGTTAGTATTGATAACTTTGCACTAGTAGATGTAGAACGAAAACAACAAAACCGCCAGATTAAAAAAAATATTTTATAGTTAAAAACACATACCGTCGTGATTTTGCGCGCCTTTTGTCATCCACCAAAAGTCAAGAGGCCGCGACGTCGTAGGTAGCATGACGTGACGTCGTAGGTAGCATGACGTACATCTATAGAACTCGTCAGATGGAGCGACTGATCGTTATTAACAAGGTTACAGGGGGTGGCTCAAAGCTCCCCTATGATCATGGGTCCCAACCTTCCCCTAATTATTTTATTATATTGGTTCCATTCAATACATAGATTTGAACAATTATCAATGTACAAGTTTCCTACTCGCTGCTTTGATGTTAGAGACACAGCACTCGTGTCCTCCTGCGCCACACAGACCGTAGAGGATGTCTCCAAAACAGTCAGTCTTCCATGCGAATAGGCACCTGCCGTCTTGCCTTTTGCACTCGTTTTCCCAAGTAGGTATGACTTTTGTAACTCTTTTGTCTGAACATAAAACAATCGAGTGCAATAAACATTTGTATTAACACATTTGTAAGACACCATCACTTGTATTTTCTTAGGCGTGTCGTAATAACAATGGCAAATTTACATTGTACTGTTTTCGACTACGTAAATTATAATGAACAATACCGAGTTTGGAAATATGTTGAATTATTTTAAAGTGATTAATTCCAAGTTATTCAAAAGCACGACATGACATAGCTAGTAGTCAGGTTTGGATTCTAATGCATCGATCAGATAAAATATTAAAACAAAATTACGCATACAAATAAATGAGGTTATGATAATTTTAATTACATTTGTAGCACATTTATATAACTACAATTATTTCTGACATTGCTGTTTTGGTGTGACCATTACCAGGTATGCAGCATTCATAAATGCTGTTAGTTCCACATATCCCGTAGGCAAAGTTCCCTCCGGCACAGTCGGACCAATACGCTGTACAATGACCTCCCTTGTCTTTGCATTCCATGTTCACAGCAGGAGCGGTCGGCTTTTCAACTTTGGCTATGAAAGGTAAATATTGCAATCGGTCACCCATATGTGTGTGTGTGTGTGTGTGTGTGTGTGTGTGTGTGTGTGTGTGTGTGTGTGTGTGTGTGTGTGTGTGTGTGTGTGTGTGTGTGTGTGTGTGTGTGTGTGTGTGTGTGTGTGTGTGTGTGTGTGTGTGTGTGTGTGTGTGTGTGTGTGTGTGTGTGTGTGTGTGTGTGTGTGTTTGTGTGTGTTTACGATACTGGCACATAAAAGTGGGACAAAGAAGATCAACATTCAAATTATTCAATACAAACTGATATTTGTTTTATTACATTCTTGATCACCTTCTTGATAACAGGAAACAGTAAACACATGTTAAATGAACATATAAAAAGCTTTAGTTATCTCAGTATTTAAAAAGAAAAAAATCACCAACTGTTAAACATCTCCAAATCCAAAGTGTATCTTGTACATGCAACGTTCGTCGCATGGACACGAAAACTTGTAAATCAGTGCAATTATCTTAAATTCTCTTAAACATTTTGGGATGTGTCTTATTCCTCTAATGCGGGAAGCACAGAAGCAGCTTCACTATCTTCACCGGACAATTAATGACTCTGTAGGTTCCGTACAGATGACACTGCTCCCCTCTCGTGTCATTGATTGCCTTCAGGTCGAGTGTTCTGCCTCTCCTTTCTCTGGCAGTTGTCCCTTCCTCGACAATAATATTGTTGTATTGTTGTGTGTGCTCGTCTTGTCGTGGTATGACTAAGGTATATTCATTTAGTGTAAATGTCCGTAACAATAGCATGTCTGGATTTAGCAGCTGCATTCTTTCTTACAACGCCAATTTCGCCATAACATGAACCTTTCCCGTGACGGCTTCCACAAAATGGCTACACTCCTTTTTCAGATGAAAACACTAAATATCGCGGAAATTGAGTCATGAATCTGAAGAAGAAATTTATTTTCAAATTTTCGCATAAGCATCGTAACAACGCTTTGGTCGACATCTTTATTATGCTCATTGATCCAACTTTGTTGATGGCGGTGAAACTGATAAAAACACCACCTTGACACATCTTGTCCATAACACTAATACATTTCATTATATTTACATATATGATCGTTTTTGTCTCGGTATTATGAAAGATTGCTGAACATTGTGTCCAATGTTCGATGATTTAATCACGAAGTACATTTTTATGGAATATTCGTTTCGACAACGTTCGTTACCGCAAAATGGTGGACACCAAATGTCATTGCACGCAATAAGTGTACGCCCTGACATTGCACGCAATAAGTGTACGCCCTGACATTGACGGGGAAAACGGTTTTGAAGTTTAATGATAACAAAGATCTTCGATTCTTAAAAGGGACTTCAAAAATTTACCTTAAAATGTGCGATGAAAATGTTAAATTAATATAAAGGAAAGGCTCGTGGCGTTCATTATAACGTGAACAAAAATGGGAAATGAAATAAAATTAGCTCATATCCCAATACAAAATTTCAATAAAATTTATGTCGAAAGGATGACCAGACAATGTACTAAAAAAAATAAACAGGAATAGTCGTGAATTCACTTTCACGTCGAGACGCACGCAGTAACCGTCGTTATTCTCAAGAAGACCCGCCGCAACGACTGTTAGGAGAGTGTTGCTAGTCTTGTATCCTGCCAGTCCATTGTGACATATCTAAACTTTCACGTAATCATTGGCTACACTCTTAGCAAATAGCTTCTATGAAAAGGATTTCTCTAATTCCATGAAAAGGATTACTCTTATTCCCCTGTGGTGCACTTTTGAATGTTCCATTTTGGTATCCATCTTTAAGTAAATTACAATTAAATTTAACTCTTCACAAAGGGAATGTTGCATTGGTGTGCATAATATATCTAGCATATATTAAGTTCTATCCAATGATAACGTAATTTTAATGTCCTTTACTCCGACATTCATGTCGAATGTTGTCACCTTAGTTAGCAGCATGTGTCGTAAACACTACTTTGATTAACTAACGATTTCCAAAGTTTCAGTATCATATAGCAGTTACAAACGTATTAGTGGTATTAATATATATATAAGTATGCAACGGAAGCTGAGCAAAGAAAAGGCGAAACACATGATTGCAGGCCCTTTCTCTTCAGATGCCTTCCCAAACATGGTCTACTCGACGTTAGGCTTAGTCCCAAAGAAAGATTCCGGCGAATTTCGGCTCATTCATGACTTGAGTTTCCCCAAAACCATTTCAGTCAATTCACACATCCAGCCTGAATCCACTACTGTTGCTTTTCAAACGCTAGACCACCGCGTTGAACAACTTGCGACCTTGGGAAAAGGCGCATTCACCGATTTACAAGATGCATTTCGCATAATTCCTGTCTCCTCCCCTTGATTACAGATTGTTTGGTTTCAAATTTCAGGAACTGAAGTATTGACATTGCAGCATGGCTTGAATTTCTGCAGAATTTTTAACGGTTAGTTGTCTTTTTTAGTACTAACTGGACATCATCAGATGTGCTATCTCTTACAACAGATGCAAGTGGTTTTGCATGCGGAGCTGTCATGCGTGACTGTTGGTTTCAGGGACATTTCCCCCTTCCTGGGATTCCAAACAAATTTCCATCAAAGAGCTCTTACCAATCATACTGACTGTCAGGCGATGGGACCAGTATTGACTAATCAACGCGTTTTGTTCTTTTCAGACAATACAGCCGTGGTGGCGGTGATCAACAGGCAAACGGCCAGTGACCCACACTTGATGTGTTTAGCAGATAGGGCCTGGGGGGATTACTTACGCCCCGCTTTTGTTTGTAGTGAATTTTTAAATAGTCTAGCTGGTACTGTACTTGTGCAATCTTAATTAAGTATCGTTTTCCCTTGTAAACTGTTATGCTGGAACATTATATAACAGCGACAAGACACAGTGGCAATTACGTCGACATCCACCCTCCAAAATAAATTGGACGAATTGCCCATTTTCAACGTACATAGTCTTTGGGTTTTTTCCACACAAATTAGAAAGGGCTGCAAGCCTTCGTTATTAACCATATACACCGGGGATTCATGGGTAATGGAACTGCTTAGGCACACGATATATATATATATATATATATATATATATATAATATTGTCATTTAATATGACGAATACTCAGTAGTAATATGATGGTAAGCCACACGCAGACTGCCGCCGACCGACATACTCAGACCACACAATACCGTTATGGTTACCGTTGCTGTTATCATTGCCATTATAATTATCATTAATATTATATAATTTTATTATACAACGGTAACGAGCCAACGTGCATGTGTTAAATCAAATACTACCTGCTATGCAGCAGACGCGGTTTCCGTCTCTACCACACAGTCCATAGTCGTAGGTGCCCCTGGCACAACTCTGCCAGTACCCGAGACACACGCCGCCTCGCTTCTCGCACGGCTCCACCACACTGACCGTGTCGCCTGCAGACACCGCAAATATGACGAACAATTCAACTAACACACATCTACGGACACACTACATTAGTTGTGCCTTGTCGTTAAATAATGTATGCAGATGTTGTGCCCATTCAAGGAATAATGCCATTATTTTGAAACACACGACTGTAGCAAGGTTAGTTCTCATTTACGACATAACACATATAATAAGTTGACACGTTCGGCTCCAGCTGTCCTCGTATATTAATACGATTTATAAATTATTATTATTTCTAGAAAGACACAGTCAGTACGAATATATCATTTGGCAGATATGGTGCATTGATGGATGAAGAAGATATGGTGCATTGATGGACGAAGAAGATATGGTGGACAGAAGGATGAAGATGTGGTGGATGTAAGGATAAAGAAGATGTGGTGGAAAGAAGGATCGCTGTGCATTGATTGACATAAACAATATATTGTGTAGGTCGTCAAAAGAGAGGAATATAGAAGAAGATAACAATTCGTTTATTTAAGCAGGGGATGTAAGGGGTGTTTATGCGCTCAACCATAAAGACACGCAAGTCAACCTCACCTCCCCGTGGTGCACCCTGGTAACCAGAGGTAACGAGGCTATGGCTAAGGGAAGGAAAACCCCGAAAATAAACCTACTGCGGAGGGCCAACAACCCTCCCAGCTCAAATGATGTTACAGAAACCAGAAGTTAATCTCAAAAGCCAGCTTGTGCTGGAAATGGCTACAGGAAGGCGACGGCCCAGATACCAGCAGATGATGACATCATTTATTTGGACAGTATGACACTTCCGGATCAAAGCCAAACGGAAGTTCGGAGGCTGACAACGTCGTTAACCAAGCCAAAAGTTAATGTAAATATAGGATGTTGGAATGTGAGAACGTTGTACGCTACAGGGAAATCAGCCCAGTTTGCAAGAGAAATGGATAAATATAAAATAAATGTCATTGGCATTAGTGAACGCAGATGGATGGGACAAGGACAATTCAAGATGAACACCGGAGAGACCGTATTTTTTTTAGCGAGAGTAGACAACATACACAGACACGGAGTGGCAATGATGATGACGAACAAAGCAGAACAAGCATTACTGGAATGTAAACCTACCAGCGATATAATTATTTATGCTAGATTCTTCTCCATGTATGTAAAGCTATCGATCATACAAGTCTATGCACCAACAAATAAAGCCAACGTCGAAGATAAAGACAATTTCTACGAACAGCTCCAGACAGTTGTGGACAGTGTTCATAAGCATGACATACTCTTAGTAATGGGGGATTTAAATGCCAAAGTTGGAGAAGACAACGAAGGATATGAAAACATAATAGGAAGCCAAGGAGTAGGTGAAAGAAATGACAATGGAGAAAGACTTGTTGACTTCTGCGGACTCAATAACCTCGTGGTAACAGGTACCATTTTCCCACATAAACTGATACATAAACAGACATGGACATCTCCAGGAGGAAAGACAAAGAATCAAATAGACCATGCGTTAGTGAGTAGGCAACACCGGACATCAGTAATGGACACTAGGGCCATGAGAGGAGCTGATATTGTGAGCGACCACCAATTAGTGCGCTCAAAAGTCAAGCTGAAACTAAGGAGAAAACAAAATAACAAGGCGATCAGAAAGCAACCAGCTATTCAATTCCAATTCTCACTGAAGTTGCGCAACAAATATGATATATTACAAGACTACGACGAAACAGGCGACAAAGAAGTTGAGAAACAATGGCAAGACTTTGAGGATGCATACAAAGAAACAGCTCAAGAAGTACTGGGGTACAAAAAGAAAGGGCAAAAACCATGGATCAGCAAGGAGTCGTGGGAGTTAGTAGAAGAGAGAAAACGACTGAAGAACAACATCGAGCAGGCAAAGTCAGATAGTATTAAGCAGAATTACATGGATAAATATAAGTGTAAAGACAAAGAAGAGCATGAGACAAGACAAGAGGAAGTGGAGGAAACAATACATAATGGAAGAATGAAAGAAGTGTATGATTTACCAAAACCCTCAGTAATGACAAAAGTAAGACAACAAATGTGGAAATTTAATAACGGAAGGATTGGCCAGAAGGAAGCGATGGAAAGAACACTTTGAGGAAATCCTTAACATACCTATACCTGATGACCCTGTAACAGATGTGGAGATAAAATAAATGAAAATGAAATAAGCACTGACCCAATAACAAAAGCAGAAATTATAACAGCGCTAAGGAAGATGAAAAACGGGAAAGCAGGGGGCAAGGACGAAATTACAGCAGAATTATTAAAAGCAGATATGAATACACCAGAGAAATGGTTTGTCAAATTATTCAGAACATTTTGGGAACAAGAGAAAGTGCCAAAAACGTGGAAGCAGGGACTGATCGTTAAAATACCGAAGAAAGGTGACCTTACAGAGCGCGAGAATTGGAGAGGAATTACTTTGACATATGTTCCTAGTAAAGTATTCGGAAGAGTACTCATTGACAGAATAAGAGATGGACTTAACAGCAAGTTGAGAGATGAACAAGCAGGTTTCAGAAGTGGGAGAGGCAGAGTAGAACAGATATTTATTTTACGAAATATTATTGAACAGGTAGTTGAATGGCAGGCAACCCTATACATCACGTTTGTGGACTTTGAAAAAAGCATTTGACTCAGTGCACCGAGAGAGTGTATGGAAAATTATGCAGAGCAATGGAATTCCATGCAAGATAATCCACATGGTACAGATGTTATACGAAGATAGTGAATGTGCAGTGTTAGACGAAGGTGATGAATCTGAGTGGTTCAACGTCAAAACTGGAGTTAAACAAGGAGAAATAATGTCTGGATTTATCTTCTTGATAGTAGTGGACTGGATAACGAGAAACACAACAGCCGGAAACAAAACAGGGATAAGATGGAACTTCACGTCAAAACTAGAGGACCTGGACTTTGCCGACGACATAGCACTCATGTCATCATGCTACACACACATGCAAACAAAGACAAGACAACTGAATCAATTTGCAGCAAGGACAGGACTAAGAATAAATAAAAAGAAAACTCAAATATTGAGGATAAACAGCAAGTGCGAAAACAGAATACTAATCGATGATCAACAGCTAAAGGAAGTGGACAAGTATAACTACTTGGTGCTAACGTTAGTAATCAAGGAGGAGGCGGCGATGATATTGTTAACAGAATTCGTAAAGCTAGGGTATCCTTCATGAAACTAAAGCAAATATGGAGTGAAAATATATACACATTGAGATATAAATTGAGGCTTTTTAAAACACTTGTTAAACCAGTGTTGTTGTATGGAAGTGAAACATGGAAAATTAACGAAGGAGACAACAGAAAGTTAGATACATGTTTTTCAAGTGCTTAAGACGAATCCTACCAATTAGATGGCCATACGTTGTATCAAATCGATATATTCTCGCAAATACAAAATTTAAGACAATCAGCACTGAGGTCAAGTTAAAAAGATGGAAGTGGGTAGGACATATCCTACGAATGGACAAGAACAACAAATGTGAGACTGCACTGACCTGGACGCCTGAAGGTTGAAGAAAGGTTGGTCGACCAAAAACAACGTGGCGATCAATTATTGAAAATGAAAGACGCATACTGGGGTGGAACAGCTGGAACGAAGCCAGACGTGTAGCAGCTGACAGAGCGAGCTGGAGGAGATTCACTTCGGACTTAAGGGCCACTGGGCCCGAAGAAGATAGGTGAGGTGAGGTGAGGTGATACTGAACTGTGTAACATCAATCTAGTTTTCTTACCGACGTTACAACATTCTCCAGTGAACCCATCGTTGCATTTGCATCTGCCTCCGATAGCTCGGCCGTTCAGACAGGGGCTCGTGCACTTGTCAGTCTTAGTCTCTTTCATGTAGCAGTCGGACATTTCACATGACCCGAGTTGAATCTGGACACGGGTGCTGACCTTTATTCCATTCTGACCACACGAAGCGCTGCAGGTCAAATCAATTGGAATGTACATACAGGTTGAACATAAATAATCATGTGTATTGATCATGGTTGCCTCAAATGATAGAAAATGTAATTTACAAAACCGTTGTCTAATTCTTAAATTACGCTATTCGTACGGATTCGTCTGCGTTAATAATGAGTTGCACTTTTCAATGGAAGTTGGAAAAGTTTATACAATGCAATACAATACAATATAAATCACCTATACAAAAACTAAATCCACGGGACACAAAACAAATGGGTTTAAGCAGTTTCTAATCGATGTCCAATTACAGTCGTAAACAGCTGGATTAGCTCTCGGTGGAGTTATGGAGTGCCAGCGAGTTTAAACAGGTGAGTTTTTAGTTGACGGCGAAATTATATTATAATATTATATATATTTTCAGCGATTTAACAATAACAGGTAATGAGTTCCACATAGTTGGTGCGGCAACTGAAAAAGCTAAATTATATATCGACGTTTGTCTTAACACTGGAATGAAACGTGGATGACACACACGTGATCGAAGCTATCTGGCAGGATTGCGTAGTGAACGTAAATATGAAAACCACATGAATGAAACAATCTGGCAGGAGTGAGTAGTTAATGTAAATATGACAACCACATGATCTAAGCTACCTGACAGGAGTGAGTAGTTAATGTAAATATGACAACCACATGATCTAAGCTACCTGACAGGAGTGAGTAGTTAATGTAAATATGACAACCACATGATCTAAGCTACCTGACAGGAGTGCGTAGTGAACGTAAATATGACAACCACATGATCTAAGCTACCTGACAGGAGTGCGTATTGAACGTAAATATGAAAACCACATGATCTAAGCTACCTGACAGGAGTGAGTAGTTAATGTAAATATGACAACCACATGATCGAAGCTACATGGCAGGAGTGAGTAGTGGACGTAGATATGCTGGTTGCTTGGAAAAGTGCTTGATAGGTAATTGGGCAGATTTTTAAAAATAATGCTATAGCGGACAGGGAGCAAATACAGTTATTTAAGAAGTGACACATATCGGACAGGGAGCAAATACAGTTATTTAAGAAGTGACACATATCGGACAGGGAGCAAATACAGTTATTTAAGAAGTGACACATATCGGACAGGGAGCAAATACAGTTATTTAAGAAGTGACACATATCGGACAGGGAGCAAATATAGTTATTTAAGAAGTGACACATATCGGACAGGGAGCAAATACAGTTATTTAAGAAGTGACACATATCGGACAGGGAGCAAATACAGTTATTTAAGAAGTGACACATATCGGACAGGGAACAAATACAGTTATTTAAGAAGTGACACATATCGGACAGGGAGCAAATACAGTTATTTAAGAAGTGACACATATCGGACAGGGAGCAAATACAGTTATTTAAGAAGTGACACATATCGGACAGGGAGCAAATACAGTTATTTAAGAAGTGACACATATCGGACAGGGAGCAAATACAGTTATTTAAGAAGTGACACATATCGGACAGGGAACAAATACAGTTATTTAAGAAGTGACACATATCGGACAGGGAGCAAATACAGTTATTTAAGAAGTGACACATATCGGAAAGGGAACAAATACAGTTATTTAAGAAGTGACACATATCGGACAGGGAGCAAATACAGTTATTTAAGAAAATTTTGCACACGTTGAAGTTTTATTTTGCCTATGCGGACAATATTGTGAAAAAAAGAATTGCAGTAGAATAATATACTACTAGCAATAGCAGTTACAATAGTTCCAGCGACAGAAAGAGAGACAGAAAGAGATAAAGAAAGAGACATATAACAGCGAACACGGAGTAGGTCACGAATGCGTAAATGCAGCAACAACACGGAATATGCTATCTAAAATTGTAAAATTGTAAAGGTAACTCTTATATTTCGTGCAGAGGCGATCGGTGTGAAATTCTGGCTCAGCATAAGTGTCGTAAACAAACATAAGTGTCGTAAACAAACATAAGTGTCGTAAACAAACAATTGAATTTGCCACGTTTATTTTTGTTTATGAGAAACTATATAGCATTGCAACATCAAAACAGTATGTGAGCATAAGATGATTTCACTAAACAAATCTGGTTGAATATGTCATGGTGGGGTCCAATTCACAGCTCATATGTGA
The DNA here is from genome assembly GCA_963662155.1 of Lamellibrachia columna. Classification (NCBI taxonomy): domain Eukaryota; kingdom Metazoa; phylum Annelida; class Polychaeta; order Sabellida; family Siboglinidae; genus Lamellibrachia; species Lamellibrachia columna. Next base: position 504,316 of record OY759265.1, on the reverse strand, counting down.
AAAGGTGGTGACATCAAATCATGCCAATGTAGTGTGTGATGCCATTGTGTCATATGACGTCACAAGCGGTGCCTCTGACTTTAGGCTACTGGAGACTGACCTCTGACCTGAGGCGACGGGCGACTGACTCAATTTGTTGCCACAACTTACATTTGATGTGCATATTCTGCACGTCTTTATTTAATTTGGCAGACTCCTATTTGTTATCAAGACATGCCTTAATTCCAGTTGCATACAGTTGTGGATAGTGTTTGCATTATAAATGTATCTAGAAACACAATAGCGTTCGTTTTTATTTGAAACTATGTTACGCAGTCACGTGCACAGTAGCAATGACGTAACACAGTAGCAATGACGTACCACAGTAGCAATGACGTAACACAGTAGCAATGACGTATCACAGTAGCAATGACGTAACACGTCGTAAACAACAATCGCGCTGCCAACCGCTTCTTCACTCCGTGACTGTCCATTTTTAATTTATATTCAAGTTATGGCATTGTTGGGGAGTGTGATGTGTCTTCAAATTGTCACAATCCTAATTATTATAACCAATGAGCGTGCGCCTTTGTCTCGGATCTTATGGCTGGTGATACCGAGCTCTGTCAAGCTTAGCCCAGAGCGTTGCCTTAGCAACCACTCTTACAAACTGAGAGAGGCTGTGACATAGTGTGAAGATATGTGCACGAAATACTGGTAATTCGGATATCAGATACCATGAGAGACTTAAAAATGGAATTAGCTTTCTAGGCGAAACACCACGTGATGGATCTGACAATTGTCTGTCTACTGAACACAAATAGAGGCGTAACATCTGCTGACGATTGTTCCGTATTCAGATTGGCCCCTCCAGGAAGGGTTGTCAACTTTTTTACGGCGTTCGACACGAGAACGTGGTAGCGAACTTGTCAGTCACCTGGTTAGCGGTTGGGCAAGTGTCTTTGTGTACTTGGAGGATTGAAATTGGTATCGGGACCCCCGAATATTTTTTTTTAGAAAAGGGTATGACAATTAGCTGTGACATCTCGTATTTTAGATAATAGGGGCTGCAATGAAAGCCTTAGCAGTAGGGAACAAAATGTAGTAAATGAGGGGCAAATGTATTTCCTCGAAATGTGTTCTGATCGATTCTTAGGTGGCCTCTTTACAGGGGTTCATAATGCTTTACCTGTGAATTAATTGGGTACATATTATCGGAGTGATCCCCGGGCGTAGAAGCGATGGTTACGTCATTCAAAAATGTCAAGTCCGTTTCATGTCGCACGCGACGTCGTTTCAAAATAGGATAATTTGGGCATTTTTTTTATGTTATGCGACGTCGTCACGATGCGCCGCAGTGACTCATAGTTTACACGGCACGATGTAAAGCTACAAAATTATCTGGCGCTTGCGACGATACCGGCTCGTTGCTGCGGCCATTTCGGCTCGTGTAAACCCGGCTTTACCTACCAACACATACCAACTTGTTCGAACCAGTGGCTCGTGTAAACCCGGCTTTACCTACCAACACATACCAACTTGTTCGAACCAGCGGCTCGGACGCCCCAGTACAGCAGAAATTGAGAAGAAACGCGGATGAATCAGAATTAACACGCATTATAATGGAAGCGGTGTTTCCGAAACAAATATTCGCCAAAGTACTACAGTTCACCACTAAGTAGCTATACATATCTCTATTCTTAGACTGGCAGGAGACATTTTGTGCCTGACCTGTGCAAAGAAGCTGCCTCCATTGGGACGGTTGGCGGCCGCCCTGTGTGAAACTAAGATTGATAAAGAAGCTGCCTCCATTGGGACGGTTGGCGGCCGCCCTGTGTGAAACTAAGATTGATAAAGAAGCTGCCTCCATTGGGACGGTTGGCGGCCGCCCTGTGTGAAACTAAGATTGATAAAGAAGTAAGTGCATTGTTTGTGTGCATGAATTATTTTACATATGTAGTCACACACGCATGCGCAGAAGCAGTTGAGTGGAAATGTATGCTGCGATATGTGTACCCGGTCAATATAGGAAATACTACATGTAATATCTGCGGCTATGTGTCGCAGACGTAATATATAATTATGCAGCGCGACCTGGCAAGCAAATATGTCTACAGTGTGTTTATGAAAGTTCGCGCGAGCGAACGCTGAATGAAGTGTCTATCTATCCGCCTAGGCACACTTGCACTATTCACAAACACCCACGTGTAGTTATAACATACAATGTTTATGAAACAGCATTAATTATTTATAACATGAACGTGTATGGTGACCGCACACACGAATAGACGAAAGACAGCACTCAAGCAACCATGTGTATCTTAAAAACCATCGAACACACTCATTCATATATACTTCTTATAGAATTACTGTTGCGAAGTAGCACAGCACGCCTCGTAGTACAGTCGACTCAACCTAACCACCGAACACACTCATTCATAATATTCTTCTTATACAATTACTGTTGCGAAGTAGCACAGCACGCGTCGTAGTACAGTCGACTCAACCTAACCACCGAACACACTCATTCATATATACTTCTTATACAATTACTGTTGCGAAGTAGCACAGCACGCGTCGTAGTACAGTCGACTCAACCTAACCACCGAACACACTCATTCATATATACTTCTTATACAATTACTGTTGCGAAGTAGCACAGCACGCGTCGTAGTACAGTCGACTCAACCTAACCACCGAACACACTCATTCATATATACTTCTTATACAATTACTGTTGCGAAGTAGCACAGCACGAGTCGTAGTACAGTCGACTCAACCTAACCACCGAACACACTCATTCATATATACTTCTTATACAATTACTGTTGCGAAGTAGCACAGCACGCGTCGTAGTACAGTCGACTCAACATAACCACCGAACACACTCATTCATATATACTTCTTATACAATTACTGTTGCGAAGTAGCACAGCACGCGTCGTAGTACAGTCGACTCAACCTAACCACCGAACACACTCATTCATATATACTTCTTATACAATTACTGTTGCGAAGTAGCACAGCACGCGTCGTAGTACAGTCGACTCAACCTAACCACCGAACACACTCATTCATATATACTTCTTATACAATTACTGTTGCGAAGTAGCACAGCACGAGTCGTAGTACAGTCGACTCAACCTAACCACCGAACACACTCATTCATATATACTTCTTATACAATTACTGTTGCGAAGTAGCACAGCACGCGTCGTAGTACAGTCGACTCAACCTAACCACCGAACACACTCATTCATATATACTTCTTATACAATTACTGTTGCGAAGTAGCACAGCACGCGTCGAAGTACAGTCGACTCAACCTAACCACCGAACACACTCATTCATATATACTTCTTATACAATTACTGTTGCGAAGTAGCACAGCACGCGTCGTAGTACAGTCGACTCAACCTAACAGTATAATTTCGGGCCAGAACAATTTGATCATGTTCTGCACTTTAATTCTGCAGGAATATGGAATGATCCTACCCAATATATCTGATTCTACCAAGCAGTTGATTATCTTAAGCTGCGCATTTTAATGCAGTGGGAATAGGGAATGATTCAGTCCCAGCCAATATATTTGATATATTGGAGTCTCACTAGCCAAGCTCTTCCGTCCGTAGCATAGCAATTAGTAGATAGGATAAAGCATTGCAGTTAAGAACGGACATTTCGAAGTGGTTCCTTTTAAAACTCCATCTTCAACTGATTTAGCCAATCCTGAATCCGGTCCGTTCATGTCCAATTGCGTAGTGTGTGACTGGTCTAACTAATGTCCCCAGTTGATTGCATAACAATATGGTAACTTGCAAAGTCAAGACGGAACCGACCTTTAACCTCCATCCCGGTGAATTCGTTGGTCACGTGTGTTTCGAGGAAACAAGGAAAGTCAAACACGTAAACAGTGAAACACGTGGAAAGGTCCATCATCGCACCAAGCGCGAATTTCGCGAGTTTTCCATTTTAATTTTACAATAATATAATAGTTTGTATGATAATTTCACCAAAATTACATGCAAATGTTGCAGAAACGTGCTAAACCGGTTTGATTTTTAACAAAATAAACGAGCGAAAAAATCGAACTTAGGAGGGACCTTTAAGGAAATCACATATTGTGCTGTCACTCGTGTGTGTACGCGTGTACGTGCGTGCGTATATGTGTGTGAGATAGTTCTTGTGTAAACACGCGCGTGTTTGTAGAATCTTGTGTCATTATAACATGTTTTGAATGGTATGATGGACCTTTGCACTTTATTTTATATTATATAAATATTCACAGTTGTGGGGCTAAAGAGATCGCTGAGTCATGGTTTGGCTACACGCCATGGTTTGGCCACACGCTACGACCGCTGTAAAATATAGGTGCGCATAAAAGTGTTACAGACGTGTTTGTAATGATCGATGTGCTCCTTCGTGATGCCTTCAAATTCTCGCCACCCTTTGTCGATGAGTCAGCAGCAGCAGTAAAGGTGATAGACAGGCGCAAAAGACTCAACTCCGCTCTCCTTTGAGTCATCACACAATACTATTAGACAATCAGTTGGGCTTAAGCGATCAAATATTGTGATTGAATGAACCAAAATCGTTAGTCGGTACACGTATTATGTATTTTTTTTATATACAGTAAATGGTTACGCTGAATAGTGAATATTTTGTTCTAGGCTGACATCTTAATAAATCTAATATGTTAGAGGCTGAAACAAATTATCTCAACACCGTTACCACGCTTGTTAAAAGAACTATTGGACATCTTGCATCAAGTAACTGTATAACTGCTTTGATTGCTTTCTGTTTTGTGCAAAATTGGTGCAATTAACCAAGTTAATCATCTTTTACTTTTGTCTAGATATAACGGATACTGAGTTTTGGTAGCATGCTCAAAGCCGTAACGCGCCGTGGTAGCACAGTTGAAAATGACGGTGTTGAGGGTCATGGTGTTGAGAAACTAATGGTTTTCTGGGTTTCACACGAAACGCGGCGTTTTATCATTGTCCGTTGCTTACTATAATTATGACAACACGATATCATGGGCTACGTCAACACATGTTCGATATTTACCTATAAATGCACTTAACATGCTACAGTTTGGTAACGGTGTTAACACTTGAAACCAGGAGACTAAGAGGAGAACAAATCGAAGTGTCAAAAATATTTAATGGTTATGAGGATGTTGATAGGAATATGTTCTTCAAACCTAAAGAAGGCAGTAGAACCAGAGAATACAAAGCAGCATTAGTTAAGGAACAGTGTAGGTTGGACATGAGAAAGTACTCTTTCTCACAGAGGGTGATAAATGAATGGAACAAACTGCCAAATGATTGTGTTAATGCTAGTAGTGTGAATATGTTTAAAATAAAATTGACAGATATCTGATAAGGGCGGGCTACACATAGATGATACAATTGTTAGACTCTCGATAAGAAAATGGCTTCGTTGGCCACTTGCCATCTGGGACTTGCTGTTTTGGATGGAAATCTTGTTACATCGTGATAAGCATTAAAAAAACATCCGGTGAAAATGCATTTTTAGCTGACTGATATGATTTGGCAAACTACCTAGCATACGTTATTTTACCAAGTCGTTGTGATACTAAGTGATGCCACATAACGAACGAATTAGTAGTATTTTGTGAGCTGTGGTAGCTAGTTGAGAACATTTGTCGAGACAAATCTAATAAGGACAATATCATAATGGGAAATCTTAAATTAGGAAAGTTAAAACCAGACAGTGATAGTTTATTCATTAAAACTAATTAAAATTTATTTGGTACACATGCAATGCTATTGCAGAACGTCCGTCGGGATAGCCTGTTTAGGTATATTAGGCTTAATACAATATATGATTGATCATGATAAGAAATATAACTTTAACAGACATTCCGGTTAAGAGGATACTGACTCATTTAGAAGCCGGTGTGTCAGTCGTCTTCTCATCATGTCGGTGAATGTGACTAGATTCCTTTGTTTTAAGTCCCGCCCTAATGCAGCTAGGTGCTTAATTGTGTACGCCATTAAAACAGTCGCGCGCTTTCGCGGTTACTCGCCTTACAGTTTATAACACATGTTACATTCACGTTCTCTAATAATTCTAGCACATGTTTTGTAATAAAGGCAGATTGACTTGACGTAAAATACTTGATAGTACGTTACCTGCATCTCTCCCACTTTGACCAGCTTGTCCATTGACACTTGGACACGCATTGTCTGTTGCGATTGCACGCTTGCGTGACCGTCAGAGAGCACGCGACGACTAAGAGGAGAGTCACCGTCGGTGTCATTGCTCAGTCGAATATGTCCTGTCCTGCTACTACGCTGCGCTTTTCATTGCAACATTTCACCTGATTGACATTACGCAGCAGCGGCGTGCTGCCAATCACACAAGAACCGCCCCCAGCAGCACGCTGACTCAGTGGGCGGTATGTTACATGCTTGAGTCAGCGGGTTGACACCTCCTGTAGCTTGAAGCCTTTTCATCCACCCACGACTGACGGTATGATTCATTGGTGAGAAAGTGTTGTGGCGCACATCCGCACGATATCAGGAAACATTGTTTCTCAAAATGTTTTGGTTTACAAAATAAATTATCTTTCAAAACGACATGCCAACTCATTTGAGCACGCGCGCGCACACACACTTACACACGTGCGTGCTCGAACGTACGCACGCACAAACGTACACACACACACACACACACACACACACACACACACACACACACACACACACACACACACACACACACACACACACACACACACACACACACACACACACACACACACACACACACACACACACACACACACACACACACACACACACACACACACACACGCACAACTGCGGCAGCCAGTGTGCTGTGCTTTCGTGCAGAAAAAACGATCTTAAACTTCTCATGCATAGGCCTACATAAGCGGTTATTTGTAGCCTTCTCGTCATTTTATGTATAAGCTCGACTATTGCTACAGGACGATGCTTCGTCCCACGGTACTGCAGTATGCACACAGTTGATTGTGGGGATTGTGTTTTTTATGCACTCGTTGATTCAGTGTGTGAATTATGCAGTCAATGCCAAATGTAACGAGTGAGAGATGTGTGCGTCTTCTACCATTAAATATGTCCACCAGCTGTTTACAAGCCAACTAATGTTTATTTATGTATGTCACAGAGTAGTGTTCTGTGGTCTCGTTCAATTACACATCGGCGTTGACGTCATTTCGTATAATGTATACCATTGTTAAGCAATTTATGCAGCTCTAAATCAATGTTTGTAGTGATCGATTACTATTACACAATGCCCACAGCGGCGATTCCTTATGAAAACAGCAGTCGTAATTGGAGGAAAATGATGACCATAAATGAAGTTCTCGCATACGAAACGTCAACGTACTAACCCTACCTAACGTTTTATGTAGTTACTCGTTGTGTCGTGACGAAACGTAACGCTTCATGATTACACTCGATAGCACAAGAAGACGACATCAGACTACCGAGCTAATAATGACTTAACGAAGGACTACGAATGTGTCTGGAGCTCCATCTGATTCCCCAAATCACAGAATGTATACGTGGGCTCATTCTATCGCCCATCTAGGGCTCCACGTGAACATCTAGGGCTCCACGTGAACATCTAGGGCTCCACTTGAACCATTTAGGGCTCCACGTGAACATCTAGGGCTCCACGTGAACATCTAGGGCTCCACGTGAACATCTAGGGCTCCACGTGAACATCTAGGGCTCCACTTGAACCATCTAGGGCTCCACGTGAACATCTAGGGCTCCACTTGAAACACCTAGGGCTCCACGTGAACACCAAGATCACCTATACAAATCACTGACCGAACTGCGTACCAAGTGTATGCGGAGACATCCGAGTGTCATCATCGCCGGGGACTTAAATGCTACTGATATGACAGGGAACACCAACGAGGTGATTGGGAGAAGTGGCACAGTAAATTGTTCTGCCTATTGTGTGAAGCAGCAACATATACAGACGCTGATGAGATCTGCTCATGACGAATACATCCGGGATATCATTGGAGCTAGCCTGCTTGATGGAGTAAATCAGAAGTTTCGGTCCTTCGTGAGACTCAACAGAATTGAAAACATGGGCATACCGATACTCTCTGATCAAGATGGCCTGCACATTACTAGCCTAGCCAGCCAGCATCAGCATTTCTTTAACGCATACAGTATTATACTTACTTGCTACTTAAGTAATAGTTGTTGATGCAAAAGAAAACATTTTAAGTAATACGTCGCACTTCAGTGTACATATATAATAAGACATGTACAATTATTTGTTAGTTCGTGTCTCCGTATTTGGCTGGAAGCTGTCTAAGTCATCAAATGAACACGTTATCCGTGTAGTGTAACTGTTTAATTTATTTGACTACACGGGTATGTAGGTACACGCACGCACGCACACACGCACGCACGCACGCACGCACGCACGCATGCACACTTCAATGGTTGCGTGACTGAACAGTTGACGTTCGCTTGACTGACCCCTGCATACGTCACATTGACTGCAGTGTGTCACGCTGGTACAAGCTGGAGGCGGCGGTGTGTGTGTGAGTCACGCCGGTACAAGCTGGAGGCGGCGGTGTGTGTGTGTCACGCCGGTACAAGCTGGAGGCGGCGGTGTGTATGTGAGTCACGCCGGTACAAGCTGGAGGCGGCGGTGTGTGTGTGTGTGTGTCACGCCGGTACAAGCTGGAGACGGCGGTGTGTGTGTGAGTCACGCCGGTACAAGCTGGAGGCTGTGGTGTGTGTGTGTCACGCCGGTACAAGCTGGAGGCTGCGGTGTGTGTGTGTCACGTCGGTACAAGCTGGATGCTCGTTTTCTTGTGACAAATAGGGCTACGCACCGTCGACTTGTCATCAATCTAATATGTTTTGTAGCGACAACACATTGCTCATTAGAGATGCGCACGCGCGCGCGCGCGTGTGTGTTTGTATTTAACTGCAGTATAAACACATGTAGTTTACACGTTTTACTTGAACATTGGTTACAACTTTTCTTTTGCTAAAAAAAATGTAAAGTTAATTGGTGATAAAGAGACGTCGGAAGAACACTATTCACCTTCAATAACATTATCCACACTGCATGTCTTTATTATCCCCATTGTACGTCCTTGTTATCCTCACTGTATATATTTATTATCCACTTTGTATGTCCTTATTATCCCCACTGTGTGTTCCGGAATATTGTGTCACATTTATGGATCGCTCGCGACATTCCCACTTCAGTTAACTGTGGAAAATCAGCGATAGAAACGATGCGTGATGTACGTAGATACAAATAGCGGTTGACGCATTAAACCTGCCTGCAGCCGATTCAAAGATGGCCATCCATCAGGCAAGGACGTCCCGCTATGTCGTTCATAATTGAACGTGGACCATTTCATGACTTGTGCAAATGCTGTTATGCTAATAGTTTTGTTGCTGCTTTTATATGGCAATATTTTCCGCTTGTGTTTTTAGTTCGGAATGCATACAATGTTCGAAACAATAAACCTACTGTAATATACCAATTGCATAATGTAAACGTCATGTAGTTATTTATTATTACACTGATGCATAGTTCTACCAATATTGGAACGGGCCATTACTGCTTACCCATGTTCAATAGATGCACATTTGGATAACATGTTTTTCGATGTTTAAATTTCAACGTTAAACTTTAGGTTTTGTTTGTTTTGTATTGTTGCACAAATGTAGTAGTTACATTTGTTAGGTAGCACACTAATGAACACACACACACACACACACACACACACACACACACACACACACACACACACACACACACACACACACACACACACACACACACACACACACACACACACACACACACACACACACACACACACACACACACACACACACACACACACACACACATATATATATCGATGTGTACCAAGATACATCGCACACGCACACACGCACGCGCACAAGCACAAATTGTTTTCCACAATGACAACTCTTTAATAGCTTAGTAATTCTTTCAAATTTATTGTCAGTTCGACGCCTCGTTTTTGTGTTTTGTCACATCTACGAGTGGAATGAATACACACTGCTTTCACGGAACACGTTAGATGTGACACCTCATCAATCTTATATTGTGTGGCCAGCGCCCCGACACCTTTGTTCAACTTGCTTGAATAAGAATGCCTTAGAAGTAATGGGTGCGGTGAGTAACACCGGAAACTCTCACTAACAACATTTATCGTATGTAATTAAACGTATTCATTTTGTCGTCGGCGGAACTACAATAGTAGACATGATTTACTCGTGAAATGCCTTAATCATTTAAACGATACATCAGCAATAGTTGGGTTTTGTTACTTTTGATAGAACGATAGGCCATGACCTAACTGTATCTGTGCAATACGGACCAATTTGGTTTGCTAGGATGGCCAGAATTGTCTAGTACCCCGTTCACACTAGCAGTTTTAATCCGTGGGTGACAAAGATGTATAAAATAAAAAACTAGTGGCAAACAATAATTGACGATTAATTTTAGTTTGAAAAAAGTGTGTCGACAAACTTAACAGAAAGTAAATACATTGATTGATGAAGTTGTCTACTTATGTCATTCATAGTTGTTTTAGTATTCGATTGGCGAACACCTTATGACTTGCTCGAAACCCCTGTAGGGCCGTTAGATGATCAACGTATAATTAAAATTTCATTATAAAACACCTTTCATTTATCTCAACAACTTACACGCAGGCGTTAGCGTACATATCTCTACATTTATCTCAACAACTTACACGCAGGCGTTAGCGTACATATCTCTACATTTATCTCAACAACTTACACGCAGGTGTTAGCGTACATATCTCTACATTTATCTCAACAACTTACACGCAGGCGTTAGCGTACATATCTCTACATTTATCTCAACAACTTACACGCAGGCGTTAGCGTACATATCTCTACATTTATCTCAACAACTTACACGCAGGCGTTAGCGTACATATATCTACATTTATCTCAACAACTTACACGCAGGCGTTAGCGTACATATCTCTACATTTATCTCAACAACTTACACGCAGGCGTTAGCGTACATATCTCTACATTTATCTAAACAACTTACACGCAGGCGTTAGCGTACATATCTCTACATTTATCTCAACAACTTACACGCAGGCGTTAGCGTACATATCTCTACATTTATCTCAACAACTTACACGCAGGCGTTAGCGTACATATCTCTACATTTATCTCAACAACTTACACGCAGGCGTTAGCGTACATATCTCTACATTTATCTCAACAACTTACACGCAGGCGTTAGCGTACATATATCTACATTTATCTCAACAACTTACACGCAGGCGTTAGCGTACATATCTCTACATTTATCTCAACAACTTACACGCAGGCGTTAGCGTACATATCTCTACATTTATCTCAACAACTTACACGCAGGCGTTAGCGTACATATCTCTACATTTATCTCAACAACTTACACGCAGGCGTTAGCGTACATATCTCTACATTTATCTCAACAACTTACACGCAGGCGTTAGCGTACATATCTCTACATTTATCTCAACAACTTACACGCAGGCGTTAGCGTACATATCTCTACATTTATCTCAACAACTTACACGCAGGCGTTAGCGTACATATCTCTACATTTATCTCAACAACTTACACGCAGGCGTTAGCGTACATATATCTACATTTATCTCAACAACTTACACGCAGGCGTTAGCGTACATATCTCTGCCATATGCGAAACTACTATGGGCATGTTTATGTTTGAGCATTATGTTTGTCCTTTGATGCAGTTGAGAGAACAATGTATTGGATTTACCCTGTTTAAGCGTTTTACTAATACACTGTGCCTTTTAACAGTTTGGAAACATAATTTGTAAAGTAACAACACAAATCTACAAAATACTTGGCCATTTATAGCCAGTAACCATGGATACACCCGCCCTGATCGACGCTGAACACTACTTGGCCACGTACGTATGCGTCGGTTACAAATGACAAACTGGCACTATAGTCATTCCAACACATTCTGTCTGACACCTTTTGACCAGGATTATATAACACTGATCAACCAACATTGCGACGCCTGCAGGTAGCGCTGCATGAGATGACACCATGGCGACAAACGAAGGAAACTAGTGTTGATAACACAAAAGCCAAGGTATGTTTTGTTCATGTCCTGCCATTTATTTTCTTATGTAGTATTTTTGAAAAAAGGTACACAGGAAAATGCTAACAATGTGCTCAGTAGATGAGCGATGCTGACCATTGTCATACTGAGACATCGTGGCATGTCGTACCAGTTGTTTGGTGTTCCATTGTGCCATATGTGTTTGAGTGTTCTGCAAAACGCAGTCCCGTGTAATGATAAATATACATTTCTGGTTTGATTTACACAGTTTGAACTAACACGTGATGCGCTATTTAGCCATTGCTACACTTGGAAACTGTTATTTTTTTAAATTCTTCCAAACCTATATCAAGGGTTAAGTCTAGACATTTGCTAGGATTTAAAGTTGGACAACATAAACTGGACATGTCGATATTACGCCTATCTCTATATTAAGTTTAACTATAATGGTACATAATGAACTATAATTACACATTTATATGATCAATTCAATTTATGAAGCCAGGAAACTACACCTTCTTTTGAGAACTTTGATTGGCTTATGTGTCCAATTTTGTTATATGGAAGTATGGAGCTGTGAAAATATCAAGTTAATTGAAAAGCTGCGTAGGAAATTGTTTAAACGTTCACTTGGGATTAACAATGTAACGCACGCTCCCACGGTTTGTGGGGAACCTGGGCAATTTTAATTAAATATTATTTTGGGGGAAATTATTGACCAGGCATGGGGTAATTCACATGCATAATGAATTAATTAAATTACAATTAATTAAGAAATTGTCAAATAAAATTAAATCAAATTCACACATAGCAGGTCAATTAAATTAAATTAACCTCCCAATTAGGTCGACTGGATGTGTCGGCCTGTCTCGGCAAGACAGTGGCTTTACGAATTGTGGAGAAGTGGTCCTTCGGCCTAGGTCGTTTGACCCTACGACGATTAGGTCGCCTTTGTTTGTCAGCATTGCTCCGCAAGACCGTGGCTCTGTCCACCAAAAGAGGTATGGAGGTGGACATAGAGGGTGTGCGTGTCAAGGATGTGTTTGATCACGTTGACATACGTGGCATCGGCGGTATGAGGGTGGGGGCTGTGCGTCAGCATTATGAGTATGTGCGCCTGACCCGGCCCACCATCATATATCTAGACATTGGGGCAAATGACTTGAGCAAGTCCTGGTGTAATCCCTACGTGTTGGCGGGAGCCATCCACGACTGTGCGCGAGTAGTATGTATGTCTTTTTGAAGCACAAAAAATGTGAGGCAGATTTGCTTCATTCTGATTGGTTGAAATTAGAAATGGAGCGTTCTGATTGGTCGTGCGCTTATTGCCACCAGGGGGCGCCACGAGAAATCACCTATTATCGCTCAAATGTGGGACACTTTCTGATTGGTCGAGAACAGTTTCACCACCAGGGGGCGCCACGGGGTAATTGGGTCGACGGATCTGATTGGTCGAGAGCCGTCACGTGACCTATGATGTCACAACTCATTTGCATAAATTTGCACAACTTAGCATACATTACACCATTTTGTGGTGAAACCGTCGCCAGAGGGCGCAACGTGTCATCCCCTATTATCGCCCCTGAGACACTGTTTTGCGGTAATATTGTCGCCAGGGCCGCTACGGGTCAAGTGTGTCGACGGCTCTGATTGGTCGCGAGCAGTCACGTGACTTATGACGTCACACTTCCTCATTTGCATATCACGTGACTTCTCTATGGAGGTCGCCATCTTGTTTTGCTACCATGTTGTTTTGCGATTATACGGTCACCAGGAGGCGCTGCTACAACGTCACTGCGGGGCAAGGTCAAACGTCAAAGGTCACCGACCTTTTGCACTTATACTTATTACCATTTAGGGTTAGTAACCCTAATTATGTCGTCTGTAGTGAACCCTAATACGAACCCTGTAGGGTTAGTGACCCTAATGAAAGGTCAAAGATCACCGACCTTTTGTACTGATACAATTGCCAGTTAGGGTTAGGGTTAGTAACCCTAATTATGTCGTCTTAGGTTTACTACTGACGATTATTGCGCGCTTTTCGAGACGTGTCTGGTTTGAACCGGTTCAAACCGGTTTGAACCGGTTTCGTGTAGTTTTTTTTCTTCTTTTCCGGAACGTTCGAACGACGTCATGGAATTTTCCACGCTCACGAAAAGAAACACGATCCCGCATTTTCACCCTGCTAGCAGAATGAAACCTAGCGGTCGAAAGTTCGTGCATGCAGCGGGAAAAACGTAGCCGTGCATGTAAGCTATACGACGCATATTGCATCATTGCATTATATCGAGAACTTTTCGACGTATGTCGTTTCGCGTCGACACCTACATATTGCCTATTTCACCACGAGTCTGCAAGAACAGCGCGAGGTCAAAAGGTCAAAAGATCAAGGTCAACAACACCGCCGCTTTCTTGAACGTTCGAACGAAGTCATGCCTTTTCACCCTGCTAGCAGACTGAAATCTAGCGGACGAAAGTTCGTGCATCCAGCGGGATAAACGTAGCCGTGCATGTAAGCTATACGACGCATATCGCATCGTTGCATTATATCGAGAAATTTTCGACGTATGTCGTTTCGCGAAGGTCAAGGTCAAAAAAAAATACCGCCGCTTTCTGGAACGTTCGAACGAAGTGATGGAATTTTCCATAAACACCGCGAGGTCAAAAGGTCAAGGTCAAACCAGTTTTCCCGCGAAATGTATCCAGCTGCATGTCCTTATTTGATATTGTTCTGCATGCTGTGCACGTGATGTTCACGTGCTACGCGCGTGTTGTGCGTCAGAACCGGTTTAAACCGGTTGAAACCGGATCAAACCGGTTCAAACCGGGAAAAACCCAAGAAAAAAGTGCACCGTCCGCAGTAGCGACAGGCTATATAAACCGAGCCGCTACTGCAACCCGTCGAGATGCCGTAACGGTAGCGGTACACCAAGTTTTGCAAGTATCTAATATATATTATCTTTGTTTGTACGAGTGCTAACTAATACATAGGAATCACAATCGTTCTCCGATCTTTGCACACCTATTTCGGCGCATCACCAGCAACGATGAAATACACAAGTTCAAAATGCAACAAAGTGTTTGCAAGAAATTACCATATGCTAAGGCATATAAGAACGGTAATTCAACCACCACCACCACCACCGTTTCGCCACCAGCAGTATGCATAAAATGTGGTAAGGTGTTTGCAAGAAATGACGCCTTACAAAGGCATAAAAGAACGATATGTGTCGTTTCACCACCATTGCCAAAAAGAGCGAAACGGGAAGATACTACACCCCGCCATCCATTCATTAGCGAAGACCCCATCGACCCGCCCGAGCGTTTTCCCTTCCCGACGCTCTGTCAACAGATTTGTTAGAGGTTGTCCGCAACAATTGGTCCTCCATTAGGACACGCGTATCCAGAGGTCCTCTCCAGACCAGAGTAAATTTTAGACTATGCAGTCTAGATACGACTACTCGAGAAACTCCACTGAAGACCATGTTCGAACAACAGACCAATGCTTTCAAAATCAACTTGAGTTATGGATTTGTTTTGAAAAACAAAAACACAGGATGTTATAGGTACTATCATTCCTCCTGCAATTGCTGCGGTCGATACCTGGACGAACCCAGTCTCATCACCAATCGGGATGATTTCGATGAGTTTCTTGAACGTATAAAACACACAGATATCTTGCAGAGGGTCATGTCGCAGAGACCTGATTCGCAATGGATTTGCGAATTGGTGACAAATGTGACTTTTTTTATTAATAAAATCATAAATCATCACCCAATTGGATGCATCGGTATGACACCTCTGCCGACATACATCAAGAAGAACAAAGCAGTCATCGGTCTGGAAACGGTGCCCAAGCATGGAAAAAGGTATAAAGATAATTTGTGCCTCTTTAGATGTTTAGCTCTTCATCGGGGTGGTGATGTCCGTTGTTTGGAATCTGCCGTTACGAAACTTTACGAGACGTACATACAGGATGACGATGTACCCATGGAAGAATCTGCCGGCGTCACACTCGAAGACCTCTATCGTATAGAGACCACTTTCCAAACGAACGTGTGCGTTTATAAACTCGTCGAGTCTGATGATGATGATGACGGATAGAAGACCGTAGAACTCGTCCGTCGATCGTTGTGCCATTATTCTGACACGATGAATCTCAATCTTCACGAGACACTCTTTTCGTACATACAAAACATTCATATGTACTGCCATTCCTATAAGTGTCGGAAGTGTGGCGAGAGTTTGTTTAAAGACGCGTGTAAACTGAACCGACATGAGCGCACGTGTACGGGAGGTGTGCGTCGGATCTATCCCGGCGGCGTGTACCATTCGACTCCGTCAGTGTTCGAACGTCTAGACGACGAGAACATTCGAGTCCCCGAATCGTTGCGGTACTATCCGTATCGAGCCACCTTTGACTTCGAGTGTTGGTTCGATTTGGAACAACTTCCTGTCGACAGCGACAAGGTCCACTGGGTGGCGCGTCACGTCCCGTTGAGCGTCAGCGTGGCATCCAACGTGCCGGGGCACGAACAAGTGCAATGTCTCGTCACGGATGGAGACACCAACAAGTAGGTGAGCGCCATGATGGACATCTTGCAATCGATGAGTGATGCCGCCTAGGAAAACATAAAAAATTCTTACGAGGACGTGCTAGCTCAACTGGTAAAAGCACGATCGAATTGGGACGAAACATTGCGCAATGCACAATCACCTGACGACGAGGAATCTCGTCAACCGAGCAACCCGTACAAAACGCTGATGAAACAACTTCACGACTGGCTTCATAAATTACCAGTCATCGGCTTTAATTCGGGGAAATACGATCTCAATGCCGTCAAACAGTTCCTCGTTCCCTACTTTCTGTCAAAGAAAGAGGAAGAAGAAGAAGAAATGGAATAGGGCGACAAAAAGAAAGAAGAAGAAGAGAACGATGGCGTCGGGTCGTTTTTCGCAACAACACTTTCATGTGTCTGTCGACGGATAAGCTAAATTTCCTAGACATGACCAATTACATAGCCCCGGGATTCAGCTACGACAAATATCTGAAAGCGTACGGTTGTAAAATAACAAAAGGTCATTTCCCGTACGAATATATGGACTGTCTGGAGAGACTCGACGATACCGCACTTCCACCAAAAGAAGCCTTCTTCAGTCAATTGAAAAACGAGGATATTTTCGACGAGGATTACGTCGGTTGTCAAGAGGCCTGGCGCGATAACGGCATGACGACCTAGCGAGACTTTCTCGTCTGGTACAAAAACAGAGACGTGGTTCCCTTTCTACAAGTCATCGACAGAGAGTTCGCCTCCTACCAACAACGCGGCATAGACATGTTCAAGCAGGGCATCAGCGTACCCGGTCTGACCTTGCTCTACATGTTCAACGATCTTCCGGAGAAGACGTACTTTACGCTCTTCAACGATAAGAATAAAGATCTTCATCAGCTCGTCAAAGATCACGTTGTCGGTGGACCTTCGCTCGTTTTTCACCGCTATCACGAGAAAGGAGTTACTAAGATCCGTTAGAGCGACTACGGAGAGACCGCCCGAATGTGCCGTTCCATTGTAGGGTATGACGCCAATGCGCTCTACCTCTGAGAGTTAACCCAAAATATGCCGCCCGGTTGGCACAGACGTCGACGTGAACAAAATGCGTTCCGTCCCGAATCGGCGCAGCTGCACGGACAGATGGCCGAAGAATGGATCACGTGGGAAGCTGCAAGAACGGGACGCGCCATACGACATCAAGTCAACGGTCGAGAGAAGAGGATCGGTAAACTTCCGGTGGACGGGTGGTGCAGCGAGACGAACACGGCGTATCAGTTCCAAGGATGTTTCTACCACGGTCATCCGTGCTTGGGTCTAGAAACAAACGCCGTCAATGGGAAACCCATGACCCAACTGCTCGCCGAGACCCGAAAGAACACCGCCCTCCAAACAAAATTTCATGACACAAACTTTCAAAACATGTGTGTGCGATTAAGCAAACTTTCAACTTGCAAACTTTCATAACATAAACTTTCAAAATGGAGTGGAATGGAGTGGAGAACTTCCAATTTGCAAACTTCCAAAGCACAAACTTCCAACTTGCAGACTTCCAACACATGACAGTCAATGTCTCCATACATGTCACATGGCAGTCAATGTCTTCATGCATACCAAATGGTGTCAAATGTCTCCATACATATCACATGGTGGTCAATGTCTCCATGCATGTCACATGGTGTCAAATGTCTCCATGCATGTTACATGGCGGTCAATGTCTCCATGCATGTCATATGGTGTAAAATGTCTCCACACATATCACATGGTGGTGAATGTCTCCATACATATCACACAGCGGTAAATGTCTCCATGCATGTCACATGGCGGTCAATGTCTCCATGCATGTCACATGACAGTCAATGTCTCCATGCATGTCACATGGCAGTCAATGTCTCCATGCATACCACATGGTATCAAATGTCTCCATACATATCACACAGGGGTAAATGTCTCCACACATATCACATGGTGATGAATGTCTCCATACATGTCACATAGCAGTCAATGTCTCCAAACAAATTTTCATTGACACAAACTTTCAAAACATGTGTGTGCGGTGAAGCAAACTTTCAACTTGCAAACTTTCATAACATAAACTTTCAAAGTGGAGTGGAGTGGAGAACTCCCAAAGCAAAAACTTCCAACTTGCAGACTTCCAACACATGACAGTCAATGTCTCCATGCATGTCACATGGCAGTCAATGGCTTCATGCGTACCACATGGTGTCAAATGTCTCCATACATATCACATGGTGGTCAATGTCTCCATGCATGTTACATGTTGTCAAATGTCTCCACACATATCACATGGTGGTGAATGTCTCCATACATATCACACAGCGGTCAATGTCTCCATGCATGTCACATGGCAGTCAATGTCTCCATGCATGTTACATGACAGTCAATGTCTCCATGCATGTCACATGGCAGTCAATGTCTCCATGCATACCACATGGTATCAAATGTCTCCATACATATCAAACAGAGGTAAATGTCTCCACACATATCACATGGTGGTGAACGTCTCCATACATATCACACAGCGGTAAATGTCTCCATACATGTCACATAGCAGTCAATGTCTCCATGCATGTCACATTGTGGTCAATGTCTCCACGCATATCACATAGTGGTAAATGTCTCCATGCATGTCACATGGTGTCAAATGTATCCATACATATCACACAGCGGTAAATGTCTCCATGCATGTCACATGACAATCAATGTCTCCATGCATGTCATATGGCAATCAATGTCTTCATGCATACCACATGGTGTCAAATGTCTCCATACATATCACACAGGGGTAAATGTCTCCACACATATCACATGGTGGTGAACGTCTCCATACATATCACACAGCGGTAAATTTCTCCATACATGTCATATAGCAGTCAATGTCTCCATGCATGTCACATTGTGGTCAATGTCTCCACGCATATCACACAGTGGTAAATGTCTGCCGTGTGGGAACGCACAAGCCAAAGTCCACCAACAACAACGACTGACCAGTGTCAAAAAAGACAAGACGAGTGGAAGCGCACAAGCCAAAGTCCACCAACAACGACTGACCAATGTGAAAAAGACGAGACGAGTGGAAGCGCACAAGCAAAAGTCCACCAACAGTAACTGACCAATGTCAAAAAAGACAAGACGAGTGGGAACGCACAAGTAAGTCGCTACTGCTGACGGTGCACTTTTTTCCTGGGTTTTCCCCGGTTTAACCGGTTTTACGTGCACAACACGCGCGTAACACGTGAACATCACGTGCACAGCATGCAGAACAATACCAAATAAGGACATGCAGCTGGCGTAAGACACACACACACAACTCACAGGTGCAGTGGTGTTTATGCATTGTTGACCTTGACCTTTTGACCTCGCGGTGTTTATGGAAAATTCCATGACTTCGTTCGAATGTTCCAGAAAACGGCGGTGTTTTTTGTTGACCTTGACCTTCGCGAAACGACATACGTCGAAAAGTTATCGATATAATGCAATGATGCGATATGCGTCGTATAGCTTACATGCACGGCTAAGTTTTTCCCGCTGGATGCACGAACTTTCGTCCGCTAGATTTCAGTCTGCTAGCAGGGTGAAAAGGCATGACTTCGTTCGAACGTTCCAGAAAGCGGCGGTGTTGTTGACCTTGACCTTTTGACCTTTTGACCTCGCGATGTTCTTGCATACTCGTGGTGAAATAGGCAATATGTAGGTGTCGACGCGAAACGACATAAGTCGAAAAGTTCTCGATATAATGCAATGATGCGATATGCGTCGTATAGCTTACATGCACGGCTACGTTTTTCCCGCTGCATGCACGAACATTCGACCGCTAGGTTTCAGTCTGCTAGCAGGGTGAAAATGCGGGATCGTGTTTCTTTTCGTGAGCGTGGAAAATCCCATAACGTCGTTCGAACGTTCCAGAAAAGAAGACATAAACTACATGAAACCGGTTCAAACCGTTCTTCCTGCATGTTCTTTTAGGGTTAGGGTCAGGGTTCGAATCAGGATTCACTACAGACGACATAATTAGGGTTACTAACCCTAACCCTAACTGGCAATTGTATAAGTACAAAAGGGCGGTGACCTTTGACCTTTGACCTTCCATTAGGTTTACTAACCCTTACCCTTACCCTATCTGGCAATTGTATAAGTACAAAAGGTCGGTGACCTTTGATATTTCATTAGGGTACCCTAACTGGTAATCGTTCCTACAGTTTTTTTCTGGAATTTTCTATTAGGGTTACTAACCCTAACCCTAACTGACAATTGTATTCACACTTGATGAGGTGACGTCATAGGACTCTAGACCAATCAGAACGCTCGTCACCGACTTTTGACCTTGACATGTGTCACCGCAAAAGAGTGCCCCAAAATCTCCTCATTTTAGATAATAGGGTAGGAGCTGTGACGTCATAAGTCACGTGACGGCTCTAGACCCATCAGAACCGTCGACACAATTGACTCGTAGCAGCGCCCTCTGGTGGTTGTATCATCGCAAAACAACATGGCAGCAAAACAAGATGGCGACCTCCATAGAGATAGGTCACGTGACATGCAAATGAGGAACTGTGATGTCGTATGCAAACGAGAAACTGTGACCTTGTAGCAGCGCCTCCTGGTGACCGTTTCATTGCAAAACAACATAGCAGCAAAACAAGATGGTAGCCTCTATAGAGAGGTCACATGACGGCTCTCTACCCATCAGAACCGTCGAAACGCTTGACCTGTAGCGCTCCCTGGCGACAACATTACCGCAAAACAATGCTTTAGGGGCGATAATATGGGATGACACGTGGCGCCCCTGGTGGTGAAACTGCTCTCGATCAATCAGAAATAGCCCCAAAATCTGCACAGTTGAGCGATAATAGGGATTATACCGTGGCGCCCCCTGGCGGCAATAAGCGCACGACCAATCAGAACGCTCCATTTCAAATTTCGACCAATCAGAATGAGCCCCAATATATGCACATTTTTGGTGCTTCAGATGCCCCCATATATTACTTGCGCGTGAGCTGCACGCCTGTCCGTCCGTGCGCCACGTCATTGTTGGTGAGATTATGAGAAGGCTTGACCATTGTCGGCCTGACTTTGAAGTTGCGCGGCAACATGTAAAGGCTGAGTTAAGACCGCTCCTACAAGATAACCATGCCGTTCATCAATATCATTATCGGGCGCTGTCCTCGCACTGGGAACAGTATATGCTAAGTGATGGGGTTCATTTAAACAAGGCGGGAATGGGACGCTGCCGAAAGCAAGTGAGGAAGTATTTGCAGCACTATGTTAAACAATAAAAATGGTTAGTCCGTGTGTTTAACCTTCCTGAATTCGTGTTGATTTTGTTTGTTATTTATAATTTCCTCCTCTGTTATGCCTATGATAAGACCTCGCAATCTCCTTTCCCTTGGTCCAGCAAAATAAAAGTGTAATTTATTTTATTTTTATCCCTATTTCTATGGTCTAATTTTTATAATTTTTTTCTCTCTAAACATATAAGTAGTATGTATGTCTTTTTGAAGGATCAAAAATGGGCAGATTTGGGGCTCATTCTGATTGGTTGAAATTTGAAATGGAGCGTTATATTGCCGCTAGGGGCGCCACTGTATAATCCCCTATTATCGCTCAAATGGGCAGATTTGGGGAACTTTTTGATTGGTTGAGAGGGGGTAATTGTGTCGACGGATCTCATTGGTCGAGAGCCGTCACGTGACGTCACAGCTCATTTGCATAAATTTGCATAAATTAGCATAAAATCACACCGTTTTGTAGTGAAACCGTCACCAGGGGGCGCAACGTGTCATCCCTATTATCGCCCCCGAGACATTGTTTTGCGATGATACTGTCGCCAGGGGCGCCACAGGGACTCATTCTGATGGGTCGAGAGCCGTCACGTGTCCTATGACGTCACAGCTCTTCGTTTGTATGTCACGTGACCTTTCTATGGAGGCTGCCATCTTGTTTTGCTGCCATGTTGTTTTGCGATGATACGGTCACCGGGGGCGCACCATCTTGTTTTGATCACCAGACGGCGCTGTGGGGCAAGGTCAAAGATCAAAGGTCACCGACCTTTTGTACTGATACAATTGCCAGTTAGGGTTAGGGTTAATAACCCTAATTCTGTCGTCTGTAGTGAACCCTAATACGAACCCTGTCCCTAACTCTAAAAGGACATGCAGTAAGAACGGTTATGATGACAGTGATGGTTCGGATTAATACTGACGATTATGGCGCGCTTTTCGAGACGGGTCTGGGTACAGAACCGGTTCAAACCGGTTTCGTGTGGGTTTTTTTTCTTCTTCTTTTCTGGAACGTTCGAACGACGTCATGGAATTGTCTACGCTCACGAAAAGAAACACCATCCCGCATTTCCACCCTGCTAGCAGACTGAAACCTAGCGGACGAAAGTTTGTGCATGCACCGGGATAAACGTAGCCGTGCATGTAAACTATACGACGCATATCGCATCGTTGCATTATATCGAGACACTTTCGACGTATTTCGTTTCGCGTCGACATCTACGTATCGCCTATTTCATCACGAGTCTGCAAGAACACCGCGAGGTCAAAAGGTCAAGGTCAAGGTCAACAAAACAAACACCGTCGCTTTCTGGAACGTCTAGCGGACGAAAGTTCGTGCATCCAGTGGGAAAAACGTAGCCGTGCATGTAAGCTATAAGACGCATATCGCATCGTTGCATTATATCGAGAACTTTTCGACGTATGTCGTTTCGCGAAGGTCAAGGTCAACGCCACTTTCTGGAACGTTTGAACGAAGTCATGGAATTTTCCATAAACATCGCGAGGTCTAAAGGTCAAAAGGTCAAGGTCAAACCAGTTTTCCCCCGAAATGTATCCAGCTGCATGTCCTTATTTGGTATTGTTCTACATACCGTACACGTGATGTTCACGTGCTGTACGTCAGAACCGGTTCAAACCGGTTCAAACCAGTTCAAACCGGTTCAAACTAGTTCAAACCGGTTCAAACCGAGATAAGCCCAGAAAAAAAGTGCACCGTCAGCAGTTGCGGCAGGCTATATAAACCGAGCCATTGGAAGTTTGTGATGTGAAAAGTTCACGTCTTGAAAGTTTATGTTATGAAAGTTTGTAAGTTGGAAGTTTGCTTCACTGCACACACACACAGTGTTGGTGGCAACTTGAAGAAAACAAGTCACTGTCACACAAAATTTGAAGAAAACAAGACATTGTCATACACAACTTGAAGAAAACAAGACACTGTTGGTGGCAACTTGAAGAAAACAAGACACTCTTGGTGACAACTTGATGAAAACAAGACACTGTTAATGACAACCTGAAGAAAACAAGACACTGTTGGTGGCAACTTGAAGAAAACAAGTCACTATCACACAAAATTTTAAGAAAACAAGACATTGTCATACACAACTTGAAGAAAACAAGACATTGTTGGTGACAACTTGAAGAAAACAAGGCACTGTTGGTGACAACTTGAATAAAAAACGACACTGTTGGTGACAATTTGAAGAAAACAAGACACTTTTGGTGACAACTTGAAGAAAACAAGACACTGTTGGTGACAACTTGAAGAAAACAAGACACTCTTGGTTGAAGAAAACAAGACGTTGTCATACACAACTTGAAGAAAACAAGACATTGTTGGTGACAACTTGAAGAAAACAAGACACTGTTGGTGACAACTTGAAGAAAACAAGACACTCTTACACACAACTTATGAAAACAAGACATTGTCATACACAACTTGAAGAAAACAAGACACTGTTGGTGACAACTTGAAAAAAAAGAAAACAAGTCACTGTCACAAAAAATTTGAAGAAAACAAGACATTTTCATACACAACTTGAAGAAAACAAGACATTGTTGGTGACAATTTGAAGAAAACAAAACACTGTCATACAAAACTTGAAGAAAACAAGACACTGTTGGTGACAACTTGAAGAAAACAAGACACTGTAACACAAAATTAGAAGAAAACATGACGTTGTCATACACAACTTGAAGAAAACAAGACATTGTTGGTGACAATTAAAGAAAACAAGACACTGTTGGTGACAACTTGAACAAAAACAAGACACTGTCACACAGAATTTGAAGAAAACAAGACATTGTCATTCACAACTTGAAGAAAACAAGACACTATTGGTGACAACTTGAAGAAAACAAGACACTTTTGGGGACAACTTGAAGAAAACAGGACACTGTTGGTGACAACTTGAAGAAAACAAGACACTCTTGGTTGAAGAAAACAAGACGTTGTCATACACAACTTGAAGAAAACAAGACTTTGTTGGTGACAACTAGAAGAAAACAAGACACTGTTGGTGACAACTTGAAGAAAACAAGACACTCTTACACACAACTTATGAAAACAAGACATTGTCATACACAACTTGAAGAAAACAAGACACTGTTGGTGACAACTTGAAGAAAAGAAAACAAGTCACTGTCACACAAAATTTGAAGAAAACAAGACATTTTCATACACAACTTGAAGAAAACAAGACATTGTTGGTGACAACTTGAAGAAAACAAGACACTGTCATACAAAACTTGAAGAAAACAAGACACTGTTGGTGACAACTTGGAGAAAACAAGACACTGTAACACAAAATTAGAAGAAAACATGACGTTGTCATACACAACTTGAAGAAAACAAGACACTCTTACACACAACTTATGAAAACAAGACATTGTCATACACAACTTGAAGAAAACAAGACACTGTTGGTGACAACTTGAAGAAAAGAAAACAAGTCACTGTCACACAAAATTTGAAGAAAACAAGACATTTTCATACACAACTTGAAGAAAACAAGACATTGTTGGTGACAACTTGAAGAAAACAAGACACTGTCATACAAAACTTGAAGAAAACAAGACACTGTTGGTGACAACTTGAAGAAAACAAGACACTGTAACGCAAAATTAGAAGAAAACATGACGTTGTCATACACAACTTGAAGAAAACAAGACATTGTTGGTGACAATTAAAGAAAACAAGACACTGTTGGTGACAACTTGAACAAAAACAAGACACTGTCACACAGAATTTGAAGAAAACAAGACATTGTCATTCACAACTTGAAGAAAACAAGACACTATTGCTGACAACTTGAAGAAAACAAGACACTTTTGGGGACAACTTGAAGAAAACAAGACACTGTTGGTGACAACTTGAAGAAAACAAGACACTCTTGGTTGAAGAAAACAAGACGTTGTCATACACAACTTGAAGAAAACAAGACATTGTTGGTGACAACTTGAAGAAAACAAGACACTGTTGGTGACAACTTGAAGAAAACAAGACACTCTTACACACAACTTATGAAAACAAGACATTGTCATACACAACTTGAAGAAAACAAGACACTGTTGGTGACAACTTGAAGAAAAGAAAACAAGTCACTGTCACACAAAATTTGAAGAAAACAAGACATTTTCATACACAACTTGAAGAAAACAAGACATTGTTGGTGACAACTTGGAGAAAACAAGACACTGTAACACAAAATTAGAAGAAAACATGACGTTGTCATACACAACTTGAAGAAAACAAGACACTCTTAAACACAACTTATGAAAACAAGACATTGTCATACACAACTTGAAGAAAACAAGACACTGTTGGTGACAACTTGAAGAAAAGAAAACAAGTCACTGTCACACAAAATTTGAAGAAAACAAGACATTTTCATACACAACTTGAAGAAAACAAGACATTGTTGGTGACAACTTGAAGAAAACAAGACACTGTCATACAAAACTTGAAGAAAACAAGACACTGTTGGTGACAACTTGAAGAAAACAAGACACTGTAACACAAAATTAGAAGAAAACATGACGTTGTCATACACAACTTGAAGAAAACAAGACATTGTTGGTGACAATTAAAGAAAACAAGACACTGTTGGTGACAACTTGAACAAAAACAAGACACTGTCACACAGAATTTGAAGAAAACAAGACATTGTCATACACAACTTGAAGAAAACAAGACACTATTGGTGACAACTTGAAGAAAACAAGACACTTTTGGGGACAACTTGAAGAAAACAAGACACTGTTAGTGACAACTTGAAGAAAACAAGACGTTGTCATACAAAACTTGATGAAAACATGACTTGTTGGTGACAACTTAAAGAAAACAAGACACTGTTGGTGACAACTTGATGAAAACAAGACACTGTTAATGACAACTTGAAGAAAACAAGACACTGTTGGTGACAACTTGAAGAAAACAAGACACTCTTGGTGATAACTTGATGAAAACAAGACACTGTTAATGACAACCTGAAGAAAACAAGACACTGTTGGTGACAATTTGAAGAAAACAAGTCACTGTCACACAAAATTTGAAGAAAACAAGACACTGTTGGTGACAACTTGAAGAAAACAAGACACTGTTGGTGACAACTTGAAGAAAACAAGACACTGTTGGTGACAACTTGAAGAAAACAAGACACTGTTGGTGACAACTTGAAGAAAACAAAACACTGTTGGTGACAATTTGAAGAAAACAAGACACTGTTAATGACAACCTGAAGAAAACAAGACACTGTTGGTGGCAACTTGAAGAAAACAAGACACTCTTGTGACAACTTGAAGAAAACAAGACACTCTTGGTGACAACTTGAAGAAAACAAGACACTGTTGGTGACAACTTGAAGAAAACAAGACACTGTTGGTGACAACTTGAAGAAAACAAGACACTGTTGGTGACAACTTGAAGAAAACAAGACATTGTCATACAAAACTTGAAGAAAACAAGACGTTGCCATATACAACTTGAAGAAAACAAGACGTTGTCATACAAAACTTGAAGAAAACATGACATTGTTGGTGACAACTTGATGAAAACAAGACACTGTTAATGACAACTTGAAGAAAACAAGACACTGCTGGTGACAACTTGAAGAAAACAAGACACTCTTGGTGATAACTTGATGAAAACAAGACACTGTTAATGACAACCTGAAGAAAACAAGACACTGTTGGTGACAATTTGAAGAAAACAAGTCACTGTTACACAAAATTTGAAGAAAACAAGACACTGTTGGTGACAACTTGAAGAAAACAAGACACTGTTGGTGACAACTTGAAGAAAACAAGACACTGTTGGAGACAACTTGAAGAAAACAAGACACTGTTGGTGACAACTTGAAGAAAACAAAACACTGTTGGTGACAACTTGAAGAAAACAAGACACTGTTAATGACAACCTGAAGAAAACAAGACACTGTTGGTGGCAACTTGAAGAAAACAAGACACTCTTGGTGACAACTTGAAAAAAACAAGACACTGTTGGTGACAACTTGAAGAAAACAAGACACTGTTGGTGACAACTTGAAGAAAACAAGACACTGTTGGTGACAACTTGAAGAAAACAAGACACTGTTGGTGACAACTTGAAGAAAACAAGACATTGTCATACAAAACTTGAAGAAAACAAGACGTTGCCATACACAACTTGAAAAAAACAAGACGTTGTCATACACAACTTGAAGAAAACAAGACACTGTTGGTGACAACTTGAAGAAAACAAGACACTCTTGGTGACAACTTGATGAAAACAAGACACTGTTGGTGACAACTTGAAGAAAACAAGACACAGTTGGTGACAACTTGAAGAAAACAAGACACTGTTGGTGACAACTTGAAGAAAACAAGACACTGTAACACAAAAATTGAAGAAAACAAGACACTGTTGGTGACAACTTGAAGAAAACAAGACACTGTAACACAAAAATTGAAGAAAACAAGACACTGTTGGTGACAACTTGAAGAAAACAAAACACTGTTGGTGACAACTTGAAGAAAACAAGACACTGTTAATGACAACCTGAAGAAAACAAGACACTGTTGGTGGCAACTTGAAGAAAACAAGACACTCTTGGTGACAACTTGAAAAAAACAAGACACTGTTGGTGACAACTTGAAGAAAACAAGACACTTTTGGTGACAACTTGAAGAAAACAAGACATTGTCATACAAAACTTGAAGAAAACAAGACGTTACCATACACAACTTGAAGAAAACAAGACGTTGTCATACACAACTTGAAGAAAACAAGACACTGTTGGTGACAACTTGAAGAAAACAAGACACTCTTGGTGACAACTTGATGAAAACAAGACATTGTTAATGACAACCTGAAGAAAACAAGACATTGTTGGTGACAACTTGAAGCAAACAAGACACTGTCACACAAAATTTGAAGAAAACAAGACGTTGTCATACACAACTTGAAGAAAACAAGACTCTGTTGGTGACAACTTGAAGAAAACAAGACACAGTTGGTGACAACTTGAAGAAAACAAGACACTGTTGGTGACAACTTGAAGAAAACAAGACACTGTAACACAAAATTTGAAGAAAACAAGACGTTGTCATACACAACTTGAAGAAAACATGACATTGTCATACACAACTTTGTTACCAGTATTCGTCTCTTATTCACACTCTTTGGGTGCGTCACGGCTTTCACAACATTTCAATGTCCACTTTGCATAAATTATACCCTTTGGTGATGAAACTGTCGCCAAGGGTACCTAAGACTAACATATGGGTATGCGTACTCACCTTCTAGTGTCGTTGGAGACAATAATATGTAGGATTGTTGAATATCAATAGGTGCGGTGGTAGCGGTGGGAATGTCTGTGATATTGGTTCTGTTAATAATTGTTGCCTTATTGTTATTTTAATTGTTGTTGCGTGAAGTGTGGTGTTGTGATTAATGTGTGTTAGATTTGACAATGCGACGAGTGTTGATTGCAATAAAATATTTTCTTCTTCTTCTTCTTTTTCTATTTCTCTGCGAATTTTTCGAAGTTCGATATCGATCTATAAAAAAGAAAGACTAGTTACTATTATTATTGGTTAACATTTATAAAATTTGTTTGTGTCAATATTTAAAATAATATACTCATATTTAATTATATTACAACATTTTACTATGTCGTTATTTTTTATTTAATAAAACACGAATGTTACTACCCCACGCTCTCGTCTGTAATACCAAATATTTTCTTTCCCATCAGTCAAGAGAGAATTTACAGACTCGTAATTTGTTATAATCTGTTGAAATTAACTTCACAGTTGACACGGACTACACACGACCGTACTGGTCATTCTCTATTTAAAATCATATTAGACCTGATAACGTGATCAATGATTTTGTCTCTTTCGAACTCTGTGACATTTACTAACGTAGGAGTAAGTTATACAGCTTTAGCCAACCCCATATCATAAGTACTTTAGTAAGTTATACAGCTTTAGCCAATCCCACATCATAAGTACTTTAGTAAGTTATACAGCTTTAGCAAATCCCATATCATAAGCACTTTAGTAAGTTATACAGCTTTAACCGATCCCACAACATAAACACTATACAATACAACACAAAATGTGAAGAATAACACTACGAATACTATGCTTATACGATGTGTTTATCTTATTCGATGTGATTTAGTATTGTTAACGAACGTGTAAATGTATAGGTACCGTTACTTACTTGCGATTTGAGTTCAGTAAGATTGGTCGCTTGTGAACACATGGTGACATTAAAATAACAGTTGTGACAGGGGTTTATTTAGAGACGTGACTGTATACGATTCGTGGAGAATATTATCAATCAAAATCACACACGTTCACGACTGTGATTGGTCTTTATCTGTGTGTGTGTGTGTCCTGATACGATCACCGGTATTTATTAGCGGGGGAGGGGAGGAGGGACATTTTGATCGTTGGAGGAATGTCATTGTTTTATTACAAATTAAACACTAAAGTGCTTATGATGTAGGATTGGCTAAAACTGATAATCACACTTTCTGAAACGTTCGAATAAAGTCATGGAATTTTACGTCAACAAGAGAAACACGATTCTACATTTTCACTCTACTAGTAGATCGTGACCTAGTTGATTAGTCTACATAAACACCGTGAAATCAAAAGGTCAAGGTTAACCACTGCTTTCTGGAATGGAAAAAGCCTAACCCCAACCTGTTGTTGGTTGTATAACCCTAGATAGCCTGCAAAAAGGTGTAACCCCCAACCTGTTGTCGGTTGTATAACCCTAGATAGCCTGCAAAACGGTGTAACCCCAACCTTTTGTCGGTTGTATAACCCTAGATACACTGCATCCAGACAGTGCTGTTTGCACAACCCTACCAGCTCCGTGGCGGCAGCGGTACGAAAAAAGATGTAACCCCAACCTATTGTCGGTTGTATAACACTAGATAGCCTGCAAAAAGTGGTAAACCCAACCTGTTGTCGGTTGTATAACCCTACACGACCGGTTTGAACCGGTTCTGACGCACAACACGTGCACAGTGCTCCGTGGCGGCGGCGGTAGGGAAAAAGGTGTAACCCCAACCTGTTGTCGGTTGTATAACCCCAACCTGTTGTCGGCGGTATAACCCTAGGTATAACCCCAACCTGTTATCGGTTGTATAACCCTAGATAGCCTGCATTGAGACAGTGGTAAATGTCTCCATACATATCACACAGTGGTCAATGTCTCCACGCATATCACATGACAACCGCCCGTGTTCCGTGGTGGCGGCGGCATGGAAAGAGGTGTAACCCAACCTGTTGTCAGTTGTATAACCCTAGATAGCCTGCATCGAGACAGTGCTGTTTGCCAACCCTATAATCACATAGTTGTTGGGTCGTAGATAGCCTGCATTGAAACGTTGTGTATGACAATGTCTTGTTTTCTTCAAGTTGTGTGTGCCAATGTCTTGTTTTCTTGAAGTTGTGTGTGACAGTGTCTTGTTTTCTTCAAGTTGCGTATGACAGTGTCTTGTTTTCTTCAAGTTGTATTCAATGTCTCCACGCATATCACACAGTGGTAAATGTCTCCACACATATCACATGGTGGTGAATGTCTCCATGCATATCACATGGCAGTCGATGTCTTCATGCATATCACATGACGGTCAATGTCTCCATGCATACCATATGGCAGTCAGTGTCTGCATACATATCACACAGTGGTAAATGTCTCCATGCATGTCACATGACGGTCAATGTATCCACGCATATCACATGATGTCAAATGTCTCCATACATATCACACAGGCGTAAATGTCTCCACACATATCACATGATGGTGAATGTCTCCATACATATCACACAGCGGTAAATGTATCCATGCATGTCACATGGCGGTCAATTTCTCTATACATGTCACATGGTGGTCAATGTCTCCATGCATGTCACATGGTAGTCAAAGTCTCCATGCATATCAAATGGTATCAAATGTCTCCATGCATATCATATGGTGTAAAATGTCTCCATACATATCACACAGTGGTAAATGTCTCCATGCATGTCACATGAGGGTCAATGTCTACACGCATATCACATGGTGTCAAATGTCTCCATACATATCACACAGAGGTAAATGTCTCCACACATATCACATGGTGGTAAACGTCTCCATACATACCACATAGTGGTAAATGTCTACATACATGTCACATAGCAGTCAATGTCTCCATGCATGTCACATTGTGGTCAATATCTCCACGCATATCACACATTGGTAAATGTCTCCATGCATGTCACATGGTGTCAAATTTCACCATACATATCACACAGCGGTAAATGTCCCTATGCATGTCACATGGCGGTCAATGTCTCCATGCACGTCACATGGTAGTCAATGTCTCCATGTATGTCATATGGAAGTCAATGTCTCCATGCATGTCACATGGCGGTCAATGTCTCCATGCACGTCACATGGTAGTCAATGTCTCCACGCATGTCATATGACAGTCAATGTCTCCATGCATGTCACATGGCGGTCAATGTCTCCATGTACGTCACATGGCAGTCAATGTCTCCACGCATGTCATATGGCAGTCAATGTCTCCATGCATTCCACATGGTGTCAAATGTCTCCATACATGTCACATGGCGGTCAATGTCTCCATATCACACAGTGGTAAATATCTCCATGCATACCACATGGTGGTCAATGTCTCCATACATATCACACAGCGGTCAATGTATCCATGCATGTCACATGGTGTCAAATGTCTCCATGCATACCATGTCAAAAAGACAAGACAAGTGGGAGCGCACAAGCTAAAGTCCACCAACAGTGCCTGACCAATGTCAAAAAGACAAGACGAGTGGGAGCGCACAAGTCAAAGTCTACCAACAGTGACTGACCAATGTCAAAAAGACAAGACGAGTGGGAGCGCACAAGTTAAAGTCTACCAACAGTGACTGACCAATATTAAAAAGACAAGACGAGTGGGAGCGTACAAGTTAAAGTATGTCAACAGTGGCTGACCAATGTCAAATAGACCAATTTTCCAACTTACACATTTTTCACAACACAAACTTTCAAAACATGTGTGTGTGCGGTGAAGCAAACTTCCAACTTGCAAACTTTCATAACATAAACTTGTCACATCACAAACTTCCAACTTAAAAATGTTCATAACACAAACTTTCAAAACATGTGTGTGCGGTGAAGCAAGCTTCCAACTTACAAACTTTCATAACATAAACTTTCAAAACGTGAACTTTTCACATCACAAACTTCCAACTTACAAATTTTCATGACAAAAACTTTCAAAACATGTGTGTGCGGTGAAGCAAACTTCCAACTTACAAACTTTCATAACATAAACTTTCAAAACATGTGTGTGTGCGGTGAAGCAAACTTCCAATTTGCAAACTTCCAAAGCACAAACTTCCAACTGGCAGACTTCCAACTCGCAA
The DNA here is from genome assembly GCA_963662155.1 of Lamellibrachia columna. Classification (NCBI taxonomy): domain Eukaryota; kingdom Metazoa; phylum Annelida; class Polychaeta; order Sabellida; family Siboglinidae; genus Lamellibrachia; species Lamellibrachia columna. The sequence goes on along the minus strand of OY759265.1, from coordinate 470,898 downwards.
ACTTCACACAACTTCACACAACTTTACACAACTTCGCAGGCGTGGAGTGGAGTGGAGAACTTCCAATATGCAAACTTCCAAAGCTAAAACTTCCAACTTGCAGACTTCCAACTTGCAAACTTCACACAAAATGTGTGTGCGGTGAAGCAAACTTCCAACTTACAAACTTTCATAACATAAACTTTCAAAATGTGTGTGTGTGTGTGTGTGACGTGAAGCAAACTTCCAACTTACGCATTTTTCACAACACAAACTTTCAAAACATGTGTGTGCGGTGAAGCAAACTTCCAAAACTTCCAACTTACAAACTTTCATAACATAAACTTTCAAAAATGGCGGTCAATTTCTCCATGCATGTCACATGGTTGTCAATGTATCCATGCATGTCACATGGCGGTCAATGTCTCCATATCACACAGTGGTAAATATCTCCATGCATACCACATGGTGGTCAATGTCTCCATACATATCACACAGCGGTCAATGTATCCATGCATGTCACATGGTGTCAAATGTCTCCATGCATACCATGTCAAAAAGACAAGACAAGTGGGAGCGCACAAGCTAAAGTCCACCAACAGTGCCTGACCAATGTCAAAAAGACAAGACGAGTGGGAGCGCACAAGTCAAAGTCTACCAACAGTGACTGACCAATGTCAAAAAGACAAGACGAGTGGGAGCGCACAAGTTAAAGTCTACCAACAGTGACTGACCAATATTAAAAAGACAAGACGAGTGGGAGCGTACAAGTTAAAGTATGTCAACAGTGGCTGACCAATGTCAAATAGACCAATTTTCCAACTTACACATTTTTCACAACACAAACTTTCAAAACATGTGTGTGTGCGGTGAAGCAAACTTCCAACTTGCAAACTTTCATAACATAAACTTGTCACATCACAAACTTCCAACTTAAAAATGTTCATAACACAAACTTTCAAAACATGTGTGTGCGGTGAAGCAAGCTTCCAACTTACAAACTTTCATAACATAAACTTTCAAAACGTGAACTTTTCACATCACAAACTTCCAACTTACAAATTTTCATGACAAAAACTTTCAAAACATGTGTGTGCGGTGAAGCAAACTTCCAACTTACAAACTTTCATAACATAAACTTTCAAAACATGTGTGTGTGCGGTGAAGCAAACTTCCAATTTGCAAACTTCCAAAGCACAAACTTCCAACTGGCAGACTTCCAACTCGCAAACTTCACACAACTTCACACAACTTTACACAACTTCGCAGGCGTGGAGTGGAGTGGAGAACTTCCAATATGCAAACTTCCAAAGCTAAAACTTCCAACTTGCAGACTTCCAACTCGCAAACTTCACACAAAATGTGTGTGCGGTGAAGCAAACTTCCAACTTACAAACTTTCATAACATAAACTTTCAAAATGTGTGTGTGTGTGTGTGTGTGTGTGTGTGTGTGTGTGTGTGTGTGTGTGTGTGTGTGTGTGACGTGAAGCAAACTTCCAACTTACGCATTTTTCACAACACAAACTTTCAAAACATGTGTGTGCGGTGAAGCAAACTTCCAAAACTTCCAACTTACAAACTTTCATAACATAAACTTTCAAAAATGGCGGTCAATTTCTCCATGCATGTCACATGGTTGTCAATGTATCCATGCATGTCACATGGTAGTCAATGTCTCCATGCATATCACATGGTGTCAAATGTCTCCATGCATATCACATGGTGGTCAATGTCTCCATGCATATCACATGGTGGTCAATGTCTCCACGCATATCACATGGTGTCAAATGTCTCCATACATATCACACAGAGGTAAATGTCTCCATGCATGTCAAATGACGGTCAATGTCTACACGCATATCACATGGTGTCAAATGTCTCCATACATATCACACAGGGGTAAATGTCTCCACACATATCACATGGTGGTGAACGTCTCCATACATATCACACAGCGGTAAATGTCTCCATACATGTCACATAGCAGTCAATGTCTCCATGCATGTCACATGGCGGTCAATGTCTCCATGTACGTCACATGGCAGTCAATGTCTCCACGCATGTCATATGGCAGTCAATGTCTCCATGCATTCCACATGGTGTCAAATGTCTCCATACATGTCACATGGCGGTCAATGTCTCCATATCACACAGTGGTAAATATCTCCATGCATACCACATGGTGGTCAATGTCTCCATACATATCACACAGCGGTCAATGTATCCATGCATGTCACATGGTGTCAAATGTCTCCATGCATACCATGTCAAAAAGACAAGACAAGTGGGAGCGCACAAGCTAAAGTCCACCAACAGTGCCTGACCAATGTCAAAAAGACAAGACGAGTGGGAGCGCACAAGTCAAAGTCTACCAACAGTGACTGACCAATGTCAAAAAGACAAGACGAGTGGGAGCGCACAAGTTAAAGTCTACCAACAGTGACTGACCAATATTAAAAAGACAAGACGAGTGGGAGCGTACAAGTTAAAGTATGTCAACAGTGGCTGACCAATGTCAAATAGACCAATTTTCCAACTTACACATTTTTCACAACACAAACTTTCAAAACATGTGTGTGTGCGGTGAAGCAAACTTCCAACTTGCAAACTTTCATAACATAAACTTGTCACATCACAAACTTCCAACTTAAAAATGTTCATAACACAAACTTTCAAAACATGTGTGTGCGGTGAAGCAAGCTTCCAACTTACAAACTTTCATAACATAAACTTTCAAAACGTGAACTTTTCACATCACAAACTTCCAACTTACAAATTTTCATGACAAAAACTTTCAAAACATGTGTGTGCGGTGAAGCAAACTTCCAACTTACAAACTTTCATAACATAAACTTTCAAAACATGTGTGTGTGCGGTGAAGCAAACTTCCAATTTGCAAACTTCCAAAGCACAAACTTCCAACTGGCAGACTTCCAACTCGCAAACTTCACACAACTTCACACAACTTTACACAACTTCGCAGGCGTGGAGTGGAGTGGAGAACTTCCAATATGCAAACTTCCAAAGCTAAAACTTCCAACTTGCAGACTTCCAACTTGCAAACTTCACACAAAATGTGTGTGCGGTGAAGCAAACTTCCAACTTACAAACTTTCATAACATAAACTTTCAAAATGTGTGTGTGTGTGTGTGTGACGTGAAGCAAACTTCCAACTTACGCATTTTTCACAACACAAACTTTCAAAACATGTGTGTGCGGTGAAGCAAACTTCCAAAACTTCCAACTTACAAACTTTCATAACATAAACTTTCAAAAATGGCGGTCAATTTCTCCATGCATGTCACATGGTTGTCAATGTATCCATGCATGTCACATGGCGGTCAATGTCTCCATATCACACAGTGGTAAATATCTCCATGCATACCACATGGTGGTCAATGTCTCCATACATATCACACAGCGGTCAATGTATCCATGCATGTCACATGGTGTCAAATGTCTCCATGCATACCATGTCAAAAAGACAAGACAAGTGGGAGCGCACAAGCTAAAGTCCACCAACAGTGCCTGACCAATGTCAAAAAGACAAGACGAGTGGGAGCGCACAAGTCAAAGTCTACCAACAGTGACTGACCAATGTCAAAAAGACAAGACGAGTGGGAGCGCACAAGTTAAAGTCTACCAACAGTGACTGACCAATATTAAAAAGACAAGACGAGTGGGAGCGTACAAGTTAAAGTATGTCAACAGTGGCTGACCAATGTCAAATAGACCAATTTTCCAACTTACACATTTTTCACAACACAAACTTTCAAAACATGTGTGTGTGCGGTGAAGCAAACTTCCAACTTGCAAACTTTCATAACATAAACTTGTCACATCACAAACTTCCAACTTAAAAATGTTCATAACACAAACTTTCAAAACATGTGTGTGCGGTGAAGCAAGCTTCCAACTTACAAACTTTCATAACATAAACTTTCAAAACGTGAACTTTTCACATCACAAACTTCCAACTTACAAATTTTCATGACAAAAACTTTCAAAACATGTGTGTGCGGTGAAGCAAACTTCCAACTTACAAACTTTCATAACATAAACTTTCAAAACATGTGTGTGTGCGGTGAAGCAAACTTCCAATTTGCAAACTTCCAAAGCACAAACTTCCAACTGGCAGACTTCCAACTCGCAAACTTCACACAACTTCACACAACTTTACACAACTTCGCAGGCGTGGAGTGGAGTGGAGAACTTCCAATATGCAAACTTCCAAAGCTAAAACTTCCAACTTGCAGACTTCCAACTCGCAAACTTCACACAAAATGTGTGTGCGGTGAAGCAAACTTCCAACTTACAAACTTTCATAACATAAACTTTCAAAATGTGTGTGTGTGTGTGTGTGTGTGTGTGTGTGTGTGTGTGTGTGTGTGTGACGTGAAGCAAACTTCCAACTTACGCATTTTTCACAACACAAACTTTCAAAACATGTGTGTGCGGTGAAGCAAACTTCCAAAACTTCCAACTTACAAACTTTCATAACATAAACTTTCAAAAATGGCGGTCAATTTCTCCATGCATGTCACATGGTTGTCAATGTATCCATGCATGTCACATGGTAGTCAATGTCTCCATGCATATCACATGGTGTCAAATGTCTCCATGCATATCACATGGTGGTCAATGTCTCCATGCATATCACATGGTGGTCAATGTCTCCACGCATATCACATGGTGTCAAATGTCTCCATACATATCACACAGAGGTAAATGTCTCCATGCATGTCAAATGACGGTCAATGTCTACACGCATATCACATGGTGTCAAATGTCTCCATACATATCACACAGGGGTAAATGTCTCCACACATATCACATGGTGGTGAACGTCTCCATACATATCACACAGCGGTAAATGTCTCCATACATGTCACATAGCAGTCAATGTCTCCATGCATGTCACATGGCAGTCAATGTCTCCAAAAAAATTTTCATGACACAAAATTTCAAAACATGTGTGTTCGGTGAAGCAAACTTTCAACTTGCAAACTTTCATAACATATACTTTCAAAGTGGAGTGGAGTGGAGTGGAGAACTTCCAATTTGCAAATTCCAAAGCACAAACTTCCAACTTGCAGACTTCCAACCCATGACAATCAATGTCTCCAAGCATGTCACATGGCAGTCAATGTCTTCATGCATACCACATGGTGTCAAATGTCTCCATACATATCACATGGTTGTCAATGTCTCCATGCATGTCACATGGTGTCAAATGTCTCCACACATATCACATGGTGGTGAATGTCTCCATACATATCACACAGCGGTAAATGTCTCCATGCATGTCACATGGTGGTCAATGTATCCATGTATGTCACATGACAGTCAATGTCTCCATGCATGTCACATGGCAGTCAATGTCTCTATGCATACCACATGGTGTCAAATGTCTCCATACATATCACACAGGGGTAAATGTCTCCACACATATCACATGGTGGTGAACGTCTCCATACATATCACACAGCGGTAAATGTATCCATACATGTCACATAGCGGTCAATGTCTTCATGCATGTCACGTTGTGGTCAATGTCTCCACGCATATCACACAATGATAAATGTGTCCATGCATGTCACATGGTGTCAAATGTCTCCATACATATCACACAGTGGTAAATGTCTCCATGCATGTCACATGACGATCAATGTCTCCATGCATGTCACTTGACAGTCAATGTCTTCATGCATACCACAAGGTGTCAAATGTCTCCATACATATCACACAGGGGTAAATGTATCCACACATATCACATGGTGGTGAACGTCTCCATACATATCACACAGCGGTAAATGTATCCATACATGTCACATAGCAGTCAATGTCTTCAAGCATGTCACGTTGTGGTCAATGTCTCCACGCATATCACACAGTGGTAGATGTCTCCATGCATGTCACATGGTGTCAAATGTCTCCATACCTATCACACAGCGGTAAATGTCTCCATGCATGTCACATGACGGTCAATGTCTCCATGCATGTCACTTGACAGTCAATGTCTTCATGCATACCACATGGTGTCAAATGTCTCCATACATATCACACAGGGTTAAATGTCTCCACACATATCACATGGTGGTGAACGTCTCCATACATATCACACAGCGGTATATGTCTCCATACATGTCACATAGCAGTCAATTTCTCCATGTATGTCACATTGTGGTCAATGTCTCCACGCATATCACACAGTGGTAAATGTCTGTCGAGTGGGAACGGGAACGCACAAGTCAGTCGCCACGGCTGACGGTGCACTTGTTTCCTGGGTTTTCCCCGGTTTGAACCGGTTTGAACCAGTTTGAACCGGTTTTAACCGGATTTAACCGGTTCTGACGCACAGCACGCGCGTAGCACAAAGTCCACCAACAGAGACTGACCAGTGTGAAAAGAGACAAGACGAATGGGAGCGCACAAGTCAAAGTCCACCAACAGCGCCTGACCAATGTCAAAAAAGACAAGACGAGTGGAAGCGCACAAGCCTTCCTACAGTTTACCCATACCTCCTACAGTTTACCCATAACTCCTACAGTTTACCCATAATTCTTCCAATGGCTCGGTTTATATAGCCTGCCGCAACTGCTGACTGTGCACTTTTTTCCTGGGTTTTTCTCGGTTTGAACCGGTTTGAACCAGTTTGAACCGGTTTGAACCAGTTTGAACCGGTTTGAACCGGTTTGAACCGGTTTGAACCGGTTTGAACCGGTTCTGACGTACAGCACGTGAACATCACGTGTACGGCATATAGAACAATACCAAATAAGGACATGCAGCTGGATACATTTCGCGGGAAAACTGGTTTGACCTTGACCTTTTGACCTTTAGACCTCGCGATGTTTATGGAAAATTCCATGACTTCGTTCGAACGTTCCAGAAAGTGGCGTTGACCTTGACCTTCGCGAAACGACATACGTCGTTCTCGATATAATGCAAAGATGCGATATGCGTCTTATAGCTTATATGCACGGCTACGTTTTTCCCACTGGATGCACGAACTTTCGTCCGCTAGATTTCAGTCTGCTAGCTGGGTGAAAAGGCGTGACTTCGTTCGAACGTTCCAGAAAGCGACGGTGTTTGTTTTGACCTTGACCCTTTGACCTCGCGGTGTTCTTGCAGACTCGTGATGAAATAAGCGATACGTAGATGTTGACGCGAAACGAAATACGTCGAAAGGTTCTCGATATAATGCAACGATGCGATATGCGTCGTATAGTTTACATGCACGGCTACGTTTATCCCGCTGCATGCACGAACTTTCGTCCGCTAGGTTTCAGTCTGCTAGCAGGGTGAAAATGCGGGATGGTGTTTCTTTTCGTGAGCGTGGAAAATTCCATGACGTCGTTCGAACGTTCCAGAAAAGAAGAAAAAAAAAACCCACACGAAACCAGTTTGAACCGGTTCTGTACCCAGACCCGTCTCGAAAAGCGCGCCATAATCGTCAGTATTAATCCGAACCGTCACTGTTATCATAACCGTTCTTACTGCATGTCCTTTTAGAGTTAGGGACAGGGTTCGTATTAGGGTTCACTACAGACGACAGAATTAGGGTTATTAACCCTAACCCTAACTGGCAATTGTATCAGTACAAAAGGTCGGTGACCTTTGATCTTTGACCTTGCCCCACAGCGCCGTCTGGTGATCAAAACAAGATGGTGCGCCCCTGGTGACCGTATCATCGCAAAACAACATGGCAGCAAAACAAGATGGCAGCCTTAATAGAAAAGTCACGTGACATACAAACGAAGAGCTGTGACGTCATAGGTCACGTGACGGCTCTCGGCCCATCATAATGAGTCCCTGTGGCGCCCCTGGCGACAGTATCATCACAAAACAATGTCTCGGGGGCGATAATAGGGGATGACACGTTGCGCCCCCTGGTGACGGTTTCACTACAAAACGGTGTGAGTTATGCTAATTTATGCAAATTTATGCAAATGAGCTGTGACGTCATAGGTCACGTGACGTATCTCGACCAATGAGATCCGTCGACACAATTACCCATATGGCGCCCCCTGGTGGTGGAACTGCTCTCGACCAATCAGAAAGTGCCCCAAATCTGCCCATTTGAGCGATAATAGGGGATTATACGGTGGCGCCCCTAGCGGCAATAAGCGCACGACCAATCAGAACGCTCCATTTCAAATTTCAACCAATCAGAATGAGCCCCAAATCTGCCCATTTTTGATCCTTCAAAAAGACATACATACTACTCATATATCCCTAGTCCTGCATTCAGTGTAATTTTTATGTATTTTTTGTTTCGTACACCGTATATTCAAGTCCTATTTCCGTGGTTCTAAAAGTTTCCGTGCAGTCGTAATACTTGTCTACGTGCGTCCCTTTTTTTAAGATTGTGTCGATGAGATGATGATGAATTGGTTCCTTGTTGACAAAATATCCACTGTTTGTATATAAAAATAAATGGTAAATTACCCACTTGTTCCTATTCCTTCCCTACCAGGGTTGTAGATACTACCATTTCTTTAATGTTCTTATTCCTTGAATAAGCCGCTATAAAGCGCGGTGTGAATACCTTAGGAAATTTCAACTGTAGTTTCACATATGATTCCCTGGCCTTCACTATCATTTCCCCTGCGTATTTGGAGAATGGGATGACGAACGGTATTATATTATCCTCTCTTATATTCAAGCCGCGGGGTTCCGGTGTTTAGAAAGTATGTCCTTTGTCCGTTGAGAATGGCCCTGATTCCAAAATGGTGACCGTCGTGTCAGCTAAACTGTGGTTCCCTATGTTAAAATGGCCACTGGAGTATGTGCTGTTCTGCATATGTCCGATTTATGCTGGTTAATCCTGCTTCTTAGTGAGTTACTAGTTTCTCCCACATGTTCTAGACCGCATCTTGTACAAGAGATTAGATAGATAATGTTCTCCGTCGAGCAATCATTCGTCTTTATCTCAATACGCGTGTTACCCGGATTCGGTGCGTCAAATGTGATAAAGTGATCACAAGTTTGGCATTTCTCCCCTTCACATCTGTTGACCCCCTCCGTCCTATTTCTGTTAGAGATACTCCTACTGGTCTTTATTTTAACGCTCCCGAGAAATTTCCTACTGTAACCCATCTTTGCTAGACCGTCAAACAAGATTTTCGTTGCTTTATTATTGCAGGCCACATTATTGCAAATTCTGTGAAATCTAAGAATTTGTGATTTCAATATTCCCGTAAATGTGTGCTTCGGGTGGAACGATTTCTTGTATAGCAACTGATGTGTGTCAACTGATGTGGTTTTAAAATAAACTTTACTGTCTAATCTCTTTATTCGAGATAATCTAGTTCCCTTGACATTTTTTTTGTCCACGAAGTTAATTTCACCGGAGCTGGTTTCTGCGGTCCATTTTATACAATTTTGGTGGGTATTAAAAATATTCAAAAATGTTTTAAATTCCGCTGACCCGTGAGTCCAACTTAAAAAAATTTCATCTAGATATCTCAAGTAAACTATAGGTTTTTAGGGCATTTCTCCATGGCCTGGCGTTCCCATTCCGCCATAAAAATATTTGCATAATTGGGCGCATATTTCTGCCCCATGGCTGTTCCCCACATTTTTTTATAAAACTTCCTTTGAAATTGAAAGACATTGTTGTTCAGAGAGATCCCTAGTAATTCTAATATTTCTGTATCTGGCCTGTTGTAATCGTCATTACGCGCAAAGGTTTGTTTAACAGCTTCAAGTCCGGAAGTGTTATCAATATTACTATACAAGCACTCCACGTCCATGGAAAATAACATTGAGTTCTCTGGGATTGTAAGTTTTGTTACTTTCTCAATGAAGTCTGTTGTGTCCTTTACATATGAGTCATGTGATATAGCAAGGGGTCCTAAAAATTCATGTATTCCTCTACTCGATAAGACTCGGATCCGCAATTCGACACTATTGGTCTACCTGGGGGCATCTTGTCTTTTTGGGGCCATTTGTCCCTTGCCTTATGAATTTTGGATAAAATATATAATTGCCAGTTTCTTGGCGTTTCGGTGGGATCTAAATAACACAATTGTTTCGCAGATATGTAGCCCATGCGTGGTATCCTATGTCAGGGATCAGATATGTAGCCCATGCGTGGTATCCTATGTCAGGGATCAGCAAACTTTTTAGGTCGAGGGCCAAAATTTGGATTGTTCGCTACCACGCGGCCGCCCGGTCTCATTTTCGATTGAACGGCCATTTCCTTGTAAGTAGGTATGGTCCAATTGACTTCTAAGCCTAACCGAAGAGGGTTTAATACCAGAAACGTATTGGGCAGGGGATGAAGATCCTATGAAGCGGATGGGATGCCAGGACGGAACGGCCTGCACGGATGGGTGAGTGATTTGTTCTGGTATTGCTCCTGACTTTGAATGCGCTCAAATAAACCTGATTACCCATACATTTTCCGATTCGGGGTATAACCCTTATCTCGTGCACAAGATATTTGAAGCTGTTTAAACAGCTGGCCCCGTAGGCTGTTGGCTTACTAAGGATTGGTAACCCTTTGGTAAATAAAAAAACAGGGGGGACTGTGGGACCATTCTTCAAAAACGTGGTAGTCTTGTCAACGTAATTCCCTTCTTTGTAATGTGTCCACCATCTTGAACCACTAGGTACAAAGTACACTAGTCCGATATTACGTAATGCAGCGCATTCATAGCTCTCGGTTGACGATGGCATGTGCAGAACAATATTTACCGAAGCGGGTAGCGAAACTATCGCCGATAAAACATACACGTGTAGCACTAGTACACCCGAGAGGAATATCTCTTGAGAGATCGTTAACACGCATAGCCATCATGCGTGATCCTTATGTCGATGTGAGACAACGGAGTAGGAAAAATCCGTCGCACAAATATAGGTCACGCAACAAAACAGTAGCTGAAATCGACGTAAAAGGAAACGGGTACAACTACCGTATGTTATAAAAGCTATGCTGTTCCAACCAGACAGGGGCGTATCAAACTAAATAAAATAAACGTACAACGTAGCACAGCGAATCAAAGCAAGATACAAACGAATTCAAAACAATACAACTTACTTCGGTAATTCTCAAACCCGATCTGAACTGCATGGGCTAACTATCCCAAGATGCCCTGCACTGGACACATGCGTGGCATAGGGGTGTTAGGATGTAACCAGGTTTGGATCATAGCACCATCCATTACAAGACATAAAATTACTTCTGGCTATGCCATAAGTTGTCATTTATGTTCTGACATGTTTTATTGTTGAAATATGGGTCTAAAATCACCCGTTGGCTAAATTTCGCACATAAAAACACACAATTTCAATTTCAGATTCTGGGAGAACTAATATAAAGATGTGGAGCCATAGTATGTATGTTATTTACTATCTAGAATAAGCCTGCCAAATCTCAGAGTTTTGCACAAATATTTTCTGAGTTATTCGCATTTTAAGTAGAACAAGAAATCTTCATGATTTCTGAAAATTAGCAAAAACAACAGAATCCGCCAAATTTTAAATGGTCATAATAATAAACTATTTGAGCTACAGCCCTATGCTATGGCTTGACATGCATAGTTATATTGACATGTTGATTAATGAAAAAAAATGTATGTTGAATTAAAAAACAACAGTGCAACAATAACCCTAACATTAACCCTTCTTATTTTGGTTGATTTGGGACGGAATACCCCTATAATAAATTTTGCTATAACGTAGTAAACGGGTCATTGAAGCATGTAAGCAATATTAATAAACTGCAAAATGCTAGCACATTAAAACTAGTCATTGTTATACATATACTGAAGGTTCATATCCACCTTTTGCCAGGGATGGGTGTTGAGTAGGTGAGTCATGTTTTTTCCACGGCAGGAGGGGCAATCTCTTAAGCGTTTTATTTAGACCCAAAAGTGCACCAGATTGTAACTGATAAGTTTGCTTTAAAAATGGACACCCATACCCCCCCTGTTAGTCTTAGATTTGTCAGTGTCAGTGTCACAGTGACAGTGACTGCATTCGGAATAGATGAAACTGCAAGTTACGGCTTGCTAGGAAAACACAAGGTGCGCAGGTATTACTCCGTTAGCAATCAAAACATATTGCCCTAACGCGTCTTAAAAATACAATCACTAGAGTCTACACGAAGAAAACGCAATTTACGACTCCATTGGCATTGCATTGGCATTGCGATGGCACTGAGATGTGGATTTTTGCCTTATTTCGGCAAACTGAACGCACGCGGCGCCAAGCGTTTTTGCTACCTTGCTTAGATTCTTGGACTTGGTATCCTTGATTTGAAGATACACACAATTTAAAAAATGTAGTTACGTTGAGTTCACAAAACATATTTCAGTACCTACGCCTACGCCACGGCTACGAGACATCTTTTTTGTGGATGTTGTTAGACTCCATCAAGTCAGTGCAATGTCTACATTGGAATACTTACTGCAAGTTAGTTGAATGGAATTAATACTACGTAACTCGTCTCATTGACATTGGCATCATGTGGCCCACTTACTTCGTCGAAGTTTGGTCATCCAGGTGCGCAAAGGTCGGCTGCATATACAACAACACATTGAAATTCTACAGTATTAATGTTATGGTTTTATGCAAATCAGAAAGGTTGTCTACAATAGTGGCGCCACGTGGTGGACCGGGAAACAACACATTTCCGCTTACTGCGCCACCTACCGAATACGTTTAAAACCAATTGTATTTAAAACTGCTTCAACTGATTTAGCCTATCACAAATCCGGTTCATTGTTGTCCAAATATGTAGTGTGTGAATAGTTTATGTAACATCTGCAGTCAGTTTAATAAAAAATGCCTATTTTTTTAAATAATTGAAATAATTGACTTCAGACGTTAGACGATCGAAATGGTAAGCAGATAGAAAGGTTCAATGCAGATTATGGACGCCACTTCCATCATCTCGTCGATCACTTGAAAAAGTTTCACCAAGGAAGAAAATTTTTTAGCATTTCGATTTTCACTTCAGTTAAAGCTTGAACAAGCATTAACTAATTGAATAGTTTGTCGGTGATTTCACAAAAACTACATACAAAAGTTGTATAAACGAGCTACCATGTTGCAGTGGATACTAGGTTTGGTTTTTCGCAAATTTATATAATAATAATAAACTGTCATCAACATTTAAAAGTCTGCGGCAATTTGTTTAAAAGCAGGCCCTTTACACAAAAATGTGGTTAATGAGTGGTTTAATTAATATTAACAATCAGATTACGTTGATATATTGTAATAGTATACGTGGACTGTAGAAGGCCTATATTTGTTATATAACAACATGGAACATCAGCACACATTAACAAAAATAAAACAATTGAATTAAAAAATACAAACTAATACACGTGCAGACATCTAATTTATTCGGAACACAACTTTGCACAGAAATTAAATTAAAAAAGCAAAACAGTACGTGTAGTTATAGGTACATTTAACTTGTTTTGTAGATATTTACCACACTTCACAACAACATGAAACAGAAGGCAGGTACCTTGAATACGTGGTAGCGCCTAACAGGCAGCAATCCAAAATTTAACTCACTGTGTCTAATCATGTTTTCAAAAGGATTATACGTCGAGCTGCTGATTCATACCATCACTACACTCTCATGAAGCTTCAGTGATTGCCGCGACGTTGTTTTTATATATCTACAAAGTGGATGTTATTTATAATTTAAGTAGTTTTATATATAGCCTTTGGACAGACGCCAGCCATCCGTGACGCCTACACATTTTGTGGACCAGAAGTCTTCTTAGGCCTAAAAAGCAAGTGACCTAATTCGGTTCATTGCATTTACCAAGGCTCTTTGTTTCGCGATTCGTCTACTGAATATCATTCGGACTTTGCACCCAGCCTCTACGGGTGTCACTCCGCGATTACCGGATACATTACATGCATTGATCAGACGCTTGGGACTATCCGGCCTTCGCAAATAACGTGTGATTCAAACACGCATTCCACACCGCTTCGCTGTTGTTCCGCGGGCTGTAAAAGATGCAAATGTATCCCAGCTGATTAACCTGCGTGTCATTAAACACCGTGAACGTGACATTCCACTGACAATATGATATCTTAACGCTCGTTCAGCAAAGAACAAAGCTCTGTCGGTGGCAGATTTTGTTATTTCCCTGGACATCGATGTGCTAGCCTTATCTGAGACATGGCTAGGAACCGACACTAACCATCAGATTATAAAAGAACTCGTGCCATGTGGTTACACAACACATCTCTCGACCCAGTGAGAAGCGCGGTGGAGGTGTGGCCGTACTCTATAAATGCGGATTGAACATTAAGTCCTTGGATTCTACACGGAATGGCATGTTCACACATTTCGAACATATGGACTGTACGGTCGTTTCCAATTAAGTGAATGTGAGATTGTGCATCTTGTACCGCCCGCCTCCCTCTAAACGAAACGGTTTTAAGAACAGTGTATTTTTCGACGAGTGGCTGTTATAACTAACGATGTAATCATAACAGGTGACCTCAACTTCCACCTCGACAACGTTAACGATGCAGATGCGGTGCGCTTCAATGGCATGTTGGAAGCTCACGGGTTGGTACAACACGTGGTGGGACCTACACACAAGAAGGACCATAGTTTGGATGTTGTCATCACACGGGACATTAGTTCCTTGTTGATTGGTATGCCAACAGTTCCTGAGCCATGTCTTGGAGACACACAGGGTAACCCTTCCGGCGACCATCCGGCTGTGTGTTTTAGAATTAACTTAACGAAGCCAGACAGCTTTCGCCAGCCGGTCACTTTCAGGAAGCTTCGGGACATTTGTATTCCCGAATTTATCAAGTATTTAACGCCAATTTTGAACGACACTGATAGGCCGCTAAATGAACTTGTACACGCCTATACTACGGGAATATAAGCAGTTGTCGACCAACACGCTCCCGTCCAAAGAAAGTCGATAACACTGAGACCAAACGTGCAATGGTATTCAGACGAACTGAGACACGCCAAACACGCGCGCAGGCAAGCAGGGAACGTATGGCGGCGAAACAAACTTATCGTTCAACGGCAGCTGTTCAGGGAGCAATACAACGCAGTCAACAAACTGATGATCAGTGCCAAGAAAACATTATTTTCTGTCAGAGACTGCTGCAAAGATCAGAAACAGCTGTTCAAATTAACGTGTCATTTGATGGGTAACACGGGACAGGTAATCTTACCAACCCATGAATAGGCCGAACAGTTAGCGACAATTTTTGATGACTTTTACACTGACAAAGTTGCTACCATCCGACGAAACATCAACATCGGCAACACAAGTGACATCTACGAAACAGCATTGTACAATGACGTCAAGTTTGACGGAATCCCGCTACAAAGGTTTCTGCCAGACATCCATGACGAGGTGAAGTGAATAATCACAAATTCGCCCAACAAGTCATATGACTTAGACCCGATCCCTACGCTGCTTTTGAGGCAGTGTCTGGATCATTTCGTGCCGTTGATTACAGCCATTATTAACAAATCGTTGGCAACGTCAGTGCTACCCGCATGTTTCAAACGTGCAGTTGTGAGACCATTGCTTAAAAGGCCGGGCCTCGATAAGGAAGTTCTAAATAATTATCGGCCTGTGTCAAACCTACCATACGTGTCAAAACTTCTTGAGAAAGTGGTCGAACGCCGTTTGAAAGATCATCTTGACATCAACAATCTAAGCGATTTTTACCAATCGGCGTACCGAAATAATTACTCAACCGAGACAGCTCTTGTGAAAGTCCAGAACGACATCGCAGCAGCCCTTGGTCAAAATCGTGTAGTTGTCTTGATCATGCCTGATCTGTCCAGTGCGTTTGATGTTATCGACCATGGCATTATGCTAACGTGGATTCAACACTCATTTGGTGTGACTGCAGAAACCCTGGATTGGATGTGATTTTTATTAGTGGCAGAACGCAATGTGTCTCTTTCGGCCCCGCAACTTCGTTCAACGCACATCTATGCTGCGGCGTGCCACAAAGATCCGTGTTGGGACCGAAACTGTACTGCATATACTCTAAACCAGTTGGTGATATAGTGAAGAAACATAATCTTCGCTACCACTGTTATGCAGATGACAGATGCTGAATTAGTATTGACAAGATACGTCATGTTTAGGAGAGATCGAATAGGAAGAAGGAGAGGGGGAGTTATTTTATATGATAAAGAATCTATTCAGGCTTATGAAATAAAATTAGAAAGCGAAGCAGATTACGATGAAGCTGTTTGGTGCAAAATAGTTTCAGGAAATTCAAAATTATCTATTGGATTAGTTTACCGAAGTCCAAACAAAAACGAAAAGGATAACACAAAAATACAAAATGCTATAAAGAAAGTTAGTAAAGGGGAATGTATCATAATGGGAGATTTTAACCATGGACACATACAATGGAAATCTATAGAGAGTACAAGGGGAAAGGACCAACAATTTATATTTTTAATTCAGGAGAGCTTCCTTACTCAGCACGTGCTAGAAACAACCAGGGGATAAAATGTATTAGATGTAGTATTATCATCACAACAAGAATTAGTGGACAATGTAAAAATACATGAACCATTGGGTAACAGTGACCACAATCAAATACATTTTGACATCAATGTAAAATCAGAAAGTAAAAATAAAAAAACGTATAGGAGAAACTTCCTCAAAGGTAACTATAAAGATATGAGAAAATACTTAGCAAAGCTAGATTGGAATAACATGCTGATGAATATGACCGCAACTGAATGTTGGAATATTCTAAAATATGAAATTAAGAGTATCATCGATAAATGTGTTCCCTTGAAAACACTTGTCAAAAGAAGCTATTAGAAAAATAGTGTTTAAGCAAACTATGTGGAGGGTTTATAGGCGTTCCAGAAAGGATGAAGACTATGCAAATTACAAAGAGGCACTTAACCTAGCTACAATTGAAATTAGAAAATCTAAAATAGCCTTTGAAAAAAATTGGCAGGTAATATAAAAATGACAGCAAGATTTTCTATGGTTATGTAAGGAGTAAACAGAAAGTTCGAGATCAGGACGGACCACTGGAAAACAACAGGGGAAAAATAATTTCAGATGGCAGAGTTCCTGAATGAGTATTTCAGCTCAGTTTTTACCACAAAAGATATCAGCTCACTTCCAGTTCCATTTACTAAATTTGAGGGCAATAAATCAGAACATATAGGGCAATTATTTGTAACTCCTGAAATGATAGCAAAGAAAATTAAGAAGATGAAAGATAATAAATCACCTGGAGTTGATGGGATACCACCAAAACTGCTTCAGGAAATTGTTGAACAAATAAGTACACCACTTGCAAATTTTTTTAATTTGTCACTGGAACGTGTAACACATTGAAATTACTGTACCGAGTGTACGCGTGTAACACACTGAAGTAACTGTAGACGAGAGCATGCGTGTAACACATTGAAGTAACTGTACACGTATTGTACACATGCAACAGAATAAAGACACCTACATCGGCAACATCCGTGCACTGTCTGGGCGGCAGTTGCAGCTGTAAACAGTTGTAACAGAAGTATTGTTGTATTTGTTGCAGCGATATTATGCTATATTCAACAACTTGATGCTTTTTTATAGCAACTTTACTTCACTTCACTTTCCCATAACACGTAAGGATCGTTGGGGCACCATTGATGACTTTCTAACCAGCTCTCTCCACGTTTCCCTGTACCCGACAGCCCTCTGGGAGTCAGCGAACTCCATTCCTGTCCACTCTTTGATGTTATCTTCCCACCTCTTCTTCTGTCTACCTCTTCGTCTCCCCCTCTTACAGTACCTTGCAAGAGAGTCTTTGCAAGACCAGATGATCGTGATACATGACCGAACCACTTCAGTTTACGCTTCTTAACTGTTGTAAGAAGGTCATCATATGGTCCGATGGCTTGTTTGATGTTGTTGCGGACAGCTTCGTTAGTAACATGGTCTTTGTATGATATGCGCAAGATCTTCCGAAAACATCTGATTTCCATGGCTTGTATCCTCTTTTGTAGATCTGCTGAGAGGGTCCATGTTTCAGAAGCGTACAGAAAGATGGACATGACAAGGGAGCGCATTAGCCTTATTTTCGAACTGACCGTAATGTTTCTGTCGTTCCATAAGGGTTTCAACTTTGTTAGTACTGCTGCTGTCTGTGCAATCCTGGCAAGTATCTCCGGTTTGGAACCCTCATCTGTGATAATTGATCTCAAGTACCTGAAGCTTGTTACTGTCTCAAGTCTCTCCATTAACTTTGACCTCTGTGCTGATGCCTTGTGTGTTGTTCGTCATCAGTTTGGTCTTTTCGGCACTGATCTCCATGCCGTATGATGTAGATGTTTTCTCGAGGCGCTCCACCAAATTGACTAGTTCTTGTTCATCTCCTGCTAAGCCGTCGATGTCGTCAACAAAACGAAGGTTGGTGATTGTCCTGCCTCCAATGCATACAGTGCCTTGATGGTTTTCTAAAACATCAGTCACGATCCTTTCCAGAAAAATGTTGAAGAGCGTTGGTGATAGTAGGCATCCTTGTCGAACTCAGACTGTTGTTCGAAACCAGTCTCCTATGCTGCTGTTGAAGATTACTGCACTGGTGGCATTGTCATATAGGTGTTCAATTGTTCGGACAAGCTTGGAGCCAATGTTGTACTTCCTCATGATTGCCCATAAGGCCGCATGCCATACTTTATCAAAGGCCTTCTTGAAATCTATGAAGACATGATACAGGCTTTGCTGAGGTTGAAGGTGTTTCTCGCAAAGGGTTCTAAGGTTGAAGATATGTTCACTGGTGCTCCGTCCTGCTCGAAAACCCGCTTGTTCTTCAGCGATGATCTCTTCTGCCTGGGGTTTGAGTCTGTTGAGTAGTATCTTCAACATGACTTTGCTCGGGTGGCTGATGAAGCTGATTGTTCTGTAATTTTGGCACATCTGTGGGTTGCCTTTCTTGGGAAGTGTGATGATCAGTGACTGAATCCATGGGGTGGGCCATTCTCCTGCCTGCCAGATCTTGTTGCAGATTGCTGTAAGTGTGGTAATCAAGGCTTCTCCCCCAGCTTGAACCAGTTATGCTGGTATGTTATCAGTTCCAGCTGACTTTCCTTTTTTCAGAGACTTTACTGCAGCCTCCACTTCCCAACGAAGAATGGGGTAGTCGTCCTCTTCAGTAGTCTGTGGACAATTTAGTACTACTGGGTCCATCGATTGAGGATCTGCTGTTCTTCTGTCAGGCATTTCCGCAATTTCTTTTGTGTAGTGGTAGTTATCCCTTTCTTCACTGATGTCAGGTCTTTCACTATTTGATAAGCCTTCTTGCTGTTGTTCTTGCTCAAGCTGTCTTCAATTTCACAGCATTGTTCTGCTATCCAGTTATCTTTTGCTCTTCTCATATCTTGTTTGATCTTTTTATTGACTTCTCTTTATTTTGTTGCACCTTCAGGATCACATTTTCTCCTTTTCAATTCCCTTCTTTTGTCACAGAGATCTAGGATGTCTGCTGTGACCCATGGTTTCTTTGTCCGACGGTGTTTTCCAAGGATCTCGCTGACTGTGTCGGTCACTATTTTGTTGAAAGTGTTGGTCAACAAGTTCACGTCGGTATATTTGTCATCCAGTATGATAAGTGATGCATATTTCCCTCCTATCATTGCTTTGACTGTTTCTGCTACATCCGGATCCTTAAGTTTCTCGATGTCCAATTTGATTCTTGTTGGCTTTGGTTTGCTGATCCTCTTCAGGCGAATGTGGAAGGTTGTCATCAACAAGTCGTGATTACTTCCGATATCTGCTCCTGGAAAGCTTCGTGGCCTGGCAATGTTCACTCCTGTGTGAAAGCGCCGTTTCACCAAGATGTAGTCGATCTAATTGTGATGTTTTCCATCTGGGATGTGCCAGGTCCATCTTTTAGATGTTTTGTGTGGGCCAAATGTGTTAGCCAACATCAGCTCATTGTACATTGCAAATTCGAGGAGTGTGACCTCTCTCATTTGTTTCCACGTTGCAAAAATGTCCGCAAGTGTCTTGCCAGTTGTTCTGCGCATCCTTTCCCACTTTTGCATTCCAGTCTCCTAGTACAATAAGATTCTCTTTCTTTGGCGTTTCCTCTATGACTTCTTGCAGCTGGCCATATAAATCTTCCACCTCACTGTCGTCATAATCAGACGTTGGGGCATAAACTTGTATGACTGTCATGTTGAAGGGAGTTGCCTTCAGGCGGATGGTGATGAGCCTGCTGGAGATCTTCACCAGTATGTTAATTACTCCACACATATGAAAGGCGTGGCCATACCTTGGACCTTGTCATCTCACGGACATCTGACTTAGTGGTTCATTACGTACGTTATTCAACTACTCAAAAGTGTCATACACTAATAATGGCACAAGTGAACAATGTCATGGATCTGGTAGACAAAGTTGAATATGTCAAAACAAAACAATCATTAAGTACGAGCATGCATTCCCATCTGCATGCACGCACGCACGCACGCACGCACGCACGCACGCACGCACGCACGCACGCACACACGCCCACATGGACCATAATCCATTCCATCCTATCTTTTTTTGTATATATCGATATATTTTCTATGAAAATTACTTTTGACTATGTTCACGATTCCATCCATTATGACTCTCATAGTTAAGTTTCAGTTAAAACTATAGTTGTCAAGTGAATGATGTGTAGAGTTGACCTGATTGGAGACATGGGAGAAACATGAACATTTATGTATTTGATACGTAATTATTGATGGTGATAAAGATTAACTTGTATTAGGGTTTATATTATACATTTGGCATCACGTTGCTGACGTCTCAAAACTAGTAATAAACGCATCGATATAGGAAGAAGCAATACAAATGAAATCGTATGTGTTGAATAGTGTTGTTGTTGGTATTATTGTTGTTGTTGTTGTTGTTGCTGTCACTGCTGCTGCTGCTGCTGCTGCTGCTGCTGCTGCTGCTGCTGCTGCTGCTGCTGCTGCTGCTGCTGCTGCTGCTGCTGCTGCTGCTGCTGCTGCTGCTGCTGCATCAATCCATTATGACAAAGCGCTCTTCCGTGACGTGATCACTGTTACTGAGGGTTGATGCACCGTGGGAACGTTTTCACCGAAAATTCTTTATGGTGTTGGTTATTCTGTTGTGACCAATGGAGACGAGGTCTGGGTTCGAGATTGTGATCCAGTGTCCAGAGTGGAAGATATCTGGTTTCTGTGAGTTCAACAACACTGTGAGATTTTGGATAAAGCTCAGTCTAGAACACCGCTACGCCGTGTGTTGGCAGTTAAAGTAGCCAGCGAATATGCAGAGGGCGCTGATAGATGGCGGTGTCGTTGTTTACCATTTCGTTGTTGGTGCTTTGTGCGCGTTGACACTTTTAGTACTTTACTATTTGACAACGTGCCATTGGGTGTACGGCTCATGAAGTGACTGAGGTACGAGATAACAATATGTTAGCGTTGACACTTTTAGTACTTTACTATTTGACGACGTGCCATTGGGTGTACGGCTCATGAAGTGACTGAGGTACGAGATAACAATATGTTAGCAATCACTAATGGACGAGATAGCAACTTTTCTAATGCATATCACCTTCCATTGCAAGTAGCTAACTGACGAATTTGATAGGTGCGATGGATCACATGACTGCATTGACATAATTAATAAGATGTATTTTCGTGATATGATATCAGGATATTGATACTTTCACAAGTTACCCGATTTGTTCACCGTATTCACGACGGGTTAATTTAATCGAGGAAGGAGTTGTATGAAACTCTCACAACAGTGGAAGCACATTTAACAGGAAGACGTGAATTTGACGACGTAAATGTGAAGACGTGAATTTGACGACGTAAATGTGAAGACGTGAATGTTATAACGTGAATGTAATGACGTGAATGTGATGATGTTAATGTGATGACGTGAATATGAAGACGTGCATTTGATGACGTGAAGGTGAAGGCATGAATGTGATGACGTGAATGTGATGATGTGAATCTGATGACGTGAATGTGATGACGTGAATGTGAATGTCATAGATAAACGTAAAAGCATGTATACATAACAATTATAATATATAAAATACTTCAGTAGTATATTGACAAGTCCTTTCCTCAAATGAAGAGGCGTTTGGTATCGTCATCATCACCGTCGTAAGAGACCCAAACGTGATCATACGTCTTAGGACGTTAGTCAGGGGTCTTGAGACATGGTCAATAGTCTTAAGAGTATTGATCATACGTCTTAGGACATTAGTCAGGCGTCTTGAGACATGGTCAAGCGTCTTAAGAGTATTAGTCAAGCATGATTCATAGATAACTACTATATAACCACCACACAAATACCTTATGTATACGATATGTTTAATCAAGCGAAGCTAAGCGAAGCTATTTTATATATTATATTATTATTATTATTATTATGTACAAATGCTTCTACGTTTATCTATGACATTCACATTTACGTGATCACATTCACGCCATCACATTCACCTAATCACATAACATGTACAAAACCGGGAATGGATGAGACGGCGAGTTTGTAGAAACGCAGGAAAATTGCGAAAGCACCAAGTTGGTAGAAACGCGGGAGAATTGTTAAAAGGCGTGTAGAAATGCGGGAAATGGAGAAAACGGCGAGTGTGTAGAAATGCGGGAAATGGAGAAAACGGTGAGTTTGTAGGAACGAGGGAAATGGAGAAAACGGCGAGTTTGAAGAAACGCATTGGGAAAAGGCATGTAGAAACGCGGGAAATGGAGAAAACGGTAAATTTGTAGGAAGGAAGGAAATGGAGAAAACGGCGAGTTTGAAGAAACGCGGGACACCACCCAGGCATTAGAAACGCTACAGTACGTAGATACGCGGAAAACGTGAGAAATCCGATAGGATTACCGATTATGTCATTTTATGGACTTCAGTGAATTGACGCAAAACGAGTGGCGACTGCCCAGTAGCTGACACGAATATCAATCTCAGACGAAGGCCACTTTGTTCAGCGGTCCTCCAATGAGTGGTCAGGTTGTTTATTTGAGCGGTTAACCTCAATGTTATTGGCAATAACTTATATCGAGCGTGCCGGATTATCAACGTGGGGGCCTGGTAGAACGGACCAAGCAACGGCCAGTAGAAAACGAAATGACGAAGAGAAAGTGGAGGTGGATAGGATACTCACTGAGGAAACCAGCCAGAACGTGTTTAAAAGAACAATCTGTGCTGAGAAGGGTATTTTATTCCAGAGGGCACATGGGGTAGCTAAACCTAAAATTATTACACATTGCACATTTCGGCGGATTTCAATTTAGCGTGATAGCTTATGAATTATTTCGCTGAATTGTCAGATATTCTTATACATGCATTGGCATCCCAGATTAATGGAAAAGGCATATTTATTTTTAACCAGGGACCCCCTAACATGCATACCCTTTTTACGTCAATGTCAGTTACACCCAGAATAAAAAAATATTAAAATTACAATAGTTAAGTTGTAATGGCATAAAGACAGATTACAATTGAGGGAGGATTTCAAAACACAGATGTTCAAAAACAAAAAAAAAATGGTTTCTTGGCAAAGCAGCTGCTTCGTTTAGCGAATGTGAATGTTTCGCCCTGAATACCATGTTTACGGGGCATGTCGAATGGCCAGATCGATATTTATAAACATGTAACGATACAAAGATTGTGGTTGAATAAAACCTATTTCAGTGGCAGACCCGTCCTCGGGGTTTTGTAAAGGGGCATCGGGCGTACACAATCAATTTTAGATTTGCTTAACGTACGAACCATCCCCGTGGACCCCCGGGCACGCCTACAAAAGTTCAGCACCAGACATGCGAGACTGACGGAGATATGACGACACTTACAGACACACAGGCAGACAGAGTCACAAACTCTTTATGAGAAGAGAAACAATGGACAGTATACTTGGATGCTAACACTATGACAACTCTGCTCCAAATCCTCTATACAGAAAGCCAAGACATTACGCCCACTCTCATGTCACAATCTACGAACCTTGGGGTGGAAAGGATTGGCCGTCTGTGTAGTTCCTACCCCTTGCCCCTCGACCATCGTCATGGTAACATGGAGGTCTCGACTGCCAATTGGATCGTTGATCAGTTGCAAAAAGTCATAGAAAGAAAATACGATCGAATAACTTGGGCGGTCCTTGGGCCAGTTATGTTTACTCTGTACACTACGCCAATGCAGCGCTTATTCAGAAAGCATGGAGTACACTACCACAAATATGCGGATGACATTCAACTATATGCATCCTAAAATCCAGCTGTGCTGGGCGATCAAGCGGAAACAGTGAAGCAACTCACAGACTGTATTAGGGAAGTTAGACAATGGATGACTCTTCGTATGCTAAAGTTAAATGATGACAAAACTGAGATGGTTATTTTTATATCAAAACATCATCTCAAGTTATATGGAGTTTGCTCTATGACCATTGGAGCTGACATCATTTCACCAGTAGACTGCGCACGAAATTTAGGAGTTCATATGGATCAACATCTGACGACGACACATCATGTGACAGCTGTGTGTGCTGCTTGTAATTATCATCTATACTGACTATCATCAATACGTCACTATCTCACAACAGAAGCCACCAAAAGTGCTGCAAACGCACTTGTGACCTGTCGCCTAGATTACTGTAATTCACTTTTGGTTAACCTTCCGGCATCACTGATACTTCGACTGCAACGAGTACAGAACAATGCTGCTAGACTAATTACGCGCACCAGTAGGCACGACCACATAACACCAGTATTAAGGGGCTTACACTGGCTGCCTGTAGCAAGTCGAATACATTTCAAGGTGCTAGTGCTGGCGTACCGATGCGTCAATGGGTTGGCGCCGACTTATTTGGTCGAACTTTTACACATACGAACTCCTGATGGGCGTCTACGCAAGGACTATGCGCCAACACTGCACCAATGCATCACTAAGAAGAGCATTGGTGAATCTGAATTTGGAACAACAGAGCCTCGACTTTGGAATTCATTGCCCGCAGACATTCGTAATTCCAAGACGCTAAAAATTTTAGGAAGTCTTTAAAGACTCACCTTTTTACTAGTCATTTCAAATATATGTAAATGAAGAGAATATTATGTTATGGACACTATGGATGGACTATTTGTGATATACATTAATTTTGCATTAGGATTCTCACCAGATTTTAAGGTTTTCAAAATTATTTTATTTATTTATTTCTAAAGCAATTTTATTTATTATTTCAGTGTTTATATTTAAATAGTATTTTATACCATGTGAATAGTATTTTATGCCATGTACAGCGCGTTGATCCATATAGTGGGAATTAGCGCTTTTAAAAATGCTGTATTATTTAACAAGATTTAACAAGATTTGCCATCCAAGCCAAAGGCCCAGATGGCAAGTGGACAAGGAAGCCATTGGCTTATCGAGAGTCCAACAATGTTCATCTACTTATAGCCCGCCCTCCTGAGATATGTGTCAACCTTGTTTTTAAACATATTCACGCTGCTAGCAGTTACACAATCTGTAGACAATTTGTTCCATTCATTTATTGTCCTCTGTGAGAACGAGTGCTTCCTGATGTCCAATCTACATTGATCCTTTACTAATTTTACCTCATGTCTTCTAGTTCTGCTATCCTTATTGAGTGAGAAAAACATATTTCTATCAATATTTTCATGCCCATTCAATATCTTAAAAACTTCAATCTGATCTCCTCTTAACCTCCTTGTCTCTAGAGTTGTTAAACCACATTATTTCAGGCGTTCTTCATAACTAAGATCTCTCAGTTCTGGAATCATTTTAGTTGCTCTCCTTTGTATGCGTTCAAGCGTATCTATATCCTTCTTACGATATGGTCTCCATGCTTGTATACAGTATTCTAAATGAGGTCTAACTATTGCTTTTTTAAAGAGGTATAATTAACTTTTTTCCCTTGTATGTTATGTTTCTTCTAATCAATCCAAGAATTTGATTACCCTTTGAAGCTGCAATACCACACTGCTCTGAAACTTTCATATCAGCGCTTATTGTAACTCCTAAGTCCTTTTCTTTTACAGTAGTACCCAGAACAGTATCTCCCATTTTATAGTTTACATTCAAGTTCCCATGTCCTGTATGTAGACATTTACATTTCCCAAAATTGAACAACATCTGCCATTTCTCAGACCATTTCACTAATCTGTCTAGATCGTTTTGTAAATGTTGTTTATCACCATCAGTATTAACCTTTCTAAACAGTTTTGTGTCATCCGCAAATTTCAGTACGTTACTTGTTATACTGTCGTCCAAGTCATTGATATAAATTAAGAATAATATAGGTCCTAATACTGATCCTTGAGGTACCCCACTCAAAACCGATTTCCAATTTGAAACTTCTCCATCTACTACAACTCGTTGTCTTCTGTCAGTCAGCCATTGTTCTATCCAGTCAGTTATGCTATCCCCGATACCATGGGCTTTTAATTTAAGTAGTAATCTTTGATGTGGCACTTTGTCAAAAGCTTTCTGAAAAAATAATATCTACTGGCGATCCCACGTCTATCCACTTAGTGATTTCTTCCAAAAACATAACATATTTGTTAAGCATGACCTCGCTTTAAGGAATCCATGTTGAGATGAATTTAATAATTTATGCTTAACGAGGAAGTCCACCATATGGTCTTTAATTAACCTTTCTAATAATTTACAAATCACTGACGTTAAACTCACTGGTCTGTAATTCTCTGACTTATTTCTCGAACCCTTTTTAAATAATGGTATGATGTTTGCTTCTTTCCATTCAAACGGAACAACTCCCTCTTTTAATGACAAGTTAAATACTCTTGCAAGTGGTATGCTGATTTGCTCTACTGTTTCAATTAGTAATTTTGGAGGAATCCCATCCACTCCCGGTGATTTGTTATCCTTCATTGCCTTTATTTTCTAAGCTACCAATTCTGGAGTTACAACTAATGGACCTAAATAGTCAGATTTAGCCCCCTGAAATTTAGCATCAGCAACTGGTAATGAACTAATATCTTCTTTGGTAAACACTGAACTGAAGTAACCATTTAGGTCTTCCGCCATTAAAAACCCCTGTGATATTATATTTCCAGCACTGTCTTCTAGAGGTCCAACCTTGTCTTGTACGTTTTGTTTAATCCTGACATATGCATAAAAACTCTTGCTGTCATTTTTTATGTTACATGCTAGTTTTTGCTCATAGCTTCTTTTATATTGTCTGATTTCAGTTGTAGCTGCATTAAGTGCCTCTTTGTATTTTGCATAGTCTTCGTCCTTTCTGGTACGCCTATAAACCCTCCACATAGTTTGTTTTAGCATTATTTTTCTAATAGCCTCTTTTGACAAGTGTTTCTTTCTACACCGTTTTCCTTGTTTTTTGGAAGGGAACAAATATATCGATGATACTCTCAATTTCATATTTTAGAATATTCCAACATTCAATTGCGGTCTTATTCATCAGCATGTTATTCCAATCTAGCTTTACTAAGTATTTTCTCATATCTTTGTAGTTACCTTTGTGGAAGTTTCTCTTGTACGTTTTCTTATTTTTACTTTCTGATTTTACATTGATGTCAAAATGTATTTGATTATGGTCACTATTACCCAATGGTTCAAATATTTTTACATTGTCCACTAATTCTTTTTGTGATGACAAAACTATATCTAATACATTTTCTCCCCTGGTTGGTTCTAGTACGTGCTGAGTAAGAAAGCTATCCTGGATTAAAAATAGAAATTGTTGGTCCTCAATCCCTGTGCTCTCTAGAAAATTCCATTGTATGTGTCCATGGTTAAAATCTCCCATTATGATACATTCCCCTTTACTAACTTCCTTTATAGCGCTTTTTATTTTTGTGTTGTCCTCTTCGTTTATGTTTGGACTTCGGTAAACTAATCCAATAGTTAATTTTGAATTTCCTGAAACAATTTTGCACCAAACAGCTTTATCGCAATCTGCTTCCCTTTCTAGTTTTATTTCATAAGCCTGAATAGATTCTTTAACATATAAAATAACTCCCCCGCCCCTTCTTCCTATTCGATCTTTCCTAAACATTACATATCCTGTCAGTCCTAATTCAGCATCTGTTATATCTATGTTGGCCCATGATTCAGTTATACCAATTATGTGAGGGTCAATATCTTCTACCATAATGTTTAATTCGTTTTTCTTATTTACTATGCTCCTTGCATTTAAACATACGCATCTATAACCTTTTTCAGAGATGTTTTTCGGATGATTTGATATTGGTTTATCTGTGCTAGTGGCCTCTTGTTCTGCTTGAGACACCACTAGGTAACCCCCCTGCACTTCTAGTTTAAAGAATGTTTACTTCCAAAAATATTTGTCATTGTACCCAAGTCACTATCTACTGCTGCTGAAAGTTTGTCCGCGAATACTGCCGCCCCCTTTCCACTTAAATGAAGCTCATCCTTCATGTACATATCAGCCCTCCCAACAAAACTTCCCCATAAATCCACAAATCCAACTTCCTCTTCCCTACATAACTTCTGGACTAACATGTTAATTGCCATCCCCCGACAATTTCGATATTTGTGACCCCTCCTGCCCATTACAGGTAAAATCCCTGACAGTATTACCTGCTCAACCCGCGTCTGTTTTAGTGTTCTGACCAACTGCCTATATTTCCTAACTATGGCAGTTGTACCCTCCCTCTCTACGTTATTTGTCCCTACGTGTACTAAAACAGATCCACCCTTACCCGAGCCTACAATGTTTTTTACCCTCTCAGTTATCGCCTCTATTTTGGCTCCAGGCAAGCAGACCACCACATCATCTCCCTTGTTTAAGACTCTGTCGGTCTTCCTAACTATCGAATCCCCCACAAACACCCTCGCTCTCTTCCTCACCCCCTCTATCACTGCTGCAGAATAACTCTTCCGTTCGATCCCCTCCATCACATTCTGTCTCCTCCTGTCTCCTTCGCTCCTGTCTCCCCCACTTCCCACTCCTTTGCTCTTGTCTCCCCCACTTCCCTCTCCTTCACTCCGGTTGTTTTCCCTCCCGTCTCCCCCACTCCCTTCTCCTTCCCTCCTGTCTCCCCCACTCCCTTCTCCTTCCCTCCTGTCTCCCCTACTCCCCTCTCCTTCGCTCCGGTTGTCTTCCCTCTCGTTCCTTTCCTTCCCGTCTCCTTACATCCTGTCTCCCTACGACCTGTCACCTTCCCTCCTCTCAGCTTCCTCCCAGGCTGCGGTGAGCTCTCCCTAGCATCTCTTGTGTCTTTCCCCACTTTATCATCTACTGTTCCCCCACCGGAACTACTGGCACAACCCCCCTGTTCCCTTCCCACCATTGCCACAACGAGCAGCCTCAGCTCTTCCAACTCCACCTCTAGTTCCTTCATCTTCGTACATCCCCTACACTCAAAACTAAAACTATCTGCCTGGACCTCAGCCCAGGACTTCTCGCACCCAGACTTGACGAAGTCCACCCAGTTACTGCAACTGCCACAAATTAAGTGCCTTGTGGCCTTTAACTGCCGTTTGCACGGCGCCATCATACAATTTAGTTTTAATTAGTTTGCTACGTTAGCCTTGAATAAGGCTGTTTTTGTGATCAAAAGAACACTTTAGTCTAATATACTTGCTAACTGTGTCTTCTATTAACCTCGCATCAGAAAAAAAAACCTGCCACCTAGTCCTAGCGAATACGGAGAACACTGTGTAACAAAACAACGAAGTCAGTGTGTACTAATTTACGCTAAAATCCTGCTGTTAATTCCTTTTTACCGAAAACGTTTACTACCACTATGTCAGATATTACCTTATGTATGTAATTTAAGTAAATAGATCACTTTATCTTATATATATATTAGCCAATGTAAACTATTCACTATGCTATCTCAATTTTCGAATAGTAAACAACCCTATTATCGCTCGCTGAATTCCCTGACAGAATCCGAAACTAACTTACTCTAAAATACTCCCTCTGACTAATAATTAACAAAACCTGTTTCCTAATATATGTCTACAATACGTTTGTGTATAATATATATTCAATAGTAATACTTATTCTATTTGATATACCGCGTTTTTCTGTAAATGATCTACACCAAATTCAAGTCGCTGCACCAAGTCCAAGTAGTAGTATTATAACTAGAAAAACAATCGACTCGCCAAAGTTTGATAATGATAAACTAGAACAATACAGTCGTAGACTTAACCTTACGTTTGAAGGAATATCAGAGGCGGTGGGGGCTGCGGAGATTGAAAATGAACTTATCTGCATCATAAATAACCAGATGAAAATGACCCCCAGGAGGTTCAGGAAATTGAGCGCGTGCACCAAAATCGGCCGCCAAGTTGCGATGGATGCCCCCCGCACGGTTATTGTCCGACTCAAGTGTGATCGTCGCCGTGACGCTATCTACAAATATCGGGGCAACTTGAAGACAAACAGTACAACTTTGGTTTCAAATCGTATTTTTGAAAATTAAGATTTAACCAAGCTAAGCTCGGAGCTGTTATACTGACTGAGAAAGCTAAAGAAAGCCGGTGAAAATTCTGACTGCTGGTTATACAGCGGACACATTCTGGTGAAAGACCAAAATATGAAAATTCGTCAAATCCACACTAAGCTAGACCTGTGCTTCTAGGTCTCCGTGGCACGCGCTTGCACGTGCTTGCATAATGCCCGAAGTCGTCTATTTGTGGTCTGCAGGCCGTCGCCTACTGTGTTGCGTTAAGGTAGCGTTAACTAAAACTTTCATCGTCTCTATCGCAGTGGGATTGGTAAGAAACGTTATCAAACTACAAACTTTGATTCGCAAATGCCGAATTATCATGTTGCCTACTGTAACGCTAGGTAACGTCATTTAACACTGTCACCGTGTGAATTCGTTACACTCACAAAGGGATTAACTTGTTACGCTATCGAACTACGAATGTTTTAATTTGATGGCGCTGAGCAAGACTGACTTACACATGTTGCCTCACGGTCACAAAATGTATTTATTTGTTGCTGTAAACTACATTCTATGATCGTGACAATGTAAATGTAATGTGAATATCGCTTTATTGCTTTATTACGATTACTATTGTTCCATGTATTGTGTTTTAAAATTAAACCTATTTACTATCATGAATTACTATTTTTTACTGTACCATTTAATCATACTAAAAGTCATGAATGTACAACGTTTCTAAGTATTACTTAAATTGCAGTTCTTGGCTGCACTTATGATGTGCACATATCAAGTTACCATTTCTACAATTTTTTCCTAATTAAAGTGGTGATAACGTTAGTATTATATAAGTCGAAGAACCAAGCAGTTTGCCATATCATAGGAATGAATCAAAGTCGTTAAAGATAACTTAGTTAATTAATGTTCTCCTTTGTGATGCAAACGTTAGTAAAACGTAATATGCATTTCGTTTAAGTTCCCTACGCAGCCAACTTTGCTAAAGAAATGGCTCGTGGAAATAAAGCTTTCAAACTTGAGGTCGCCAAGCACAAACTTGTTCCGACCGCCAAACGGAGAAGGTGGCAGCCTTGGGTTATCCTGGTACAAAACTATCTTTGGAAGATGATGATGTCATGACTTTTAATTAAGCATTTGAATCACACACTTCTGAAAGTGTTTCAAATGACAAGCCCACAGCCCCATTCGAGCTCACTAGATTAACTTAGCCACTCTAGATACTACCATAATTTTGAAGAGAATGTTTTCATTAGACTGCTGCACACAAACAGAGAGGCTAAATTATATGAACATTAACAAGCTGAAAAGAATACAAATCTGAGCAACTAAGCTTATCCCAGAAGTTTAATGTTTTACACACGGAAGCATATTGCTGCCATGTGTAGAAGGAAAAAATATAAACATTTCGACTTAATAATTTCAAATTTCAAAACTCCAAACGTTCAAGTAACTGGGCCCAAGTTCCAAAATTCGCATATTTAAGGGGACATTCGGCCATGACCCCTCTTGGCTTAAACATTTCGTTTTTCCCAATGTCACATGGTGCTCCACCACACGGTAGCAAGGTAAACTAATGGGTGACAAAGCTTGCCCACTTTGGCCTCCCTATATTTTGTGAGATATTGAAAACGCCATAATTAATGCTTGTTCACTGGAAAGGTTATAAGGTTATATGATATTGTTCATATTAATATAAAAGTTGTCTTCGTTTATTTGACGTCATCTCTTTACATTTACATCCATGCGTGGACGTTTCGGAACGTTTTACCATGACGTCCAAGTGCGAACGTTACGTAGCGTTTTACAATGACGTCCGTGCTCAGACGTTATAGTAACACGCTTTCCATAAAGTAATCTATGTTATGCCTTTTTGGGACCCCACCTCATCCCTTAACCAATTACTGTGCTCTCATCACAACCTGTCGTAACATGAGATGATGATCTTTGCGCGTCCCTGTTCGTGATAATGCTTAATTATTCTGGTTGGTTGCGCCTCTGAGCTCAGGTTCCGGAGGACACAGGCGCTATAGATATTTTTACTATTATTAGCAGGCGGCCATACGTTGCTGGTTAACTTCCCAGAGTTCGTTCTGAACACCTTAAATATGCGTTAGGTGATACATAACTATTGGCTTTCCACTTGGAGACCCTTGCTTTTGCAATGGTTTGATAACGTGGGTGTTCCAAATATGGGCCATGCTATCAAGTTCTTCCCAGAAGAGAGAGAAATATAGAGACATATTAATTTAATGTGAAAAATGCATTAAAAATTCTCAATAACAATTTATGTAGATACTATCATAACGTACAATACGCCTGCATCTCTTCTTCACTTTTCCCATAAACCGTAAGGATCGTTGGGGCACCATTGATGACTTTCTAACCAGCTCTCTGCACGTTTCCCTAATCTCGGCAGCCCTCTGGGAGTCAGCGAACTCCATTCCTGTCCACTCTTTGATGTTGTCTTCCCACCTCTTCTTCTGTCTGCCTCTTCGTCTCCCCCTCTTACAGTACCTTGCAAGAGAGTCTTTGCAAGGCCAGATGATCGTGATACATGACCGAACCACTTCAGTTTACGCTTCTTAACTGTTGTAAGAAGGTCGTCATATGGTCCGATGGCTTGTTTGATCTTGTTGCGGACAGCTTTGTTAGTAACATGGTCTTTGTATGATATGCGCAAGATCTTCCGAAAGTATCTCATTTCTATGGCTTGTATCCTCTTCTGTATATCTGCTGAGAGGGCCCATGTTTCAGAAGCGTACAGAAAGATGGACATGACAAGGGAGCGCATCAGCCTTATTTTCGAACTGACAGTGATGTTTCTGTCGTTCCATAAGGGTTGCAACCTTGTTAGTGCTGCTGTTGTCTCTGCAATCCTGACAAGTATCTCCGGTTTGGAACCCTCATCTGTGATAATTGATCCTAAGTACCTGAAGCTTGTTACTGTCTCAATTCTCTGTCCAGTAACTTTGACCTCTGTGCTGATGCCTTGTGTGTTGTTCGTCATCAGTTTGGTCTTTTCGGCATTGATCTCCATGCCGTATGATGTAGATGTTTACTCGAGGCGCTCCACCAAATTTACTAGTTCTTGTTCATCTCCTGCTAAGCCGTCGATGTCGTCAACAAAACGAAGGTTGGTGATTGTCCTGCCTCCAATGCTGACAGTGCCTTAATGGTTTTATAAAGCATCAGTCATGATCCTTTCCAGAGAAATGTTGAAGAGCGTTTGTGATAGTAGGCATCCTTGTCGAACTCCGACTGTTGTTCGAAACCAGTCTCCTATGCTGCTGTTGAAGATTACTGCACTGGTGGCATTGTCATATAGGTGTTCAATGGTTCGGACAAGCTTGGAGCCAATGTTGTACTTCCTCATGATTGCCCATAAGGCCGCATGCCATACTTTATCAAAGGCCTTCTTGAAATCTATGAAGACATGATACAGGCTTTGCTGAGGTTGAAGGTGTTTCTCGCAAAGGGTTCTAAGGTTGAAGATATGTTCACTGGTGCTCGAAAACCTTGTTCTTCAGCGATGATCTCTTCTGCCTGGGGTTTAAGTCTGTTGAGTAGTATCTTCAACATGACTTTGCTCGGGTGGTTGATGAGGCTGATTGTTCTGTAATTTTGGCACATCTGTAGGTTGCCTTTCTTGGGAAATGTGATGATCAGTGACTGCGTCCATGGAGTGGGCCATTCTCCTCTCTGCCGAATCTTGTTGCAGATTGTTGTAAGTGTGGTAATCAAGGCTTCTCCCCCAGCTTGAACCAGTTCTGCTGGTATGTTATCAATTCCTGCTGACTTTCCTTTTTTCAGAGACTTTACTGCAGCCTCGACCTCCTCACGAAGAATGGTGTAGTCGTCCTCTTCAGTAGTCTGTGGACAAATTAGTACTACTGGGTCTCCGTTGGTGTGGTGGCTGTACAGTTCTGTGCAGTATTCTGTCCTTAGATTGAGGATCTGCTGTTCTTCTATCAGGCATTTCCCTGATTTATTTTGTGTATTGGTAGTTATCCCTTTCTTCACTTATGTCAGGTCTTTCATTATTTGATAAGCCTTCTTGCTGTTGTACTTGTTCAAGCTATCTTCAATTTCACAGCATTGTTCTGCTATCCATCTATCTTTTTTCTCTTCTCATATCTTGTTTGATCTTCCTGGTTGCCCATAGGGCCGCATGCCATACCTTAACAAAGGCCTTCTAGAAATCTATGAAGACATGATACAGGCTTTGCGGATGTTGAAGGTATTTCTCGCAAAGGATTTTAAGGTTGAAGATCTGTTCACTGGTGCTCCGTCCTGCTCGAAAACCCGCTTGTTCTTCAGCGATGATCTCTTCTTCCTGAGGTTTGAGTTTGTTGAGTAGGATCTTCAACATGACTTTGCTCGGGTGGCTGATGGGGCTGATTGTTCTGTAATTTTGGCACATATGTAGGTTGCCTTTCTTGGAAAGTGTGATGATCAGTGACTGAGTCCATGGGGTGGGCCATTCTCCTGTCTGCCAGATCTTGTTGCAGATTGTTGTAAGTGTGGTAATCAAGGCTTCTCCCCCAGCTTGAACCAGTTCTGCTGGTATATTATCAATTCCAGCTGACTTTCCTTTTTTCAGACTTTTCTTTTTTCTTTACTGCAGCCTCCACTTCCTCACGAAGAATGGGGCAGTCGTCATCTTCAGTAGTCTGTGGACAATTCAGTACTACTGGGACTCCGTTGGGGTTGTGGCTGTACAGTTCTGAGCAGTATTTTGTCCATCGATTGAGGATCTGCTGTTCTTCTGTCAGGCATTTCCCTGATTTGTCTTGGATAGTGGTAGTTATTCCTTTCTTCACTGATGTCAGGTCTTTCACTATTTGATAAGTCTTCTTGCTGTTGGTCTTGCTCAAGTTGTCTTCAATTTCACAGCATTGTTCTGCTATCCAGTTATCTTTTGCTCTTCTCATATCTTGTTTGATCTTCTTGTTGACTTCTCTGTATTTTGCTGCACCTTCAGGATCACATTTTCTCCTTTTCAATTCCCTTCTTTTGTCACAGAGATCTAGGATGTCTGCTGTGACCCATGGTTTCTTTGTCCGACTGTGTTTTCCAAGGATCTCGCTGGCTGTGTCGGTCACTATTTTGTTGAAGGTGTTGGTCAGCAAGTTCACGTCGGTATATTTGTCATCCAGTATGATATTTGGTGCAAATTTCCCACCTATCATTGCTTTGAATGCTTCTGCTACATCAGGCCTGCATACTAAAATAAATAACGCGCAAAAGCATGACGTCTGATGAGCGCTGTGGTGATATGTGTTGTGATAAGTGCGGTGGAATCGTGGAATCACACACACACGCACGCACGCACGCACGCACGCACGCACGGACACACACATTTTTGTTGGGGGTGGGGTTCGAAACTGTTGAGCGAATTTTTTTTAACTGTAACATTTTGCCGAAGTCATCCCAGAAAAACACGGCTGATTCTGTACGCTCGAACCCGTCTTTCCAAGACCAAGAGGACGGGCCTGGATTTGATAGCCCCACGGCCAATTTTTTTTCGATTCCGGCTTACTACTCTTTACAGTACAAACACTGACGAGTACATTGGTTTTTTTAATGCTAATCTAAAAGATATGACAACACTGATCTTGACATTTGTTTATTTCATAGCACCAAACCAACTATCACAGTTGCAAGAAAACCTTGGAGAAGGGAAATACGGAGCTCAGTACGTAAACCGTGTCTTTCCGTTGTCAAAAAATATAATGTCTTATAATCCAAACAGCCCAAATAATACAAGTGGTCTTAAATTACGACCGTTTATACAAATTTAAATTATTTTATTGGGTCACGCCCTTATGAAAAAATATAACTTTCCTAAAAAACAACATTGTTATGATAGTTATCATGACTAAAGTATGGAAAGGAGGGAGGGAGGGAGGGAGGGGGGAGGGGGGAGGGAGGGAGGGAGGGAGTACGTAACATTAATTAATGTATGAGTAATTAATTACTTGAGTATTTAATTACGGGTTACACTGGTTTTCCTGTTTCCTTCTTTCCGATTTTTTATTTCCTGTTTCTTTCTTTCCTACATTCTCTACACTATTTTAACTTCTAGTGTGATGATGACGTGTGGTAAATAAAACACAACAGTTTACAGTTATTTAGCTTTCATTAAGGGATGGAGTCATCATAGAGAACAAAATATCCTTGCCACAATAATTACGTAAAAAATAAATGTATTATTATCACAATGTAACTTTTCTTTATCATTACTAGCCCTCATTGTCAGTTGAATTATCATTACCATCGATGGCCAACCATTATAAAAGTTTATTTTATTTATTTGAATGAAAAGGTCACAAAGTAACAATGGTGCTTGAAATGTGTACGCTGATGTAACACATACTGCGCTACTGCTTGACGGGTTTATTGATACATACAGATGTTAAAGACAGTCAGCTTACTGCTAGTCCACTGCTGGAAGTCTGGAACCCATATCAGTTAATTAAGTGATCACCAACGAATGAATGGCTTCAATGGAAAGCATGTGCAGCCTGTCCTCATCAGGAGGCCGGTGTGAAAAGGACAGTTGGTGGGGAATTGGCTTCAAGAGAGCATTGAATCCTTTGAGGCATTCAGCAATCACCAACTGCCACATTGTAAATTCGACTGTCAAATTACCTGCTATGTCAACTCCATGGTAAAACCTTGGTAATTATTGAAACTGGTAATGATTATGATCATAAATATGAAGAAACATATGGAGTCCGCGACTTCCTCCTAAACGGTAACAGCACAATAATAAGTATTTAATTTCAAATGTAATGAAGATATTCAAAACATAACCCCACCGACAAGGCCCACGCATTTTAATGTAAATACGGAGGAATGGATAAATTAAATTAGATGACCCATTATATTAATTTTTTTTTTTGGTTCCGTTCCGATATATTGTATAATTGAACTGTTAGTTTGTTTGAAGTTTGTAAAAGTGCTATATATTGTCAAACCATCTCCAAGATGAAACTAAACACCTGTCTACCTTGTGAAAAATCATTTATTTTATAGCAAATCCGAAAGTTCCAAGTATTGAGCCTTTTGGAACAGTCATTGTCATACTAAAATTTCTTAATATACATTTCTTCAATTCATGATTTCTTTTTTCTTATAACATACCTACAGATATGGACTGATTAATAAATGTGTTAATTGGTATATCATTTGGTTATTGAAACAAATACTGGTAATAATTGACGTACTATCGTACACGCGAAATGGCACGTTTGGGTTATGAAAATGTTGTTGTTGTTGTACCACTGCATGACAAACTAGTGGGTGACTTAGCTTGCTTGCCGTTTCGCTCTTCTATTTTGTTGTTGTTGTACCAGTGCATGGCAAACTAGTGGGTGACTTAGCTTGCTTGCCGTTTCGCTCTTCTATTTTGTTGTTGTTGTACCACTGCATGACAAACTAGTGGGTGACTTAGCTTGCTTGCCGTTTCGCTCTTCTATTTTGTTGTTGTTGTACCACTGCATGACAAACTAGTGGGTGACTTAGCTTGCTTGCCGTTTCGCTCTTCTATTTTGTTGTTGTTGTACCACTGCATGACAAACTAGTGGGTGACTTAGCTTGCTTGCCGTTTCGCTCTTCTATTTTGTTGTTGTTGTACCAGTGCATGGCAAACTAGTGGGTGACTTAGCTTGCTTGCCGTTTCGCTCTTCTATTTTGTTGTTGTTGTACCAGTGCATGGCAAACTAGTGGTTGACTTAGCTTGCTTGCCGTTTCGCTCTTCTATTTTGTTGTTGTTGTACCACTGCATGACAAACTAGTGGGTGACTTAGCTTGCTTGCCGTTTCGCTCTTCTATTTTGTTGTTGTTGTACCACTGCATGGCAAACTAGTGGGTGACTTAGCTTGCTTGCCGTTTCGCTCTTCTATTTTGTTGTTGTTGTACCACTGCATGACAAACTAGTGGGTGACTTAGCTTGCTTGCCGTTTCGCTCTTCTATTTTGTTGTTGTTGTACCAGTGCATGGCAAACTAGTGGGTGACTTAGCTTGCTTGCCGTTTCGCTCTTCTATTTTGTTGTTGTTGTACCACTGCATGACAAACTAGTGGGTGACTTAGCTTGCTTGCCGTTTCGCTCTACTATTTTGTTGTTGTTGTACCACTGCATGACAAACTAGTGGGTGACTTAGCTTGCTTGCCGTTTCGCTCTACTATTTTGTTGTTGTTGTACCACTGCATGACAAACTAGTGGGTGACTTAGCTTGCTTGCCGTTTCGCTCTTCTATTTTGTTGTTGTTGTACCAGTGCATGGCAAACTAGTGGGTGACTTAGCTTGCTTGCCGTTTCGCTCTTCTATTTTGTTGTTGTTGTACCAGTGCATGGCAAACTAGTGGGTGACTTAGCTTGCTTGCCGTTTCGCTCTTCTATTTTGTTGTTGTTGTACCACTGCATGACAAACTAGTGGGTGACTTAGCTTGCTTGCCGTTTCGCTCTTCTATTTTGTTGTTGTTGTACCACTGCATGGCAAACTAGTGGGTGACTTAGCTTGCTTGCCGTTTCGCTCTTCTATTTTGTTGTTGTTGTACCACTGCATGGCAAACTAGTGGGTGACTTAGCTTGCTTGCCGTTTCGCTCTTCTATTTTGTTGTTGTTGTACCACTGCATGGCAAACTAGTGGGTGACTTAGCTTGCTTGCCGTTTCGCTCTTCTATTTTGTTGTTGTTGTACCACTGCATGGCAAACTAGTGGGTGACTTAGCTTGCTTGCCGTTTCGCTCTTCTATTTTGTTGTTGTTGTACCACTGCATGGCAAACTAGTGGGTGACTTAGCTTGCTTGCCGTTTCGCTCTACTATTTTGTTGTTGTTTTACCACTGCATGACAAACTAGTGGGTGACTTAGCTTGCTTGCTGTTTCGCTCTTCTATTTTGTTGTTGTTGTACCACTGCATGGCAAACTAGTGGGTGACTTAGCTTGCTTGCTGTTTCGCTCTACTATTTTGTTGTTGTTGTACCACTGCATGGCAAACTAGTGGGTGACTTAGCTTGCTTGCTGTTTCGCTCTTCTATTTTGTTGTTGTTGTACCACTGCATGGCAAACTAGTGGGTGACTTAGCTTGCTTGCCGTTTCGCTCTTCTATTTTGTTGTTGTTGTACCACTGCATGACAAACTAGTGGGTGACTTAGCTTGCTTGCTGTTTCGCTCTTCTATTTTGTTGTTGTTGTACCACTGTATGGCAAACTAGTGGGTGACTTAGCTTGCTTGCCGTTTCGCTCTTCTATTTTGTTGTTGTTGTACCACTGCATGACAAACTAGTGGGTGACTTAGCTTGCTTGCCGTTTCGCTCTTCTATTTTGTTGTTGTTGTACCACTGCATGGCAAACTAGTGGGTGACTTAGCTTGCTTGCTGTTTCGC
This sequence comes from Lamellibrachia columna, assembly GCA_963662155.1. Classification (NCBI taxonomy): domain Eukaryota; kingdom Metazoa; phylum Annelida; class Polychaeta; order Sabellida; family Siboglinidae; genus Lamellibrachia; species Lamellibrachia columna. Next base: position 431,107 of record OY759265.1, on the reverse strand, counting down.
TCTTCTATTTTGTTGTTGTTGTACCACTGCATGGCAAACTAGTGGGTGACTTAGCTTGCTTGCCGTTTCGCTCTTCTATTTTGTTGTTGTTGTACCACTGCATGACAAACTAGTGGGTGACTTAGCTTGCTTGCCGTTTCGCTCTTCTATTTTGTTGTTGTTGTACCACTGCATGGCAAACTAGTGGGTGACTTACCTTGCTTGCCGTTTCGCTCTTCTATTTTGTTGTTGTTGTACCAGTGCATGGCAAACTAGTGGGTGACTTAGCTTGCTTGCCGTTTCGCTCTTCTATTTTGTTGTTGTTGTACCAGTGCATGGCAAACTAGTGGGTGACTTAGCTTGCTTGCCGTTTCGCTCTTCTATTTTGTTGTTGTTGTACCACTGCATGACAAACTAGTGGGTGAATTAGCTTGCTTGCCGTTTCGCTCTTCTATTTTGTTGTTGTTGTACCACTGCATGGCAAACTAGTGGGTGACTTAGCTTGCTTGCCGTTTCGCTCTTCTATTTTGTTGTTGTTGTACCACTGCATGGCAAACTAGTGGGTGACTTAGCTTGCTTGCCGTTTCGCTCTTCTATTTTGTTGTTGTTGTACCACTGCATGGCAAACTAGTGGGTGACTTAGCTTGCTTGCCGTTTCGCTCTTCTATTTTGTTGTTGTTGTACCACTGCATGGCAAACTAGTGGGTGACTTAGCTTGCTTGCCGTTTCGCTCTTCTATTTTGTTGTTGTTGTACCACTGCATGGCAAACTAGTGGGTGACTTAGCTTGCTTGCCGTTTCGCTCTTCTATTTTGTTGTTGTTGTACCAGTGCATGGCAAACTAGTGGGTGACTTAGCTTGCTTGCCGTTTCGCTCTTCTATTTTGTTGTTGTTGTACCAGTGCATGGCAAACTAGTGGGTGACTTAGCTTGCTTGCCGTTTCGCTCTTCTATTTTGTTGTTGTTGTACCAGTGCATGGCAAACTAGTGGGTGACTTAGCTTGCTTGCCGTTTCGCTCTTCTATTTTGTTGTTGTTGTACCAGTGCATGGCAAACTAGTGGGTGACTTAGCTTGCTTGCCGTTTCGCTCTTCTATTTTGTTGTTGTTGTACCAGTGCATGGCAAACTAGTGGGTGACTTAGCTTGCTTGCCGTTTCGCTCTTCTATTTTGTTGTTGTTGTACCAGTGCATGGCAAACTAGTGGGTGACTTAGCTTGCTTGCCGTTTCGCTCTTCTATTTTGTTGTTGTTGTACCAGTGCATGGCAAACTAGTGGGTGACTTAGCTTGCTTGCCGTTTCGCTCTTCTATTTTGTTGTTGTTGTACCAGTGCATGGCAAACTAGTGGGTGACTTAGCTTGCTTGCCGTTCCGCTCTTCTATTTTGTTGTTGTTGTACCACTGCATGGCAAACTAGTGGGTGACTTAGCTTGCTTGCCGTTTCGCTCTTCTATTTTGTTGTTGTTGTACCACTGCATGGCAAACTAGTGGGTGACTTAGCTTGCTTGCCGTTTCGCTCTTCTATTTTGTTGTTGTTGTACCACTGCATGGCAAACTAGTGGGTGACTTAGCTTGCTTGCCGTTTCGCTCTTCTATTTTGTTGTTGTTGTACCACTGCATGGCAAACTAGTGGGTGACTTAGCTTGCTTGCCGTTTCGCTCTTCTATTTTGTTGTTGTTGTACCACTGCATGACAAACTAGTGGGTGACTTAGCTTGCTTGCCGTTTCGCTCTTCTATTTTGTTGTTGTTGTACCACTGCATGGCAAACTAGTGGGTGACTTAGCTTGCTTGCCGTTTCGCTCTTCTATTTTGTTGTTGTTGTACCACTGCATGACAAACTAGTGGGTGACTTAGCTTGCTTGCTGTTTCGCTCTTCTATTTTGTTGTTGTTGTACCACTGCATGGCAAACTAGTGGGTGACTTAGCTTGCTTGCTGTTTCGCTCTTCTATTTTGTTGTTGTTGTACCACTGCATGGCAAACTAGTGGGTGACTTAGCTTGCTTGCTGTTTCGCTCTTCTATTTTGTTGTTGTTGTACCACTGCATGGCAAACTAGTGGGTGACTTAGCTTGCTTGCCGTTTCGCTCTTCTATTTTGTTGTTGTTGTACCACTGCATGACAAACTAGTGGGTGACTTAGCTTGCTTGCTGTTTCGCTCTTCTATTTTGTTGTTGTTGTACCACTGCATGGCAAACTAGTGGGTGACTTAGCTTGCTTGCCGTTTCGCTCTTCTATTTTGTTGTTGTACCACTGCATGACAAACTAGTGGGTGACTTAGCTTGCTTGCTGTTTCGCTCTTCTATTTTGTTGTTGTTGTACCACTGCATGGCAAACTAGTGGGTGACTTAGCTTGCTTGCCGTTTCGCTCTTCTATTTTGTTGTTGTTGTACCACTGCATGACAAACTAGTGGGTGACTTAGCTTGCTTGCTGTTTCGCTCTTCTATTTTGTTGTTGTTGTACCACTGCATGGCAAACTAGTGGGTGACTTAGCTTGCTTGCCGTTTCGCTCTTCTATTTTGCGATATCCTACATTCGGCACTGTACACCCACTTGATTAATTAAACCAATTAATTATTGCATAAACTACCCAAACGCATGCGCACAAACCACCGCAAGATTGGGATGATTGAAGGTGTGAGTCAAATAACTTGAAGCGCGCGTATCGCGAAGTTATTGCGCATGCGCGTCGAAATGGATAAAAGATGCAGCGCTGGCAGCAGTACCTCTGTTGGGAGAAACCAAGCGCTCGTCGTTTGATTTGAACCGCATCGCTTGGAGTCTCAGTCATAACACGCTGTACACACCTTGAGAGAAGAATCATCACACCATTTTGCACTTTTCGATGAGGCAAGTAAATTCGCATGTTTCTTAACATCATTAACATTCGAAACATTGTGACGAATATTGTGTGGGTTCAGTCTAAAAAATTTTTTATTGTTTATCTATTGCAATAATTTGTCTAAAGGCAGCATTACATTCACTGTTACTGGCCTGCAGAACTGCTGTTTCTGTTTTTACATTTGGTTAAACATTGCCAAATGCAAACTACTTCCGGCTACTTGGACTTGGTGCAGCGACTTGAATTTGGTGTAGATAATTTACAGAAAAACGCGGTATATCAAATAGAATAAGTATTACTATTGAATATATATTATACACAAACGTATTGTAGACATATATTAGGAAACAGGTTTTGTTAATTATTAGTCAGAGGGAGTATTTTAGAGTAAGTTAGTTTCGGATTCTGTCGGGGAATTCAGCGAGCGATAATAAGGTTGTTTACTATTCGAAAATTGAGATAGCATAGTGAATAGTTTACATTGGCTAATATATATATATAAGATACAGTGATCTATTTACTTAAATTACATACATAAGGTAATATCTGACATAGTGGTAGTAAACGTTTTCGGTAAAAAGGAATTAACAGCAGGATTTTAGCGTAAATTAGTACACACTGACTTCGTTGTTTTGTTACACAGTGTTCTCCGTATTCGCTAGGTGGCAGGTTTTTTGTTTCTCATGCGAGGTTAATAGAAGACACAGTTAGCAAGTATATTAGACTAAAGTGTTCTTTTGATCACAAAAACAGCCTTATTCAAGGCTAACGTAGCAAACTAATTAAAATTAAATTGTATGATGGCGCCGTGCAAACGGCAGTTAAAGGCCACAAGGCATTTAATTTGTGGCAGTTGCAGCAACTGGGTGGACTTTGTTAAGTCTGGGTGCGAGAAGTCCTGGGCTGAGGTCCAGGCAGATAGTTTTAGTTTTGAGTGTAGGGGATGTACGAAGATGAAGGAACTAGAGGTGGAGTTGGAAGAGCTGAGGCTGCTCGTTGTGGCAATGGTGGGAAGGGAACAGGGTGGTTGTGCCAGTAGTTCCGGTGGGGGAACAGTAGATGATAAAGTGGGGAAAGACACAAGAGATGCTAGGGAGAGCTCACCGCAGCCTGGGAGGAAGCTGAGGGGAGGGAAGGTGACAGGTCGTAGGGAGACAGGACGTAAGGAGACGGGAAAGAAAGGAACGGGAGGGAAGACAACAGGAGCGAAGGAGAGGGGAGTAGGGGAGACAGGAGGGAAGGAGAAGGGAGTGGGGGAGACAGGAGGGAAGGAGAAGGGAGTGGGGGAGACGGGAGGGAAAACAACCGGAGTAAAGGAGAGGGAAGTGGGGGAGACGGGAGGGAAAGCAACCGGAGTCAAGGAGAGGGAAGTGGGAGAGACAAGAGCAAAGGAGTGGGAAGTGGGGGAGACAGGAGCGAAGGAGACAGGAGGGAAGGGGTCAGGACAGAATGTGATGGAGGGGATCGAACGGAAGAGTTATTCTGCAGCAGTGATAGAGGGGGTGAGGAAGAGAGCGAGGGTGTTTGTGGGGGATTCGATAGTTAGGAAGACCGACAGAGTCTTAAACAAGGGAGATGATGTGGTGGTCTGCTTGCCTGGAGCCAAAATAGAGGCGATAACTCAGAGGGTAAAAAACATCGTAGGCTCGGGAAAGGGTGGATCTGTTTTAGTACACGTAGGGACAAATAACGTAGAGAGGGAGGGTACAACTGCCATAGTTAGGAAATATAGGCAGTTGGTCAGAACACTAAAACAGACGCGGGTTGAGCAGGTAATACTGTCAGGGATTTTACCTGTAATGGGCAGGAGGGGTCACAAATATCGAAATTGTCGGGGGATGGCAATTAACATGTTAGTCCAGAAGTTATGTATGGAAGAGGAAGTTGGATTTGTGGATTTATGGGGAAGTTTTGTTGGGAGGGCTGATATGTACATGAAGGATGGGCTTCATTTAAGTGGAAAGGGGGCGGCAGTATTCGCGGACAAACTTTCAGCAGCAGTAGATAGTGACTTGGGTACAATGACAAATATTTTTGGAAGTAAACATTCTTTAAACTAGAAGTGCAGGGGGGTTACCTAGAGGTGTCTCAAGCAGAACAAGAGGCCACTAGCACAGATAAACCAATATCAAATCATCCGAAAAACATCACTGAAAAAGGTTATAGATGCGTATGTTTAAATGCAAGGAGCATAGTAAATAAGAAAAACGAATTAAACATTATGGTAGAAGATATTGACCCTCACATAATTGGTATAACTGAATCATGGGCCAACATAGATATAACAGATGCTGAATTAGGACTGACAGGATATGTAATGTTTAGGAAAGATCGAATAGGAAGAAGGGGCGGGGGAGTTATTTTATATGTTAAAGAATCTATTCAGGCTTATGAAATAAAACTAGAAAGGGAAGCAGATTGCGATGAAGCTGTTTGGTGCAAAATTGTTTCAGGAAATTCAAAATTAACTATTGGATTAGTTTACCGAAGTCCAAACATAAACGAAGAGGACAACACAAAAATAAAAAACGCTATAAAGGAAGTTAGTAAAGGGGAATGTATCATAATGGGAGATTTTAACCATGGACACATACAATGGAATTCTCTAGAGAGCACAGGGTTTGAGGACCAACAATTTCTATTTTTAATCCAGGATAGCTTTCTTACTCAGCACGTACTAGAACCAACCAGGGGAGAAAATGTATTAGATATAGTTTTGTCATCACAAAAAGAATTAGTGGACAATGTAAAAATATTTGAACCATTGGGTAATAGTGACCATAATCAAATACATTTTGACATCAATGTAAAATCAGAAAGTAAAAATAAGAAAACGTACAAGAGAAACTTCCACAAAGGTAACTACAAAGATATGAGAAAATACTTAGCAAAGCTAGATTGGAATAACATGCTGATGAATAAGACCGCAATTGAATGTTGGAATATTCTAAAATATGAAATTGAGAGTATCATCGATAAATTTGTTCCCTTCCAAAAACAAGGAAAACGGTGTAGAAAGAAACACTTGTCAAAAGAGGCTATTAGAAAAATAATGCTAAAACAAACTATGTGGAGGGTTTATAGGCGTACCAGAAAGGACGAAGACTATGCAAAATACAAAGAGGCACTTAATGCAGCTACAACTGAAATCAGACAATCTAAAAGAAGCTATGAGCAAAAACTAGCATGTAACATAAAAAATGACAGCAAGAGTTTTTATGCATATGTCAGGAGTAAACAAAACGTACAAGACAAGGTTGGACCTCTAGAAGACAGTGCTGGAAATATAATATCACAGGGGTTTTTAATGGCGGAAGACCTAAATGGTTACTTCAGTTCAGTGTTTACCAAAGAAGATATTAGTTCATTACCAGTTGCTGATGCTAAATTTCAGGGGGCTAAATCTGACTATTTAGGTCCGTTAGTTGTAACTCCAGAATTGGTAGCTAAGAAAATAAAGGCAATGAAGGATAACAAATCACCGGGAGTGGATGGGATTCCTCCAAAATTACTAATGGAAACAGTAGAACAAATCAGTATACCACTTGCAAGAGTATTCAACTTGTCATTAAAAGAGGGAGTTGTTCCGTTTGAATGGAAAGAAGCAAACATCATACCATTATTTAAAAAGGGTTCGAGAAATAAGTCAGAGAATTACAGACCAGTGAGTTTAACGTCAGTGATTTGTAAATTATTAGAAAGGTTAATTAAAGACCATATGGTGGACTTCCTCGTTAAGCATAAATTATTAAATTCATCTCAACATGGATTCCTTAAAGCGAGGTCATGCTTAACAAATATGTTATGTTTTTTGGAAGAAATCACTAAGTGGATAGACGTGGGATCGCCAGTAGATATTATCTACTTAGATTTTCAGAAAGCTTTTGACAAAGTGCCACATCAAAGATTACTACTTAAATTAAAAGCCCATGGTATCGGGGATAGCATAACTGACTGGATAGAACAATGGCTGACTGACAGAAGACAACGAGTTGTAGTAGACGGAGAAGTTTCAAATTGGAAATCGGTTTTGAGTGGGGTACCTCAAGGATCAGTATTAGGACCTATATTATTCTTAATTTATATCAATGACTTGGACGACAGTATAACAAGTAATGTACTGAAATTTGCGGATGACACAAAACTGTTTAGAAAGGTTAATAATGATGGTGATAAACAACATTTACAAAACGATCTAGACAGATTAGTGAAATGGTCTGAGAAATGGCAGATGTTGTTCAATTTTGGGAAATGTAAATGCCTACATACAGGACATAGGAACTTGAATGTAAACTATAGAATGGGAGATACTGTTCTGGGTACTACTGTAAAAGAAAAGGACTTAGGAGTTACAATAAGCGCTGATATGAAAGTTTCAGAGCAGTGTGGTATTGCAGCTTCAAAGGGTAATCAAATTCTTGGATTGATTAGAAGAAACATAACATACAAGGGAAAAAAGTTAATTATACCTCTTTATAAAGCAATAGTTAGACCTCATTTAGAATACTGTATACAAGCATGGAGACCATATCGTAAGAAGGATATAGATACGCTTGAACGCATACAAAGGAGAGCAACTAAAATGATTCCAGAACTGAGAGACCTTAGTTATGAAGAACGCCTGAAAGAATGTGGTTTAACAACTCTAGAGACAAGGAGGTTAAGAGGAGATCAGATTGAAGTTTTTAAGATATTGAATGGGTATGAAAATATTGATAGAAATATGTTTTTCTCACTCAAGAAGGATAGCAGAACTAGAGGACATGAGGTAAAATTAGTAAAGGATCAATGTAGATTGGACATCAGGAAGCACTCGTTCTCACAGAGGACAATAAATGAATGGAACAAATTGTCAACAGATTGTGTAACTGCTAGCAGCGTGAATATGTTTAAAAACAAGGTTGACACATATCTCAGGAGGGCAGGCTATAAGTAGATGAACATTGTTGGACTCTCGATAAGCCAATGGCTTCCTTGTCCACTTGCCATCTGGGCCTTTGGCTTGGATGGCAAATCTTGTTAAATCTTGTTAAATGGTTAGCGTGAACCCACATTGTGTTCGGTAATGTCCATGTATGAATTTTTAAACATTCCTACCGAGTGTTAATTGTATATGTTTAATGGCTACACTGGTTAACGTTATTTGCACTTATTTCTTTTAACAAGATTTAACAAGATTGCCATATCGAACAAGTTCCAGATGGCAAGTGGACAAGGAAGCCATTGGGTTATCGAGAGTCCAACAATTTTCTCATCTATGTGTAGCCCGTTGTGATTGAGTGCATCAACGTGTCTAAAACTTCATGTCAAAGCTGGATGTAAGCCTTTCTTTAACATGTATGTGATATATCCTCTCATTGTGCTAGCAGCCTACCATTATTATATGTTGTTATCACCTGGGCAGGTCCTCGTAACCCTGTAGTTTATCGCACCAAGGATCTCATTTTGTGTGCTAATTGCCTGTACTACGGAGTAACAATGAAAGAACCAGTGTCGATTCCATTGCGTTGTTCATAAAACCCATCTTCATCGTACTTCAAACAAGTCTATACAGACTGGTAATACACGTGTACGTAAAAACAATTTTCTGCTATACATTGCAACGGCATATGTCACTGTGGCTTTGCATAATGAGAAATTACACCTATATCATTCACTTCATTGTAAATAAATGTGTGTTTTTCATAGATATTTAAGTTGAATATTACTAATTATATTAATAAATAAATAATGCACTCATAGAATGAAAACAGGAAAGTTTCTTATGCATGAAAATGTATTTATGTATATGAATCCATGGCAACGCCCAACAATGTAAACACTAACGAAGTACTTATTAAAAAAATATTAATTATTTATATTATGCGTCAATGTAAAATTCTCCGATTGTTTATACTATACTGAAACAGGCTGTCATGGTTACAAACACAACGGGGTCATCGTGACCAGAACACTTGGCTGGTTTCGGCAGTTATGACATAAATACTTTTTTACTATTACGGCGCAAACTCCCAAAATTGTAAAACAAATTTCTTTTTTTGCATTGAATTAATTTATTTACTAGCACGTTTTGTTCACTTCAATCACTAAACGTAAATGTTTAATGTGGCTTGTGATGTCGCCACATTGTACTAGTATAAGCTCACACAAACAAATAAAGAATTGGGGTTTCAGCAGCTAGCAGGCTTGCTTAGTCAAGACTGGTCATTCAGTGATGAACAGATGGGAACCCCGAAAAGATAGGCCACTGCTATTGAGACAGGCTATTGTTTATTGTAATTGAGCGTCATTTTATCTGCTAGCGCACACAAACCAATAACGAAATATAACGAAACAATTTCTTAAGCTGGTTATAAATGCGTGTGTTTAAATGCAAGGAACATAGTAAATCAGGAAAAACTACATAACTATTTTGGTTGAAGATACTGAGCCTCCCATGAATGACATAATCGAATCACGGGCCAGTATAGACATAACATGCACAGAAGGAAGGGGGGGGGTTATATATTAAAGAATATATTAAGGCTTATGAAATAAAATTTAAAAATGAAACAGATTGCGGTGAAATTGTTTGGTGCAATATAATGATTAAACATTAACTATTGGATTTGTTTACCAAAGTCAAAACATAAACGAAGAGGATAACACAACAATAACAACGCTATACACGAAGTGTGTGAAGGGAAACGTTTCATAATGGAAATGTTAACCACGGACATGTACGATGTAAATTTCTACTAGAGTGTACAGGAGGTGACGACAAAAAGTTTTAGTTATTCATTCAAGATAGCTTTCTTACTCAGCACGTGCTAGAACCAATTAGGAATAATAATAAGTGCTGATATGAAATTTTCAGACCGGTGTGGTGTTGCAACTTCAAAGGGTAATCAAATTCTTTGGTTGATTAGGAGAAACATAACATACAATGAACAAGAGGTAATTATACCTCTTTATAAAGCAATAGTTACATATTATTTATAATAGTGTATATAAGCGTGGACAGGGCTGGGTCCAATTACACAAAATTATATCAATTACAATTACATTACATTTTTTATTTCAATTACAATTACAGTCATAATTTTCCAAATCAATTACAATTAAAATTACACTGTTTCAATTTCAATTACAATTACATTATGTGGAACCAAATATATTCAGCATTTGTTAATTATGTATTTTTGTGCGTTTTGCTGAATTTCAATATTTTGTGCACAATTGATAAACAAATATAACGGTAATGTTTGTTATTTTTTTTTTATTGTGACTTTGAATTATACTAAATAAAAAGATAGCCGTTTAAAACATATTTTTATTATATAAAAATGCAATGCAATATCCAGACATAATCCTACAGGACATATTCCAATGCAGACATTTATCCGTGCGCATTTCTTAAATTTTTCTTTGGAAAGTACTAATAATAGGGTTTGATGCGTTTACTTTCAGATTGTAACTCCTGCTCTAAGCTGACATTCTTAATTGGTCTGCCCTTTGCTTTGTGTGAGTTGGGAATGGGAAGAGAGGCCATATAAACGGTCCTTGCCACCTGATCTGTCTCCAACCCACCACAACACAAGGGGTGTAATTGGCTTGCTAACTCTGCAACGTTTCACTGAATGTCTGTGCATTGTTTATTGCTTCCTGGCTGTTACCAACTTACTGAAAAGGCTAATTGCTAAGGCTACCCACCACTAGCACCACTGACCAGTACCCACCAGACAGTGAATACTGAGACTTAAATATAAATATATAAGCAGGTGTTATTATTAGTCTTGATTTTAAACTCATGTGAGACTTTAAATTATATTTTTATTGACAATTCGTTCAGGTAGTTTGTGATATGAAACGTACTGTAATTGATTGTAATTGAAATAAAATTTCAATTATACAAAATATAACAATTACAATTACAACTATAGCAACATTTTGAAACCATAATCAATTACAATTACACAATTTTGCTGTAATAAATTACAATTACATAATTGGACCCAGCCCTGGGCGTGGAAACCATATCGTAAGAAGGTTGTAGATACGCTTGAACGAATGTAGCGGAGAGCAACAAAAATGATTCTAGATCTGAGAGTTATGAAGAACGCCTAGTAGAATGTGCTTTAATAAGCATACAGACAATGAGTTTAAGTGGAGATAAAATAGAAATATTTAAGATATTGAATGGGTATGTAAATATTGATAAAAATATGTTTTCCTCACTTAAGATAGTACAACTGGAGGAAATTAGATACAATTAGTAAATTATCAGGAAGTTTTCGTTCTCACATAGGACAATAAATGAATGGAACAAATTGTCTGCGGACTGTGTAACTGTTAGCAGCGTGAATTTTTTTTACACATAGATAAAAATTGTTTGAGTCTCGATAAGCCGATGGTGTCATATTGTATCTTTAGATATACCTCCTCGAAAACCGTATCAACTCTGCTCCGACTTAGATTTAACAAGATTTAACAAGATTTGCCATCCAAGCCAAAGGCCCAGATGGCAAGTGGACAAGGAATCCATTGGCTTATCGAGAGTCCAACAATGTTCATCTACTTATAGCCTGCCCTCCTGAGATATGTGTCAACCTTGTTTTTAAACATATTCACGCTGCTAGCAGTTACACAATCTGTTGACAATTTGTTCCATTCATTTATTGTCCTCTGTGAGAACGAGTGCTTCCTGATGTCCAATCTACATTGATCCTTTACTAATTTTACCTCATGTCCTCTAGTTCTGCTTAGAAGTAGCTTACTGAACTACATGGTTGCTTCACAAGAAGCGAAGCCAATTAATCTTCTGCTAATACTATGTGGGGACAGCAAGACAAGCCTGACTGCCTGAAGTAAGAAGCCATAAGTGACACGTTAAACCCACTTATTAAGAAATGCATTCTATTTCTACTAGCACTTAAATTTACTACAACACAAGTGAAAACCTTACTATGTAAATAGCCCGTGTTCGCCTTAAACAAGAAAAAGTCTTCTGTATTATGCGGGTTGGAGTTACAATAATACAAACCATGTTTTCATATAAATATAACTAGCTTAACATTATTTATAATATTTTTTATTTTACTTACATTTTCTTTCGGAAGATGCTAATACCCCCCGGATAGCACCCCCAGGGGGAAGATACGCTACAAGGGAAGATACCCTAGGGTATCTTCCACCCTAGGGGGAAGATGTCCGGGGGGAGAGATATCCTGCCACACCGGCAAAGGCTTTGTACAATGTTTCAGTTATTGTTGTTACGTTTAACGCTGCATATATATACCCATATGTAGGCACATGCAGAAATAAGGTTAATTGCTGTAAAAATCCTTGGCCAAGCCTAAATAATAACAATATTTAGTAAATATTTACATTCTCTGGCTTTCTACATGGAATCAAGGGCCTCGATCCGAGGCATGTGCACAAGAAATTGTGTAGCATTTGCACGAACTGCCGTGACGGGCGTATAACCGTCGAATACACATTGAACGCATCGGATTGTGTATTCGCTGGATGTGAGCCGTGAATGTGTTATCAGTCATTTGAGCAAGAAATGTGTATTCAGACAAATCCGGTGGTAGTACATGCACACGGACACAGCTTATACGTGAAAAAACAATATATATGTGGTTAGGTTACTAACAAGTTTATAATTATTTAAAAAACTAAATATATCTTTGGTGTAACCCCATAACATTAATATGCATATAATAAAAAAATATTTTTAACACTTAATTTTTTTATAATATTTAAATGATCATGTAATGAATATGTTACTGTAAAGAGAGTTTATTAACTTGTAAATTTATATAAATTTACTTAATTAAATTAAAGTACTTATTTAAATAAACAAATAGAATGTACTCATGACTGGGGGTCTGTGGATAATGTATATTACAATGGTGGTTTCCTACCAGCTGTCATCTGTTTCATAACTTTCTTTATTCACATGATACAGAATTGTTCGTAAGCATATCTTTATTGTTGTGTAAAATGTCATTGTTTATTTTTTAGGAACTGCAATTACTGCAATGGCGGGACGACCAGCAGCTGCGACATGGATTGTGCCACCGAACACGATAATGGCTGCACCGGCGATGGCTCTTGAGCGACTGGGGCCATTCCAGCTTAGACTGATGTTGGAAGGCAACATCAAGTTGATAATGGAGTGGATGGCTCGAAGGGGGTTGCTCCACAATACGTACACATGCCCGCAATGTGCGATTCCGTGTAGCTTGGTGGCACAGCGAGATGCGCAAGACGGCTACCGCTGGAAATGCCGACAATGTCATCGGAGAGAAGGCCTCAGAATAAACTCCTTCTTCAAGAGCAAGATTGCTCTGGGGAAGCTTATGTGGTTCCTGTTTAGTTGGGCATCGGAAATGCCCATGCACAACGTGGAGTGGCACCTGCCGATTTCTCGGAAGACGTCCGTCGACTGGACGAACTTCATCAGGGATGTATGCGCCACTGACGTCGGGAGGAATCCCATTCAACTTGGCGGTTTCGACAACAATGGAGACCCAATTGTTGTCGAAATCGACGAATCGTACTTTTTCCACAGAAAGTACCACCGTGGACGGTTTATGAACGGTATGTGGGTGTTCGCGGCCATCGAGCGGGAGAGTGGGCTGTGCTGTATGGCCGTGGTACGCAATAGAACGGCAGCGACACTGGAGCCTCTGATACGACAGTGGTGCCTTCCTGGCACACACATCATGTCCGACAGCTGGAGAGCATATAACAACATTGGTCAGTTGAACGGAGGTGTGTACCAGCACGATGTTGTAGTTCACCAAAAAAAATTTGTTGACCCAGTCCACCCTGACATCCACACGCAGAATGTGGAAAACCTCTGGATGAGGGCGAAACGTAAGCTTCGTCGTCAGTTCGGAACGACCAGAGCCCTCTTCACCACATACCTGCAGGAATTCATTCATTCACTCTTTTCAGAGTCAAAACCAAACGGCTCTTTTCAGAGCCAACCATGCTATGGCAAAAGAGTTGTTACATCGAATGTGCATGATATTTTGTGTCTACATTTAATCTTTCTATTCTATTTCTTTTGCAGGTATGAGTTATACATTTCACGTGTAGTTCACTTTCATGCACGCATAAAAGATGCATTCTTTTACATTTGATTATATTAACAATGACATGCAATGAGATGCCCCATTGTAGTTGCGCATGCGCATGACATGCAATATAAACAGTATAATTTTTAATTACAAAAACAATAGTCTTTGTTCACGAAAAAACAGACAATTTAACCCATGCATTCTTTTACATTTTATTATATTAACAATGACATGCAATGAGATGCCCCATTGTAGTTGCGCACGCGCATAGCATCCAATATCAAGTATAAAACTTTCACCAAAAAATAATATTTGCAACATCAAATATTTAATTAAATAAACTATGAAAAATTACTTTTTACAATTAACTGTATGTGCTCTACAAATGTTGCGTTTAATGTAAAAACTGTGGAGAATATTTATTTTATAATTATTTCGTTTGAAAATTGTTTGAGCCTACTTTCTCTTTTTTCTCTTTTAATTAATGTTTTGCGCGCTCGATACGCACAAAGATCGCTTTCGCGGTTCTGATGGCACCGAGTCGTGACTAATGCGCAAATCGCACACGCGCCATCTTTAACATGCAATCGGCTCCGCTGTTTTGATGTGTCATACTGATTAAAAGTGGCCGTCGGCATAAAGCCCTAATAATTTAGGCCAGTTAAGTAAACGATTACCCAAATTAATTGGTACCACCAAAAATAAAGATGTCAATGAAAATTTAAAATTGCAGATCTTTTTTATGAGATGGTGGTAGCTATGATACATTTAAATGTGAAAAAAAGATTAAGATTTGAAGTACTTTTTTAAAGACGTAAACACGTTTTTTTAGATTATTGGTACTGAACCAGAAAACGGCACCAAAATGGGGCATATTTTATAGAAACTAATAAAAACACCTATGTTTAAAGTTTATCGAGCAAAGAAGAGTTGGGCTGAACTGAAGCTGATGTTGCGATTCCACTATCTGTACTCCTTTAGTGGTATGTGACTATGTACATAGTAATTGGCTCTGTAATCATGTAATAATAAGAAACCAGTAGTAACTACTGCTGTCACGGTTCCGGGTCTAGAACCAAAACTGTGGGTCCCAGTAGGTACTGCGGGTATTGGTTCTTTCTAGACCTGGAACTGTCACAGCACTAGTCATCAGTAATTAATTCACACGTGGTATTCAAACTGATCTTCAGAGAATCACATTATTGACTTTTTTAGTGTATGGTCAATTAGATGAATTATATAATAAATCTGGTCAATTATTTAAAACAGACCATAGCATGATTCAAGATGTGTGTTTGATCTGTCATGCATTTAGTATCCTGGCTATATTTGACATAAATATTGGTTTACACAAAGGAAGGGCAATGTAGGGAATTTATACATAGAAGCCAGTTAATTGCAGATTCTAACTTTGAGTTCCATCCTTATTGGCAAAAGAAGAAAGGACGGAACAGGTCAACTCTTGTGCTAGCATCTGTCGCCTACAAAGTGAAACACTCTCAAATGAACCAGCAGTGTTATTCAGAGACTGGAAAATCGCTTTGGCATTCATTCATTCATTCAATTCAAGAATTTTCTTTGTCTTCACTCTTGCATCTGTATTAATTCTCATGATACAAATATTGTCATAGTAACTTTACAAAAGGTTCATTAGATGTAAGGAAAAACCTACACAATATTCTTTATTTACTCTAATGTAGATGAGTTTATCATTTATCGTAGTGATATATTGAAACCCTATTAATATTAAACAATAAGAATATCTAATGAATGTTGAAGATCTTGCACCAGTTGATTAATTTAGAACTGAGGTAATAAATGTTCAAACACACTATTTAACAAGACAAGATTTAACAAGATTTGCCATCCAAGCCAAAGGCCCAGATGGCAAGTGGACAAGGAAGCCATTGGCTTATCGAGAGTCCAACAATGTTCATCTACTTATAGCCCGCCCTCCTGAGATATGTGTCAACCTTGTTTTTAAACATATTCACGCTGCTAGCAGTTACACAATCTGTAGACAATTTGTTCCATTCATTTATTGTCCTCTGTGAGAACGAGTGCTTCCTGATGTCCAATCTACATTGATCCTTTACTAATTTTACCTCATGTCCTCTAGTTCTGCTATCCTTCTTGAGTGAGAAAAACATATTTTTATCAATATTTTCATACCCATTCAATATCTTAAAAACTTCAATCTGATCTCCTCTTAACCTCCTTGTCTCTAGAGTTGTTAAACCACATTCTTTCAGGCGCCCTTCATAACTAAGGTCTCTAAGTTCTGGAATCATTTTAGTTGCTCTCCTTTGTATGCGTTCAAGCGTATCTATATCCTTCTTACGATATGGTCTCCATGCTTGTATACAGTATTCTAAATGAGGTCTAACTATTGCTTTATAAAGAGGTATAATTAACTTTTTTCCCTTGTATGTTATGTTTCTTCTAATCAATCCAAGAATTTGATTACCCTTTGAAGCTGCAATACCACACTGCTCTGAAACTTTCATATCAGCGCTTATTGTAACTCCTAAGTCCTTTTCTTTTACAGTAGTACCCAGAACAGTATCTACCATTTTATAGTTTACATTCAAGTTCCCATGTCCTGTATGTAGGCATTTACATTTCCCAAAATTGAACAGCATCTGCCATTTCTCTGACCATTTCACTAATCTGTCTAGATCGTTTTGTAAATGTTGTTTATCACCATCAGTATTAACCTTTTTAAACAGTTTTGTGTCATCCGCAAATTTCAGTACGTTACTTGTTATACTGTCGTCCAAGTCATTGATATATATTAAGAATAATATAGGTCCTAATACTGATCCTTGAGGTACCCCACTCAAAACCGATTTCCAATTTGAAACTTCTCCATCTACTACAACTCGTTGTCTTCTGTCAGTCAGCCATTGTTCTATCCAGTCAGTTATGCTATCCCCGATACCATGGGCTTTTAATTTAAGTAGTAATCTTTGATGTGGCACTTTGTCAAAAGCTTTCTGAAAATCTAAGTAGATAATATCTACTGGCGATCCCACGTCTATCCACTTAGTGATTTCTTCCAAAAAACATAACATATTTGTTAAGCATGACCTCGCTTTAAGGAATCCATGTTGAGATGAATTTAATAATTTATGCTTAACGAGGAAGTCCACCATATGGTCTTTAATTAACCTTTCTAATAATTTACAAATCACTGACGTTAAACTCACTGGTCTGTAATTCTCTGACTTATTTCTCGAACCCTTTTTAAATACTGGTATGATGTTTGCTTCTTTCCATTCAAACGGAACAACTCCCTCTTTTAATGACAAGTTGAATACTCTTGCAAGTGGTATACTGATTTGTTCTACTGTTTCCATTAGTAATTTTGGAGGAATCCCATCCACTCCCGGTGATTTGTTATCCTTCATTGCCTTTATTTTCTTAGCTACCAATTCTGGTAGTTCTCAGTTAGTAAACATACAAATATGACAGTCGTATATTCAGACATTAACAAAACTGCATACAACGCTAAATAACAATTTGACATACTCCCTGACATGTAGTAGTTGTTAAGTATTGTCTTTCCAGATCCATACCATCACAGTCAGCTGCACTCTATGATAACAGAGAAAGAACTACATGATCACCTGAACTTTAAGACTACACATCCACGCACTAGGCAACGCAGCTAGCGACTCATCCCTCAATCAACTCATGTCCTAAATCAACGACTGACTCACACACTGCGATCTAGCGTCGTTGATGCTCTCACCAAGTACAACCAGAAATATGTGAGTGCTGAATGTAACCTTTGAGAGCTATGTGTAACTTGATACATGATATATATTGCCATTGTTGACTGACAATGCAAAGGAATATTTCCGTTTTTAATGTATTTTTAAATGGACAATTAAGTTCATGAATATTAAGTCCCAGTCTCTTATCTTGTCTATTGGTCTCTTCTGATTGACATATATAGTAGTCTTAATTTATATGTCATCCAACTTCAGGGTGTAATGAATGATATATAAAAGTCATATTATTTGTGAATAAGCAAAGTTAAACGATAACTGAACAGTCATTTGTAAAATTTAGTGGCACTTAGGTGTAGCACAGCTAACTGGGTGAGATCGGCATGAGATCTGACATGATACAAAAACTCCCACTTGTTATCAGGAGGCTGCTAAAAATTACTAAGATAACTAAGAAGTTCATTAGCAGAATTATTCCCTAAAGATTGCGTTATTCAAACTCCATTCCTTAAAAAAGATACAGTACTTATAATGAAGGTTATGTTTTATAAATCCATAGCGTTCTTATTTGTAGTTAACCATAACATGGTGTCATTGTTTGTAGGTGATTACAGACTCCATACAAATACAGTTATTCCGTGGGCATGGAAAAATATCAAAACGGCATTCAATGGCATTGTTAAGGCAATAAAGGAATTACTGAAAACTACGAAGTCAGCCATTGAAGACATAGGAGACGGTGTTACCAGGTAGAACACAATGTGATGAATCATGACTAGCTGACAACAATTAAGGAATTACTGAAAACTACGAAGTCAGCCATTGAAGACACAGGAGACGGTGTTACCAGGTAGAACACAATGTGATGAATCATGACTAGCTGACAGCAATTCTGAAAGACACTTTCAAGTAAGCTTGATATTCTACCAAATCTGTTCAATTTTACAAAGGCTAAGCACAGGAAATACGGCTTGTGTGTCTTGTCGGAAAGATATGTCCTGCAGTTGCTGGTCTCGTTGATGCCAAGAACAAGATTGTTAAAGCAAATTTCTTCTCAAATGTTTGTAATTTATCATGATGCCTCATCATTTTGAGATATTCCTATACCGGGCTCACTCTAAGGACCAAAATACTTCAGCCAATTTGGTTAAAGGCATGACATTTCTTTAGCCAAATTCCTTTTGGATTAGTAAATTTGGCTAAAAATAAAATTTTCTTTATCCAAATTATATGGTTTTTTTTCGTAGTTTAATATTATTAAACAATTACATGATGTATAATATATTTAGTGGCTAGCACTCTGGACCCATAAGCACACCTGTACTGCAATTGGTCTGGCACTTTTTTCACTTTGTATGTGCAGTAAGCGTGCGTGCGTATTCTCGGCGGCATATTATGTACGCATGCAGTTGGTCAACAAATAATTAATCAACCAGTTGATAAACACCGGAATATTATTTGATACGCTCAAAATTGACAGACAAAGTAATGATAGATCTCTAGATCTCTTCCAATGATCACAAAAGTATTAGAGACTTCTTTAGGCAGACAGTTATATCTTCATACTTTAATTATTGACAATGAGTACGGATTCACGTATAACTGCGCTTGAACGTACATTTACCGGTAATTGTACAATTAGACAACAATGATGTTCTAATATGGCATTAAAAATATTCATCGACCTTTCGAAGACATGGGCCTATTTTTCAACTATGTGATATGTGCAGCAGTTAGTGATGCAACGTTTTAGTGTCGGACCTATCCTAACACTGCTGATTCATATGTCGTCTGGTAGTGACGGAACTTTAGCTGCTGCTGTTTCTTACAGGTTCTCATTGTGCATGTGCACATGAAGTGCCGGACCAATTGCAGTTTTGCACTATGTCCAGGTCCGGATCTATAGCAGTACTGAAGTTCCAGGTAAGTTTAACACCACGTCATTTAGAAAGTAGCTTCGTAGCAGCCATTACAAACTTGTTCTTAAACTGACTGGCAAGTCCATCAGTCTACACTCTGACCTCTTCAACACCCTCTGGTTTTGATGACAGGATCTCATCCATGAAGATGCATCCAGTTTTATCGTGTCGCATATAATCACTGCACACAAGGTCCACCAATGGGGGGAGGTGTTGACGGTTCTAGGAATGTTCTGTCCCTACATTTCCACTGTCGGATTCTTCTCCAGAAGTTCTAACTGTTAACTATACACATTTCCATCTGTGCTTCTCTCAAAATTTCGTTTTGCATCTCCTACAACTAACTTTATACACAGCAGACCCTCAGTTGATTTAATTTTTATCCTTCCTCCTCTACCTTTCTGTAGGTCTGAGTGGCATTCTGGCTCAACCCTAAACCCAGACCAAATGCACTCAATGGTGCAACAATATTTCTAATGGGCCATTTTTAGCAGCCCATTTCAGCCTGACCTGATCAAGTTTTCCATTGAAAACACAGTCCAAAAAACTTCAGCATTGGCAATTCTGGAGGGCACTCCAGGGGGTGTGTCTTCCTGGACCATGGCTATACTGGAGGGCACTCCAGGGGTGTGTCTTCCTGGACCATGGCTGTAATGGAGGGCACTCCAGGGGGTGTGTCTTCTGGGACCATGGCTGTACTGGAGGGCACTCCAGGGGGTTTGTCTTCCTGGACCATGGCTGTAATGGAGGGCACTCCAGGGGGTGTGTCTTCCAGGACCATGGCTGTAATGGAGGGCACTCCAGGGGGTGTGTCTTCCTGGACCATGGCTGTAATGGAGGGCACTCCAGGGGGTGTGTCTTCCAGGACCATGGCTGTACTGGAGGGCACTCCAGGGGGTGTGTCTTCCTGGACCATGGCTGTACTGGAGGGCACTCCAGGGGGTGTGTCTTCCAGGACCATGGCGACAGTAATGAAGTGACCTATCCTTGGGATAATTCATATTTATAAGCCAGAGTTTTAAACACCTGGTAATGTTTGAAAAAATTAGTATTATGCGTAGGTTAGCTTGGAATAGATGTTACGAATATTTCAAGTTGTAAAGTTATGAATATTCCCAAAACACATGTTGTAGAGTAAATTTGTTCGATAAAAACGATTTACTCTCCTTGACCTACAAGATAGAAGGGAAGTCTTCAAGATTATTAATGGATTTACTGACATAGACACCAAGAGAATGTTCGAGCTAAACCATAACCCCCGTCCAAGAAGACACAACAAGTCAATAGATTTAACAAGATTTAACAAGATTGCTATCTCGAACAACAAGTTCCAGATGACAAGTGGACAAGGAAGCCATTGGCTTATTGAGAGTCCAACAATTTTCTGATCTGATCTGCCCTTATCAGATATCTGTCAGTTCTATTTGTAAACATATTCATACTACTAGCATTAACACAATCATTTGGCAGTTTGTTCCATTCATTTATCACCCTTTGTGAGATTGAGTACTTTCTCGTGTCCAAACTACACTGCTCCTTAACTAATGCTGCTTTGTGTCCTCTGGTTCTACTGCCTTCTTTAAGTTTGAAGAACATACATGTATTCCTGTCAACATTCCCATAACCATTCACTATTTTAAACACTTCTATTTGGTCTCCTCTTAGTCTGCTGGTTTCTAGTGTTGTCAAACCACATTATAATAGGCGACTTTCGTAACTAAGGTCTCTCAATTCTGGAATCATTTTAGTTGCTCTTCGTTGTATTCTTTCTAGCTTGTCTATGTATTTTTTACGATACGGCCTCCATGCTTGAATACAATATTCCAAATGTGGTCTAACTATTGCTTTGTACAGGGGTACAATTAGATGTTTCTCCTTATACGTGATAGTTCTCCTAATTAGCCCTATAATTTGATTTCCTTTCGAAGCAGCAATCCCACATTGCTCTGAAACTTACATGTCAGCGCTAAATGTTACTCCTAAGTCCTTTTCTTGTGTGGTTCTACCTAGTACAGCATTCCCCATTTTATATTCCTCGTCCATATCTCCATGTCCTATTTGTATACATTTACACTTCCCAAAATTGAATAACATTTGCCATTTTTCTGACCATTTAACTAATTTTTCTAGATTTTATTTGTTTAACAAGATTTAAGATTGCCATCCCAAACAACAAGTTCCAGATGGCAAGTGGACAAGGAAGCCATTGGCTTATTGAGAGTCCAACAATTTTCTCATCTATGTGTAGCCCATCCTTATCAAATATCTGTCAATTCTATTTTTAAACATATTCACACTACTAGCACTAACACAATCATTTAGCAGTTTGTTCCATTTATTTATCACCCTGGGTCATTTATCACCCTGTGTCATAGATAATCCTGTACACTTTTTCAAAGTTCATTTTCACAGTAAAATATCACATTAATCAGAATGTCTTGACACACTGTATTGCCAATCGGATTGTCCACCTCAGTATTAACAGTACGAAGTTAATTGGCGTAATATCCTTAACACATTTTTGAACTGGTTACAATCATCAAGCCTTCCCCAATGTTGACAAGATACTGACATCATTAAAAAACGAATCGTCCAATAGACATCTATGTTACAAATGCCAACTTGGCTCTATAAATGTTCAATGTGGCTGCACTTGTATTACAAAGAAAACATGTTTATAACTCAACAGAATGTGCTAAATATTGTTTCCCATGTCAGTTCGTCAAATCCGTTAACTCCCATTATTGTTATTCATACGTTTTCGCCAAATTGGCGAAGCAGTCCAATTTTACGTTCGCAAAATACTGATTCGCTTCGCCATTGGCGAA
Organism: Lamellibrachia columna; assembly: GCA_963662155.1. NCBI lineage: Eukaryota > Metazoa > Annelida > Polychaeta > Sabellida > Siboglinidae > Lamellibrachia > Lamellibrachia columna. Next base: position 408,740 of record OY759265.1, on the reverse strand, counting down.
AGGCGATCGATTAGCAGTTATTACTGTTACCTTTCTATCTACAGTACTGCAAACCTAAAACATTCAAGCAGCACATTGTCTTATTTCTTATTAAAAAATATCTTGTATGCCACATAAACAAGAAATAAAATTTTCCACTTACAGCTATCTGCAAAATTTGGTATATGTTTGAGCCAGATTGATGCTGCATGTGATGTGTAAATATTGCTCCTTCCCCCCCAAATTATTTGAAAGGTTTCCTGCATGAAATGTTGCTACAAATACTGCATGTAGCACATAAATCTTTTTAAATTATTACAGTTTGCCTTATTGATGACCAGTGAAATTAACTGCAATGCAGAATTACAAGGAAATAAGCAACTTATTTGATTAAATGGCCGAATTAAGTTTTTGATGCCTAACCATGAAACTATACACAAATATATATATTTAAACATTTGTATGTTTTCATAAACGATGTGGCATTGAAGATAACCAGCCATATTGGTTTGCTATCAAAAAGGAATTGATCGATATTTGGGAACATGTGAAAAGGATCAAGCAGTCTATATCACGGACAAAGTGGAATAGGTAAAGTCAGTGGGAGATGATGTTGCCAAAAGGTTAACTGGAATTGACCTAATAAGTATATATTATCTACATCCAGGCTTTGTGAAAAAAATCTTTTCCTAGTTTTGTTGCTGTAAATATCTGAATGTCTCTGCTTCACCTTCCTCCTGATCTCTTGTTGTATACAAGTGTTGATGTCTTCACCTTCCTCCTGATCTCTTGTTGTATACAAGTGCTGATGTCTTCACCTTCCTCCTGATCTCTTGTTGTATACAAGTGTTGATTTCTTCACCTCCCTCCTGATCTCTTGTTGTATACAAGTGTTGATGTATTCACCTTCCTCCTGATCTCTTGTTGTATACAAGTGCTGATGTCTTCACCTTCCTCCTGATCTCGTGTTGTATACAAGTGTTGATGTCTTCACCTCCCTCCTGATCTCTTGTTGTGTATAAGTGCTGATGTCTTCACCTTCCTCCTGATCTCTTGTTGTATACAAGTGTTGATGTCTTCACCTTCCTCCTGTTCTCTTGTTGTATACAAGTGTTGATGTCTTCACCTTCCTGCTGATCTCTTGTTGTATACAAGTGTTGATGTCTTCACCTTCCTCCTGATCTCTTGTTGTATACAAGTGTTGATGTCTTCACCTTCCTCCTGATCTCTTGTTGTATACAAGTGTTGATGTCTTCACCTTCCTCCTGTACTCTTGTTGTATACATACATTTCTAGTGACTTCCGGAATCTTGGTGCAGCAGCGACTTGAAATTGGTGTAGAGAATTTACAAAAAAAGTGGAATATCGAATAGAATAAGTATTACTATTGCATATATATTATACATAAACGTATTGTAGACATATATTAGAAAATAGTTTTTGTTAATTATTAGTCAGAGGCAGGATTTTAAAGTAAGTTAGTTCCGGACTCCGACAGGGAAATCAGTGATCGTTAATAGGGTTGTTTACCTTACGAAATTGAGGTAGAATAGTGAATAGTCAGAAACAGTGGGAATATTGGTTAGAATAAATATTATTATTACACATATAATATATACACAAACTTCTTATAGACATATATTAAGAAACTGTTTTTGATAACATAGGCAGTATTTTTCCCGGACTCAAATTCAACGAGCGATAAGTTGGAGTTTGTTTACAGGTCGTGAATTAAACTGGTGTACCAAACTATCGTATACATTGTAAAATATATATTAGATAAAGTGATACGTTTACATAAATTACATACATGAGGTAATATCTGACATAGTTGTAGTAAACGATTTTGGCAAAAAGGAATTAACATCAGGAAAGTTCGTTTACACTGACTTTGTTGTTTTCTTGACACAGTGTTCTCTGTATTCGCTAGGTGGCAGGCTTTTTTTGCACACAAAAACAGCCTTATTCAAGCTAACATAGCAATCACATTAAGTCTAAATTTTGTGATGGCGCCGTGGAAACGGCAGAAAAAGGCCACCAGGCATTTAATATGCAACAGTTGTAGCAACTGGGTGGACTTCGTCAAGTCCGGGTGCGAGAAGTCCTGGGCTGAGGTTCAGGTGGATAGTTTTAGTTTTGAGTGTAGGGGATGTACAAGGATAAAGGAACTTGTGGTGGAGTTAGAACAGCTGAGGCTGCTTGTTGTGGCAGTGGTGGGAAGGGAGCAGGCGGGTTGCGCCAGTGGTTCTAGTGGGGGGATAGTAGATGATGAAGTGGGGGAAGACGATGAGAGAGATGCTAGGGAGAGCTCACCTCTGCTTGGGAGGGGGCTGAGGGGAGGTAAGCTGACAGGTCGTAGGGAGACAGGACATAAGGAGACGGGACGTAGGGAGATGGGACATAGGGAGACAGGATGAAAGGAGATGAGAAGGAAAGAAATGGGAGGGAAGACAAATGGATCGAAGGAAAGTGGAGTGGGGGAGACAGTAGCGAACGAGTCGGGGGGTAAGGAGACGATAGTTAAGGCGATGGGAGTGAGGGAGGCGGGAGGGAGGGTGTCAGGAGGGAAGGCGACGGGAGCGCAAGTTAGCCAAGCGACAGGATGGAAAGATGACAGGTTGATGAGTGAGAGAGAGCCTGATAACAGTCTGCCAACAAGTGACACGACTGTAGGACAGAATGTGATGGAGGGGATCCATTGGAAGAGCTATTCTGAAGCAGTGATAGAGGGGGTGAGAAAGAGAGCGAGGGTATTTGTGGGGGACTCAATAGTTAGGAAGACTGAAAGAGTCTTAAACAAGGGAGATGACGTGGTAGTTTGCTTGCCTGGGGCCAAAATAGAGGCGATAACTGAGAGGGTACAAAACATCGTTCGGAACAAATAACGTAGAGAGGGAGGGTACAACTGCCATAGTTAGGAAATACAGGAATTTAGTCAGAACACTAAAGCAGACGCAGGTTGAGCAGTTAATACTGGCAGGGATTTTACCAGTAATAGGAAGGAGGGGTCATAGATATCGAAATTGCCAGGGGATGGCAATTAACATGCTAGTCGAGAAGCTATGTAGGGAAGAGGAACTTGGTTTTGTGGATTTGTGGGGAAGTTTTGTTGGAAGGGCAGATATGTACATGAAGGACGGGCTTCATCTAAGTGGAAAGCTGGCAGCAGTTTTTGCGGATGGACTCTCAGCAGCAGTAGACAGTGGCATGGGTAGCATATCAAATATTTTTGGTAGTAAACACTATTTAAACTAGAATCGCAGGGGGGTTACTTAGAGATGCTTCAAGCAGGACAAGAGGCCACTTGTACAGATAAACCAATAACAGAATGTCCGAAAAACATGTCTGAAGCAGGTTAAAGATGCATTGTTTAAACGCTAGGAGTATAGTAAATAAGAAAAACGAATTAAACATTATGGTAGAAGATACTGACCCTCACATAATTGGTATAACCGAATCATGGGCCAACACAGACATTACAAATGATGAATTAGGATTGATAGGATACGTAATGTTTAGGAGAGATCGAATAGGAAGAAGGGGAGGGGGAGTTATTTTATATGTTAAAGAATCTATTCAGGCTTTTGAAATAAAATTAGAAAGCGAAGCAGATTACAATGAAGTTGTTTGGTGCAAAATAGTTTCAGGAAATAAAAAATGCTATAAAGGAAGTTAATAAAGGGGAATGTATCATAATGGGAGATTTTAACCATGGACACATACAATGGAAATCTCTAGAGAGTAAGGTGGTGAGGACCAACAATTTCTATTTTTAATTCAGGAGAGCTTCCTTACTCAGCTATAACCAACCAGGGGAGAAAATGTATTAGATATAGGTTTATCATCACAAACAGAATTAGTGGACAATATAAAAATACATGAACCATTGGGTAACAGTGACCACAATCAAATACATTTTGACATCAATGTAAAATCAGAAAGTAAAACTAAAAAAACGTATAGGAGAAACTTCCACAAAGGTAACTATAAAGATATGAGAAAATACTTAGCAAAGCTAGATTGGAATAACATGCTGATGAATAAGACCGCAATTGAATGTTGGAATATTCTAAAATATGAAATTGAGAGTATCATCGATAAATTTGTTCCCTTGAAAAACCAAGGAAAACGGTCTAGGAAGAAACACTTGTCAAAAGAAGCTATTAGAAAAATAGTGTTTAAGCAAACTATGTGGACGGTTTATAGGCATACCAGAAAGGATGAAGACTATGTAAATTACAAAGAGGCACTTAACTTAGCTACAACTGAAATTAGAAAATCTAAAAGAGCCTTTGAAAAAAATTGGCAGGTAATATAAAAATGACAGCAAGAGTTTCTATGGTTATGAAAGGAGTAAACAGAACGTTCGAGATCAGGTCGGACCACTGGAAAACAACAGGGGAAAGATAATTTCAGATGGCAGAGATCCTGAATGAGTATTTCAGCTCAGTTTTTACCACAGAAGGTATCAGCTCACTTCCAGTTCCATTTACTAAATTTGAGGGCAATACATCAGAACATTTAGGGCAGTTATTTGTAACTCCTGGAATGATAGCAAAGAAAATTAAGAAGATGAAAGATAATAAATCACCTGGAGTTGATGGGATACCACCAAAACTGCTTAAGGAAATTGTTAAGCAAATTAGTACACCACTTGCTAAAAAATTGTTTAACTTGTCACTAGAAGAAGGAATAGTTCCTTCAGAATGGAAAGAGGCAAACATTACGCTGCTATTTAATAAGGGATCGAGGAATAAGCCAGAAAATTACAGACCAGTGAGTTTAACATCAGTTGTATGTAAATTACTTTAAACATTAATTAGAGACCACATGGTGGAATTCTTTGTAAAACATCAATTAATAAATATATCTCAACATGGGTTCCTAAAAGCAAGGTCATGTCTAACTAATCTCTTATGTTTTTTTGAAGAAATTACAAAGTGGGTAGATGACGGGTCACCAGTGGATGTTGTCTACTTAGATTTTCAGCAAGCTTTCGATAAAGTGCCACATCAAAGATTTACTTAAACTAAAAGCCCATCAACTGGATAGAAAAGTGGCTTACACACAGAAAACAGAGAGTAATAGTAGATGGTAAGATTTCCAACTGGAAATCTGTTTTTGAGTGGGGTACCAATGGGATCAGTATTAGGCCCTATACCGTTTTTAATGTTTATATAAATGATTTGGAAGATGACATATCTAGCAAAGTACTCAAATTTGAAGATGACACAAAAGTATTCAGAAAGGTTACTAATGATACAGATAAACAAAGTTTACTGGATGATCTAGACAAATTAGTTAAATGGTCAGAAAAATGGCAGATGTTATTCAATTTTGGGAAGTGTAAATATATACACATATGATATGGAAACATGGACGAAGAATATAAAATGGGGGGTGCTGTACTAGGTAGAACCACACAAGAAAAGGACCTAGGAGTAACATTTAGTGCTGACATGAAAGTTTCAGAGCAATGTGGGATTGCTGCTTCGAAAGGAAATCAAATCCTAGGGCTAATTAGGAGAACTATCATGTATAAGGAGAAACAGTTAATTGTTCCCCTGTACAAAGCAATAGTTAGACCACATTTGGAATATTGTATTCAAGCATGGAGGCCATATCGTAAAAAGGACATATATCAGCTAGAAAGAATACAATGAAGAGGAACTAAAATGATTCCAGAATTGAGAGACCTTAGTTACTAAAGTCGCTTATTACAATGTGGTTTGACAACACTAGAAACCAGGAGACTAAGAGGAGACGAAATAGAAGTGTTTAAAATAGTGAATGGTTATGAGAATGTTGACAGGAATACATGTATGTTCTTCAAACTTAAAGAAGGCAGTATAACCAGAGGACACAAAGCAGCATTAGTTAAGGAGCAGTGTAGTTTGGACATGAGAAAGTACTCTTTCTCACAAAGGGTGATAAATGAATGGAACAAACTGCCAAATGATTGTGTTAATGCTAGTAGTGTGAATATGTTTAAAAATAGAATTGACAGATATTTGATAAGGGCGGGCTACACATAGATGAGAAAATTGTTGGACTCTCAATAAGCCAATGGCTTCTTTGTCCACTTGCCATCTGGAACTTGTTGTTTGGGATGGCAATCTTGTTAAATCCTTGTTAAAGTGTTGATGTCTTCACCTTCCTGCTGATCTCTTGTTGTATACAAGTGTTGATGTCTTCACCTCCTGATCTCTTGTTGTATACAAGTGTAGATGTCTTCACCTTCCTCCTGATCTCTTATTATATACAATTGTTGATGCACCATTGAATGTTTCCATGCTATTTTGTATAAACAAGAATAATGCAGAACTGCTTTGAAAGTTTAAAGGGCCTTTTTAACTATATCTAACTGGTACTGTTGTTTTATAGTGTTTTATCATGTTTTATATGTTCCCCGCTGAACATTATATAAAATCATATATTTTTTATGCCCTACATTTACTGTTTTATTTATAAATATACATCTTTTAGATAGATCTCTACTTTGAGTAATAACGTAATGTAAAGCGCCATAAAGCACTTGGTGAATATGACGCTACATAAAGTTTGAATTTTTTTTATTACAATATTATATGTTATGTGTCTGTAGGCAAGTACCAATGTCTCCTAGATATGTGCTGTTGGCAAGTACCAATGTCTCCTTGCTATGTGTTATAGGCAAGTACCAATGTCTCTTTGTTATGTGCTGTAGGCAAGTACCAATGTCTCCTTATTATGTTCTGTAGGCAAGTACCAATGTCTCCTTGGTATGTGCTGTAGGCAAGCACCTACTTCTCCTTGGTATGTGCTGTTGGCAAGCACCAATGTCTCCTTGGTATGTGCTGTCAACAAGCACCGATGTCTCCTTGCTATGTGCTGTCAGCAAGCACCAATGTCTCCTTGCTATGTGCTGTTGGCAAGCACCAATGTCTCCTTGCTATTTGCTTAGGCAAGCACCAACATTTCCTTGCTATGTGCTGTCAGCAAGCACTAATGTCTCCTTGCAATATGCTGTCGACAAGCACCAATGTCTCCTTGCTATGTGCTCTCAGCAAGCACCAATGTCTCCTTGCTATGTGCTGTTGGCAAACACCAATGTCTCCTTGCTATGTGCTGTTGGCAAGCACCAATGTCTCCTTGCTACGTGCTGTCAGCAAGCACTAATGTCTCCTTGCAATGTGCTGTCGACAAGCACCAATGTCTCCTTGCTATGTGCTGTCAGCAAGCACCAATGTCTCCTTGCTATGTGCTGTCAGCAAGCACCAATGACTCCTTGCTATGTGCTGTCAGCAAGCACCAATGTCTCCTTGCTATGTGCTGTCAGCAATCACCAATGTCTCCTTGCTATGTGCTGTCAGCAAGCACCAATGTCTCCTTGCTATGTGCTGTTGGCAAGCACCAATGTCTCCTTGCTATTTGCTTAGGCAAGCACCAAAATGTCTCCTTGCTATGTGCTGTAGCCAAGCACCAATGTCTCCTTGCTATTTGCTTAGGCAAGCACCAAAATGTCTCCTTGCAATGTGCTGTCGACAAGCACCAATGTCTCCTTGCTATGTGCTGTCAGCAAGCATCAATGTCTCCTTGCTATGTGCTGTAGCCAAGCACCAACATCTCCCTGCTATGTGCTGTTGGCAAGCACCAATGTCTCCTTGGTATGTGCTGTTGACAAGCACCAATGTCTCCTTGGTATGTGCTGTCGACAAGCACCAATGTCTTCTTGCTATGTGGTGTTGGCAAGCACCAATATCTCCTTGCTATGTGCTGTAGTCAACTACCAAAATCTACTTGCTTCTTGTGGTTGTAGGCAAGCACGAAGAAAGCAGCCCAGCCGAGATCAAGAAGGTTCAGATGGAGGAACCTGCTGCACTGTTGTTTACCTCAAAAAGCTGCTTGCACCATTCCTACATGCGTACGACTTCTTCATGCAGACAGTCAAGAACATCAAACAAACTTGGCGTACCAGTGTGTCCGGGTCTGTATTTGAATTTGTTTTGCTGTTTAAGGGTCAGACCCCAATAATACCGCCTGCTGTACTTTAGATGGTTGTAGCTACAGCCAATGTCAGTGATTTTTAACTGGGAAGTCACTTGATCTAGTCAGCCAGCAAGTTTCTGTTTTCTTTCTCCCTCCTCAAATAATTTAGCCCATTGTGAATCAGGGCCATTGATGTTCATATCTGTAGAGTGTATGAATTGTTTAAAGGTATGTACAGTCAGCTTAATGTATATATTTTTTTGAAATTATTGAAAGAATTGACTTTGAACATTAAATCTGTTGTGAATAGGTTTATGTCGTAGTATGTAGAGTTGGAGCCACGTTTGACCTTTTCCACGTGGGTCCAGTTGACTATAATCTAGTAGCTTGTCCGATGTCTTTATAAAAACTAAATGACACATTTGCACAAATGAGCTAGCATTTCATAGTGGATACTAGATAGGTTAGATTTTTTGCAAACTGATTTTGAAATGAGGCGAGAGAAAAATCAAACTGAGGATGGAGCTTGTCTCCCACAATTGCTGTGAGACTATCAAATCTCCAGTTGTCCTGCTCAGGAGAACAAATCTCCCACTATATTTCTGTTGAAATTACATTCTTTGCAGCCTAACAACATATTGTTAATCCTTCCCCTTACTAATGCCTGAACAATGCAGACCTGTCTAACCTGTGTCCTTGTGTCTTGTGTGTCGTTGACATTGTTTATAAGCCATAGACGAGCAAAGCACTGGCACCTTCGGGTTCCCTATTGTAAATTTTTTCACCCACTGTAAACCAGGCTCACATTAATCAATATACAATCCGTTAACTATCCATTGAGATAATACCTAGCGATACATCATGGTATAAGACATATTATGTTTATGTTCACATGCAATAGATACAATACGGCACAGGCACTGCTTGAAGAGATCTTTGGGCTACAGGTGAATGAAAAGTTCCCAAAGAAACTGCTGTAGTAGACATCATGTGGTGTTGGTGTCTGGGAAATAGACGGAAAATGGTCATTACAGCCACAAAGTAATTATGCTGGAAGTCACTTTTGTCCTGCTTTTATGATTATTGCTGTCCATATTACCCTTACCCAGCATCTCCACGTGAATTCAAGGTGTCATGTATGTATTGATAAGCGTTTTCACGGCAGCTTGGCAGGGGTGTGCACATAGAGCACTGATGTTTACATGTTATGACATATTTACGCGTCATGTATATGGCAATACTCAAATTCTATTAGAAAATGAAGATCTGCCACTAAATATAATATGTTCATTCGTCCTTAATTACCTTGTTTGGTCATGTGATAACATTACCTCAAGCCCTCAGCTGGTAAGCTTCCAGAAGCTTAGAATTTGATGGCAAGATATGTCATGTAGTAGGCTACGTTGACTATGTTGTATATTGTAGATTGCTCCTGATGGCAGACATCTGAGTATGGCTGGATCTCAGCAAGTCACCATTTCTGTGAGCAACATGAAGAATGGGATGTTATTATTAACAATGTTGAGCTGAACGTGGTAGAAAAACAGGCAAGTTGGATAGTTCCCATGGATGACCCTTACAGCTAATCACCTATAGTGTGTACTGAATGTGGTAGACAAACAGAGAAGTTGGATACTTCCCATGAGTTACCCTTACAACTAGTCAACTAAAATGTGTATTGAATGTTGTTGGATACTTCACATGGATGACCCTTACAACTGATCAACTAAAATATGTATTGAATGTTGTTGGATACTTCACATGGATGACCCTTACAACTAATCAACTAAAATGTGTATTGAATGTTGTTGGATACTTCACATGGATGACCCTTACAACTAATCAACTAAAATATGTATTGAATATTGTTGGATACTTCACATGGATGACCCTTACAACTAATCAATCTAAAATGTGTACTGAATGTGGTAGAAAAAACAGGCAAGTTGGATACAACTATTCAACTAAAGTGTGTATTGTATATTTTATTCTAGTTATCACTCCATCTCCTGTATTGCAATGTTTGGTGTATCATGTTTTGACCAAACTTGTGTAACATTTGAGGTGTTTCAGAACCTATTTTTATCTCACATGTTGTCATTATCTTGACATAGTGTCAATATGTATCAGTGATAAAATACTTCATTTAAGAAATTAATATTTAAATAAAAAGCTGAGGAAAAATGCTATTTAATTTAATAATTCTTGTTGAACTTTTCCCACATGCTATGTTCCTTTCCTTGCTGCTGTAGAAATATATGATGACTTTGCTCGTAGATGGCAACTGGAGCAGTGATTGATGTGGGTCGTAATCCAGACTGTTGTTCTGATCCTCACATTCACATGGCTATGGTAGAGACAGGCCCATGTAGGATGATCGACCCCACCGAATACCTACCCAAATGGGTGCAGGAGTATGACCACTTCGTACTTGTCTGGAGAGTGAGTTCAGACAATATATCTTACATAATCAGATTCATATCTGAAAGATATAAACTCAATTATGTGGTTAGTGTTTGCCAAGCAAATGATGCCGCTAATCAGCAGAAAATGTCATTCTAACAGCAATACTGGTTGTTTAGATATTCACCTTTACATGCAGTGGGGATGATATCCTGATACTCTAATATGTACAGTCTCTATTTCTCATGGTTGTTATGAGTAATGTTATCCTTTAGTTCTACCATTTATCAAACAACTTCGTAGTTCTCCATTATACAATGTTAAAAACAAATGTTTTTAGCATTGAAACTTCATGCTGATTAATTGGTCAGAATATGTATTAATAGTAGCAGCCAATAAACTCAAAATACTCCTTGTACGATTTATATAACTTGTATTTATCGTTTATAATTTTTTATTTTTAGACTGCCAAGAGTTTAGGCCTTTCTGATCTCTCAAAGTTGAAAGATGTTTTCAACTTCAAAATTAACTTCATCAGGCTGAACAAATTGCTCATAAGGTCGGCTTGTCAAAGGTCAAGACAAGCATCTTGAAAACTGTGGAAGAAATTGAGGTTGGATAATGTTTATTTTCAGTGGTGGCTTATTATTTATATAATATTACTGTGCTGGCCTTGTACTTCAGGAAAGTATTCTTATGAATAATTTCATGAAATATAGATTTCTGGTGCAGACAGCTAATTTATGACCAGCATAGCTGTTTTCATTATGTATAATGTTTCCACATGAAGTCTTCTTTAGCATTTTGATATACATGATCTGACCAGGAGTGTTCGGACCATTCTTATTGGGAGGAGTGGCATAGATGCTGCAGTTCAGAAATGCTTGCAAACGAAATATTGAATCTGTTCAGATCAGCATTGAGTCCTGGGAATCTGCTGCAGCAGACTGCATCAACTGGCGACAGGCTGTGTGGAGTGGTATCAGGAAGACAGAAAAAAAAAGAAATAAACTGTGGATGGAGAAGAGAGTCCGGGGGCCCATCAATCCCTGATTCATTGTTATCTCAAGTCTGACCCACGTAGGTAGAATGGTATTGCTATATCTCATACAGGTCACATATGATGGAGTATTTGTCACTATTGTTACTTTCATGTAGTTTAATATGTTTTTATTATTGCTCCCATCAATGTAATATAACACAGTTATGTTCAACACATTAAATTGATGTTACCTTGTATTATCAGAGCCTAACTGAAGTGTTTAGTATAGGGGTTCATACATCAATTGAGTTCTTTAGAAAGTCTTACAAGGCAGTAACATGTACTTAACATTAACAGAATGTTTTTACATTGGGAGTCGAGTTGGCAAGAACATCCTGTGTCGCATTGACAAGACTTGCACCAGCATCAGTTGTTGTGTTGACCTTAAGTTGTTCATCTACCAACACACATTGTCCGCCTACGTCAGATATAACACCTGTAACCTGGAACTGACCATTGGCATCAACGAGTGGACGGCCAGCTTCAAGGTGTTTGAAGAGGATTTCAGTAAGTGATTTTATAGCAAACTTAAATTAGTAGTCATTTCACTCCAGTAGATACTTGTTAATATCTCACTGATCCCTTTGGATATCATAGATGACAATAAATGATTTAAACAAATGATCTTCTGATTGTGGAAGTGCCAACAGTATCAATAATATTTGTAAAGCAAATTTGACAGATATCTGTCAAGACTGTCCACACATTGATAAAACTATTTAGTGATTCCTTATCCATCTGCCCTTTGGATGGAAATTTGCTTAAATCTTATTAGATATGTGTCAGCAACATACACATAAGTATTTTGTTAATTTTCAGTAAAAGAAGACAATGTGAATCTTCTGAAAGAAGCCAACATATTGAGTGTTGACCACACGAAGCTGTACCTCAAGATTGAGAAGACAAACAACATTCTGAAGGTAACCAGTTTGTTTTATGCTGGAAGATCCTACTGCTACTTTGAGTGGACCTGAATCAAATAACACGTTGGCATTGATCTAACATGACAGTTGTTGTAGTCTAGTGAACTTACCGAACAAATTATACAACTAGATTCATTACAAGGATTATTTCATCCTTTCTTCACTAATAATTAATATCAGAACATTTCAACTTAACAATAAGGGCTTTATTCTCCCAATATATTAAGTTTTTAACAAGATTGAACAAGATTGCCATCCCAAACAAAAAGTTCCAGATGGCAAGTGGACAAGGAAGCCATTGGCTTATTGAGAGTCCAACAATTTTCTCATCTATGTGTAGCCCGCCCTGATCAAATATCTGTCAATTCTATTTTTAAACATATTCACACTACTAGCATTAACACAATCATTTGGCAGTTTGTTTCATTCATGTCCAACCTACACTGCTCCTTAACTAATGCTGCTTTGTGTCCTCTGGTTCTACTGCCATCTTTAAGTTTGAAGAACATACATGTATTCCTGTCAACATTCTCATAACCATTCACTATTTTAAACACTTCTATTTCGTCTCCTCTTAGTCTCCTGGTTTCTAGTGTTGTCAAACCACATTGTAATAAGCGACTTTAGTAAATAAGGTCTCTCAATTCTGGAATCATTTTAGTTGCTCTTCGTTGTGTTCTTTCTAGCTTGTATGTGTCCTTTTTACGATTCGGCTTCCATGCTCGAATACAATATTCCAAATGTGGTCTAATTATTGATTTGTACAGGGGTACAATTAGCTATTTTTCCTTATACGTGATAGTTCTCCTAATTAGCCCTAGAATTTGATTTCCTGTCGAAGCAGCAATCCGACATTGCTCTGAAACTAAATGCACTAAATGTTACTCCTAAGTCCTTTTCTTGTGTGGTTCTACCTAGTACATTATCCCCCATTTTATATTCTTCATCCATGTTTCCATGTCCTATGTGTATGCATTTACACTTCCCAAAATTGAATAACAATGGCCATTTTTTGACCATTTAACTAATTTATTTAGATCATCCTGTAAACTTTGCTTATCTGCACTGCTAAAAATAATTTTCTTGTTTTAATAAAAAAAAACTTAAAACAAGAAACTTTTTCTAGGGAGCCACGTAAGAAAATTATTTTCGTGATTTAAGAAATGTTACATAAGAAAAATTTTCTTGGCTTAAGAAAATAGTTTCTAAAATCAAGAGAAGGCTATAGAATTCTTTTCTTATTTGTCCAAGAAAATTGTTCTTATTTAAGAAAAAAATTTTATGAAATAAGAAAAACATTTTCTTAAATCAAGAAAAATAAACAAGAACATTTTTCTTAAATTATTTTCTAGGGAGCCACACAAGAAAATTTGTAAATCAAGAAATGTTTTCTTAAATTTAATAAGAATATTTTTCTTGTAGTCATTTTGGATGTTTCACGTTAGTAAGAATATTTTTTGGAAAATAAGAAAAACCTTCTGAAAGACTTTTTCTTGGAATAAGAAACATTTCCTCATTTATATATTTTTCTTATAAAAAGAAAGACTACTGATCACTGCATGTCAGCAATCATTTCTGAAAATAAGACAATTTTCTTACCGCAAAATGCGATGCAAAAATTCGATCAATTATCAAGGAACATACTACCATGAAATGACAAAAGGGAGCAAGTGATATTTCTGCCATCACAATGTTGGAACTATCACAATGATGGGACCAAAAGCCATATTTTAACATAATAAAACCTTTTAGATGGCAGATTTTCTACAGATGACACGGCATAAAGGATCAAGTGACAATGGAATAGTGTTTTATTATGAGAAAAGGGAGCAAGTGTGTGACCAATAGCATCACATGTTATTGCGACAGCCATGCAATCAGTCTGCAGCTCTCATACCCAGTAAGGTCATTCCTTGTTAAATCAACCAATTTTCAGGAAATTAAAAAAGGTGATGTCTCAGAATGTCCTAACATTTGAACCAATTAGCAAGTGGTTATATCTGAGCAGCTTTGCAGAAAAACTAAGCTAGGGGTAAACGCACTTGTTATACTTTCAGGTGCCTCTAACTACAGAGCTTAAATTTGCTAAATGTCTAGATATATTCGTACAGATGTGCATCACAAAATTAAAGAATGATAACGAGAAGGATAATGTATGTACAGAGTGTGCAAACATAATTTTTTTTATTTTATTTTTATTTCTGAGAGTGATTTTAGCAGTCTGTATTTCAAATTGTTATTTTATAGGACAAGCTACAAAGTGCTACTGTATACTGTAAGGGATACTTGTAATGACTACTTAGTTCAATAGGAATGTAGTTACAATATCTTCAGAAAAATTCAGTCTTAAATTCGATATTTTACGAATTTCAACTTTCAGAATGACAATGTTGGACAAGTCTTATGATCACCGTATTTGCACTGTGCACAATCCTTTATATACTGCAGCTGAAATATCAGTGTTCTGTTTAATTATCTTTTCTCCCAAATTAGCGAATGATAAATTTATGAAACTATTACAAATTACTGCACAACAAGCTTATTGACACAAAAACTGGAAAAGGTCGCATGCTCTAACTTAGAGCATTGCCAAATAAAAAAATCAAAGCATTACTTAATTCTTAAAATGTTAATTGATTATGACAACTGGTCACATAATTCTGTAATAAGACCTGCCTCATTGTTTCTTAAGGGGAGTTATTCAAGGGTGATTTGATTGCACTTGCTGCTCTATGACAACATTTTTCTGTGTCAATAACTTATTTTATAAAATGACAAAATGGAGCAAGTGACACAAAGTCAACAAATAACCATGTCACAAAAAAGTACTAATATTTTTTACAAATACACTTACTCAAATAGTCCAAAGAATAGTGTACAATTACTGTGCTGTAATATGCACAAGAGAGCAAACCAAAATATGTTTTGTTCGATATTTAAAAAACCATAGTCACTTGCTCACTTTTGTCATTTCACGGCAATATATTGTAAAATGCAAGGTCACGGATTTAAACACCAAACGCACACAAACACCCACATTACATCCCTTGTACCTCTACATAATGGGTGACCTTATAAGAGGGGACTACTGGCACAGTAAAGTACAAACACACACATTACAGCCATTTTACCTCTACAGAACGGGTGACCTTATAAGAGGGGACTACTGGCACAGTAAAGTACAAACAAATGCAAAACTAAATTGCCGTAGTAACAGTCAGTTGAAATTTTAAAAGCATTTGAATTGTGTACAATTTCAAAGACATAGTAGCAATGGCACGATTTAGATGTCCATGTCATTCTGCACACATCAAAGAAGGAACAATACATTGCCAGTAGATACAATTAGTGAACTTCCTAGTATGTGAAAGCCAAGGATTTCATCCATAGATTTATTTTATTACACATTAGCTTTCATTAAAGTTAAAACAGTCAGAATTATGACATGTTAATGGGTATTTTCATTTCTACTCATGATCAAGTTGACAAGTTGAAAGTACTGAATATAATAACAAATGCAAACTGCCATTTTTCAAACAGCCCGGCTGCTGCACACAAAATATATTCACTGTGTTTATTGCATGGCTGGGCCACATGTCAAATTGCTATAAAAGAATATGCCTGGACAACATTCTTACCTTTTGTCTCATGGAATGAACAGGATACAAGTCAAATCATCCAGAAGTCTTCTTTATCATGTATTTCCTACTAGTTGTATAAGCAGCACAGCTTCTACTACCACCCTGGTACTAGATTATCCAGATGTGGAAACTAACTGGTGACCCTCACATAACCCTCATTAGCAGACCCTTAATGAGACCACTGGGGCACTGAGAGTGTGGTCTCACTGCATGTGTGTCACAAGTGTTATGTCATAGGAGACTGACCTAAATCTAAATCTCATGTCAGGCATACATTTACAGAGCACACACACTGACAGTACTTTTAAAATCAAAGTGTGCTGAACAAAGATTACACTTATGCTGAATACCCGAATAAATTTTTATTTCATGTGTTCTTGATTACTGTAAATTATGCTTGGATGATATATTTTACATCGTATCCTAGCTCTAGTAGTTTATAAGCACCTGTCCATCAGAAATAATTAATGCAATAGAACCAACATATTTTTTACTCCAAGAGTCAATAGCGAAAACTTATGTTGGAAATTTCACTCATATCGCACGTGATCTGATAATATATCAAAAATATTTGAGTGAAATGATAATCAGTAATATTACATTTAAATATTATTTGGTAGCGGACTTGTTAACAAATGCAAATGCATTTGAATGCACATTTTGGATGGCATGCAGTAGCCATGCACATTCATATGCAGTCGTTACATTTTCAGTGCATTTGATTGCATACCACAAACTTTTATATTAAAATTGTTCTATTCGTGCAATAGCTAAACAATTTAATCCAGACTCAACAGAGAGCATGTATTTGAATGCAACCCCCAAACATTTTATATTTCAAATGCCCATAAATTCATTAATAAATTCATCATTAATAAAATTAACATTCACATTGTATGAATTGTAAATACAGTTGCAAAACATGCTCTTTGTCAGACTTTGAAAAAGTGCCCTGTAGTTGGCAGAATCCTCAGCACATACATTTTAGAATCATTGTCTGACCTGTAAATCCACTTTAAAAGTAAGACCATGGTGTATATAGTTGTATTACATTGAATGATGCTTATATTAGAACATGTAGCTTTGCTAATATAATTATGATGCATATATAATGCATAAACATTTGTATTTGAATGTGAATGTGATCCTGGAAAATGGCCTTTGCATTGACATGCATGTGATAACAAGCCTGTTTTATGGTGAATTATATTCACTGGCAGTTTTAAAGCTGTGTAGGGCCTTCTTGTCACACAGTTGACAAGTCAGACATTATTAATCAGTAAATCAAAATTAGTGAAGTTCGAGTCAACAAATTAACAGAGAACAACATGCTAGCAATAGTGCAGCCCCTCTATGGTGAATTACTTTCACCCAATCTGTACACGTCAAACTAATACACCTCTGCTGTTGACATAGCATTATGTGCCACATTTCATCTTATTACTTTGCCAAGATTGTTTCCTTTATCAATATGCATAAAATTACAAATTTGTGGGTGGAAAGAAAATATTGATGTGCACAAATTGCAAAAAAAAATATTTAAAGAATATTTATTTAACATTTATTTCTTCAGTAAGAATTGTTTTTTTAAAGGTGCTTAATCAATTCGATTGTTTTGCTAGTCTCATTTCAAATAATTTATAAAAAAAAAAAAACCTACCTAGTATCCACTGCAACATGCTAGCTCGTTTGTGAAACTTTTGTATGTAGTTTTTGTGAAATCATCAGACAAACTGCTAAATTAGTTAATGGTTGTTCAAGCATTAACTGAAGTGAAAATCAAAATGCTGAAATATCACGATTTTCTTCCTTGGTGAAATTGTGTAACTGTGTCATGTGATCGGCAAGAAGATGGAGGTTATGCCCATGATCAACATTGACCCACACAGTGTTTACCATTTTGGATATCCACTTGTTTGATCCTTACCAGATCTAGCGACTAAAGTCAATTGTTTTGATGATTTGAACAAAAATATGGATTTTTTTATTAAATCGACAATGGATGTTACATAAACTATTCACACACTACATATTTGGACACAAATGAACCGGATTTGTGACAGGCTAAATCAGTTGAGGAAGCAGTTTTAAAGGTGCATCCTCAATTCGATTTTTTTGCTAGTCTCATTTCAAATAAATTTTACGAAAAACCAAACCTACCTAGTATCCACTGCAACATTCTAGCTAATTTGAGCAACTTTTGTATGTAGTTTTTGCGAAATAATCAGACAAACTATTAAATTACTTGATTGATTGTTGAAACATTAAGTGAAGTGAATATCGAAATGCTGAAAAATCATGATTTTCACCCTTGGTGAAACTTTGTAACTTTGTTGTGTGATCGACGAGAGGATTGAAGTCACGCCCATGATCAGCACTGATTCGCACATCGTTTACAATTTTGGATATCCACTGTTTTGATCCTTACCAGATCTAACGACTGAAGTAAATTCTTTCGAGAATTTTTTTTTAAATTTGCATTTTTTATTAAACTGCTCACGTTACTTAAACTAGTCACACACTACACATCTGGACATAAATGAACTGGATTCACGAGGAAGCAGCTTTAACTCAAGAAAACCTTCATCTAGAATATTTATTTAAAATGTTTTTCTTAAGTAAGACAATTTTTTCTTAATTCAAGAAAAAAATTATAGCATTAAGAATATTTATCTAAAATCTTTCTGAAGAAAGAAATATCTTCTTCATTCTAGAAAATGTCCTTATTCAATCACATATCTGGAACTTGCGAAGAAATTTTTTTTACACTTTCTTAATTCAAGAAACTTCTTGTTTCACGAAATATTTTCTTGTATAAGAAAATTATTTTTGGCAGTGTGTAGGGGAGGCTTGGGAGAGTTGGGCCACTTTTTACATTTTGACACAGTGTGCTCTCTCTATTCATGGCAGAGTACCATTTCCTGTGATTGTGATATGTACAGACCATAATATACAATCTGTGTCAGCTGATTCAAAATGCAGGCACACATGTAGAAAGAGGAGGTGATTGTTGAAAGGTGTCATCCCGGCCCAACTCTCCCTGGGAGTGGTGAGAGTTGGGCCATATCCAGGGAGACTTGGGCCATAGCTGAGGACAGCTGGGCCACAAAATCGGAGACTTGGGACAGTGAAGGAAAATGTGAACAATTTAATTCCAAACTTAAAATAACCATTAATAGATATTAAGAACATGGTCCAGTAGCACTCCACTAGAAAAAGTCAACCTTGATCAGCAAAATATTCCAGTTCTAACTTTTTAATGATGTCACTGATTATTTGGTCATAGACCCCTATATCAAATCCTAAAATGGAATTATGCTGTGTTTTAACACATTTTAAAATGACTGTGATATTGAGGCACACTTTCACACTCGTCCCAATCAACAGTGTCAACCTGTGCTATGTGATGCACAATACGTGATAGGTTCGATGATGCCTAATAAAGAGACGAGTGGAAATCCCATCGTGTGAAGTCACAAGGAAATGTAAATTTTCCTGCTCGACGAGCTGTGCCACCAAGCTGTTGAGGCTCAGGTAGCTTCCTGATGATGTCCTTCTTAGGGAATGATGCTTCATCTTTATCATTAATCATGAATGTAGATATTGTCTGATGACGACTGAATTCTCGTCGAAGAAAAACACCTTCACACTCGTCTCCATCAATAATGTGAACCCGCGCTATATAATGGACAATGCGTGATTTGGCCAACACAAATTTTACAACTGCAAAATCACCTTCAATGACTTGGTAATCTGGCTCATCAGCATCATTTTCACCACTTTCCATTAATGGCACATCTTCGGTATCACTTTCTGATGAAGGACTTTTTAGCTCTATGTTTGACTGGTTGATTTGACTTTCGTTTTTTAGTGTGTCTAGCAGCTAGTGCGTCTGCTATGCTATTATGTACTGGAGTATCGGTTAGAATCTTTGTATCCCCTCTCTTGCGACCTCTGTTGGTAACCTTTCGTGGACCAGCTTTTGGAAGCGGAACAATATCAGCAGGCGATACATAATGGTTTCTTGGCCCTGGCTGAGCCGGAGCTGGTGTTGCAGTAGAACTCGGTTCTGGCTGTCGGGCTGGTGCTGCAGTAGAACTCGGTTCTGGCTGTTGGGCTGGTGTTACAGTAGAACTTGGTTCTGGCTGTCGGGCTGGTGTTGCAGTAGAATCTGTTTCTGGCTGGGGAACCGGTGTTGCAGTAGAACTGGGTTCTGGCTGGGGAGCTGGTAGTTGTTCAGCAGGAATTGGATAATTTCTCTCCAACTCCTCTGGAAGATCTCGATCAGTAACTGTGCCTGGGGAAAAGTCTGTTTCATCGAACAAATCCCGGTTGTAAGGGAAAATGCCGGTACTTTGAAATGCTGACAAAATGTTTTTTGCACTGAGGCCATGCAACTGAGCATGGGCAACAAATTCAGGTATTTCATATATCGTAATTGTTTTGCCAGTATTTGATCGCATCCAGTTTTCCATAGCTTGAGCATATGCCGTCTTGAAAGGTTTGAAACAGCACACATCGAGAGGTTGAAGCCGATTACTGGTTTGTGGTGGCATTGTCAGTAACACTACACCATTTTCTTTAGCCAAGTCAATGGCAGCCAGAGAAATGTGGGCCTCATGGTTATCTAAGATAAGAAAAACTTTATTTTCCTTGCTGCATCGCGTGTGGCAAATGAAATGGTTCAGGTAGTCCAGGAATAGGTCCTCGTTGACCCAACCACTTGAATTTGCACCCCCAATACACCCTGGGGGGCCACCTTTGGTGAAATGCTCACGGACGTTTTTCCGTGGGAATATTAGCATACGTGGAACGACACTACCAGCTGCATTGATGCCGTACAGCAGAGGTGATTGACCCCACTTGCTTCACTCCTTTTCCAACTACAATGTTTTCGTGTGCTGAAACTGTCGTGCATCCCGTCTCATCAACGTTATAGATATCGTGACATTCAAACTTGTGCAGGTCCATAATGCTTCCGAGGTTGTCATAGAATTTGCCCACGGTATACCGGTTGAAGGCACTAGCCCTAGCAAGAGATGTTGCCTCTGGTGTTCGGATTGCAAGACGGTTTCGTTCCACAATCAATGCACGAAATTTGTTCTAGTCATACCATGAAATTGTTCAGCCGAAGTTTTAATATGTGTTGCCAAGTCAGTTTCCTTCTCTGGAGAAAAAATAATGTTTTTCAGTCGACAGTTTCCATAGCCAAACACCTTATTTCGTTCACCATTTTGTCCATTTTCTCCATCATGCTTGTTGATGTATCTCTTGAGAGTCATTCTTGCTATGTCAAAGTCCTTAGCAGCTGCACGGATACTACATCCTCCCCTGACTTGTTCCATTGCTCTCTGTAGAACATCTTCTGGTGCACCTCGATTTGATCTTCTTTGGTATTTTCGTGGCATCTGGAAAAATTATGACATCATTAAGACAAACTTAAATTAATATTTCGAAAGATGCAGTCTGCAGTTACCAACCAGACCTACAGTAATTCTGCTGCCCACTAACAACTAATGATATAAAATATTTAATATTTAATTTATAAATAAATTAATTAAATTTAATTAATACATTTATAAATATATTAATATATTTATATTAATATTCACATATAAAATTCATAAGTTTAGCATCATGGTCTATATCGGCTGGTGCATTCGGCCTCGGTGACATCAGATATAGGCCCACCTTGTGCTGTGATAGTATTCCTCGCCCCCTGCGGCGGCTCGGAACACTATCACAGCACAAGGTAGCCCTATATCTGATAGTCCCCTCTGCCTCATGCACTAAACTATACGTACTCAAAGTAATAGGCTTTAGAGAAAAGATTATTCACTAAATGTAAGTGATGGGAGAGTTGGGACACCATGCGGGGAGAGTTGGGCCATGGCCCAACCCTCCCATCCCTGAGTGTCCCAACTCTCCCCATGCCCGCCATTTTTTATTTCATTCTAAATCTTAGCACAGGCATTGACCACATGGATTTCGCAAACGCCTTGATGGGAGAGGACTGTCACAGCTATCTTGCAGAACACCCAAGAACAGTGTACTAAATAGTATTGAAGAGATATAAAATTGCTTACCTTAGAGTCCAATTTTTACTATTTTGTGCATAAAATGTATTTCTGTTAAAAACATGGACAGCAAGCCTAAACGTGTCAAGCCCCTTATATCAATAAAAAGATAATGTCTTGTACTTCAAATAGATGGCAGCACCTGTCCACAACAACTTGCAACTTCCATGAAATTGGGAGTGGTCCAACTCTCCCTGTGGCCCAACTCTCCCAAGCCTCCCCTAACATCAGTAACCTTTCTGAATACTTTTGTATCATCTGCAAATTTCAGTACTTTGCTAGATATGTCATCTTCCAAATCATTTATATATATATATATATATATATTAAAACATAGTATAGGGCCTAATACTGATTCCTGTGGTACCCCACTCAAAACAGATTTCTAGTTTGAAATCTCACCATCTACTATTACTCTGTGTCTTCTGTGTGTAAGCCACTCTTCTATCCAGTTGATTACATCATGGGCTTTTAGTTTAAGTAACAATCTTTGATGTGGCACTTTATCGAAAGCTTTCTGCAAATCTATATAGTTACCAAAAGTTCAGCTTACAAATACAGCTGTAACCAAATACACGTCATCACACGCTTAAACCCAAACTCTGAATAATATTTAAATTCGTTCCCTGCACTAAAACCAAATCTGGATGATTTGAGTGTTAACCAATCAAATCATATTTCGAGACGGTACAAGTGTTTCTACGTCACATTTAAATCCCAAGATGCCATTGGAGGCGGGAGTCTTGAGTGAGTTTTGCACTCGGCCTTTAAAGAAATTTGTCGATCAGTGAAAGAAACCGTATGGAACCATGTTTCAACTTATCCGTTATCTGATAATCCAACAAAATAATCTTGCAAATTTTTCACTAAAATACTCACTCCTGATAAATATAACGAACCAGGTATCTGGAGCTTCACCAACAATATAAACCATAAATTACTGATTCCATATGAGCGAAGTCATGAAAAATGGAACAGTTGTGCAAAAATTAGGAGTGAATAATTTTCTTTCCTAAAATAATTTCTTTCACATATAATGTTATAGTATGGGGTTGAAAGTGTACCAAGGTAATAAGTAGAAGATAACTTACTGCCTGGCTTTTATTATATAGGATGATGAAATAGACCATTCACATTTTTGTGTCGCGTCTGTCACATCTATAAATCTCCTGCAAAAGTTTCCACAATGATAATTCTTTTTTTTTTAGAGGTGTATTATGATGGTTGTGATAAGACAAAAATAGAAATGTTATGTTTTCCATTGAAACTATCGAATGATAGTGCTGACAGTGCAAAATTGTGTCCCTTTTTGAAAATCCAGTTGGAAAAGTTCCACTTGTTTCTTTACTCCTCTCGATCTGACTGTCCTTTCCACCCATTCAGTTTTAATCTTTCTATGCTTTTGCTGTCTCAGTCTCTCAACTCCTTGATGTTTCCTCTTTTCCCTCTGTCGTAGTTAGCCGCTTAGCATCCCAGTTCTTTTGTTGTTGTGTGGCATCCTTCTTTCAAATGTTTCTGAATTCTCTATTAATTTCTCTCCGTTTCCTTTGGCACTCTCTTGCCTTCAGCTTTTTCACTTCTACTGGATCAGGATGATCCATTTTGTTGTAAAAATAAAGTAATTTCAGAACAATGTCCAACATGGACAGTGTAACACATTTTTTGTGTTGGGTATTCAAATATCTTTGCTACTTTGCATCATAATGATCATTTTACAACAATGATATTCACTTCCTAATATCATCAGCTCAATCATAATATGATATTCTAATTTTTTATTTGAAAAACTTCTTATCACTAGCCATTTTGCTTAAGTTTTAGGCAAGCCAAAACATTTAACAACTCATCAGGTTTTTGATTATAAAACAAAAACATTGTATTGTTCGATAACAAAGTTACATTATCTAAATGGAACTGACGGTACTTCTCCTCTGAGCCAAATAAATAATAGGGGATGGTATCATGACACTTCAAAAGCAGTACAAAATGAGTTCATTTAGAACTTATAATACAAAAATACAGATGCATATAATTATGTTATAAACATGGTGAGGGTAGCAAAATCAGATGTTCTCATTTAGCTAGTTGAAGGATCTAATATTCTGTTCATGCTTCTCCACACAAAAATGTCAGGCAAAATAGACAGATTTCTTTCATTTGTATAAATTTACTTGATTATCAGATACAATATATACCTGTGACTTTTTGAACAATTTACACCCTTAGATCAGATGATTTCAGCACAGACACCTGAAAGTCTTGAGTCAACATGTGCAAAGAAAATGTTGAACAGCTAAGCTTAAAACTGCTTACTCAACTGATTTAGCCTATCTCAGATCCGATTGTTTGGTGTCCAAATATATAGTGTATGAATAGTTTATGTAACATCTGCAGTCGATTTAATAAAAACTGCCTATTTTTGTTCGAATCATCTACAAAAAAATAGTTCAGTTAGATCTGGTAAGGATCAAAACAGTGGATATCCAAAATGTTAAACACTGTGTGGGTCAACGCTGATCATGGGCGTGACTTCCATCCTCTCGCCAATCACATGACAAAGTTAAAACTTTCAATTGAGGAAGCACCTTTAAGATATCTAAATATTTGGGGTTTGTCTTTTGTTTTACATGGGTAATTAGCATAATATGTAGTGCCATCTGCACAATAAAGTAACATTAACAAAACAGCTGTACACTACAGCCAACTATGAGTATATTGCCAGCCAATTGTTGGCAAAATGATGAAGTTTGGGACAATACAATAGTGGAAATTTTCCAAAGTAGGCACCTGTTAGTATTTAGTTAATAACAGGTAATATTACATGGCTCATGTAGTTTTACTTTGTTTTAGTGTAATTTCAACCAAGAGAAAGATGGTTTATAACAGTTTAATTTACTCACAGGTGACATCATCATGCTCATAAAGCATCTCATATGCAACAATCCAATCTTACCATTTGAAAGTGTACTGGCCTAGTAACTGTTATTCTAAATTAGAATTTATCATACCAAAACATCTGGACATATGCCATTTATCGTATAATTGCAAATAAAATCAATTTACTACAGCAAATTGAGTATTCTGGTACTTATGTCGCTTATGTCGCATATGTCACAGTGTGACAGGCGTGATATTTCGAGTGATGGAATTGATAAATCCTTTGCTACTTCATAACACCAACTCACTGATTAATGATTTTGTATCTTTGAATTGCTAATGGTTCAAGCTGTTTATAGCAAATTTTTAAATATTTTTCTCCCTCTTACTTTTCTGAGAAAATAGGGTGTGACAGACGCGACATAAAGGGACAGAATTTTTTCCACAGTTTTCCACTAACAAATCTGTATGACTTACAATGTTTGTTCAATTTCTTTTTTTGGAAATCAATTGAGGATGGGTTGTAAGGCAGACATTTTTGTTTTAAATATTGATGTAGCCACTTACCTTTTTCTTAGACAGATTGTGATACAGCTACTGCCCAAAACTGCTGTCTCTTGAAAAACAAAGTTGTCTTTGCTGAAAGGTAAGACCATTTTTTATTCCTAACAACAATTAAAAGTGGGATATTAATCTAAACAACCAAACAGCAAAGCTCATAACTTTAGAAAATCAAAGTGTTCCATTTTTCGTGACTTTGCTCATATATCAAAAGGAATTCAGTTCTAACTTCACTACGGTACGGGAAAACTCTTGATTCTAGCATCTGCCTATATTAATTTCTAGCGTTGTCCTGAGTCTTGCCTTTACGCAATATGACCACAACTCTTATTCTAAGGATGATTTGTTAACATATTTATTATATACCTTTCTATAAGGCTTAATCCAGAAAGTAAATAAGATAACAATGTCACAGCGAAAGAAGTGACTTCAAACAGAGTAACCGAACCAGTGTTGTCCATGGACTATCACAGTGGTATCTGAATTTGTGACAACTTGTGAAAATATGAAAAATGACAGTGCAAGCTGTATGATAAATTGTAATAATGTAACAACATTGTTGCATATTTTCAATACAAATTAAAACATGGATGTAAAAATAAAATTTTGTGACACCCACCTTGTTCCTACCCATCATTGCCACAGTGAGCGGCCTCAGCTGTTCCACTTCCACCACCTCAACTGTTCCGACTTCACCTTTACCACCTTTCCAACCAACCTTTACAGAATATATAATCACTCCCACAGGCACTGCGTAGATCAGCATTTTCAAATCTGGCTGCAATTGTATCTAGTCATGTGATTCCCCTTAATGGTGGCATACCAAAATCATTCCGTGAAAGCAGTCACATAAACAATAACATTTGACAAACCTGAAAAATTGGAATTTACCAAAAATCCTGTTATATGTGAAAAACTGTAAATTTCTTACAAAGTTATGCCATGTTTGGTTAAAAATCAAGCAATTATATGAATATTAGTTTGAAAAAGTATATTCATAATATATTCAAAGAGACAGTAAGCAGGATTCATTGGTTCGCAATGCACTGGAAATCTAGTGTACATGATCTATGATTTATCAAGTGTCAAAATCGACCTATAATTAAATGATATGACTGGTTTTCAGCTAATATTATGGCATTGTTTAGACTTGGCTGTCAAACAAATAATAATAACTTGACAAGCAGGAGTGTTCCATAATGTGTCAACCTATTGATTGTGCTGCAACTTGATATTTGACACTTTCTCAAACAAAAAAATCCCTATTAATGACCCTGCCAAACCTGTATTATAGCATAGAAGACCAAGACTAGTATAGAGCCTATAGGAGACATGACACTTCCCAAGCATGCACACAAACAATAGTTAAGACCAGCTAAAAGAATAATAGCCTGGCCCTAGCTGTTCTGTACAGTGTTTGCGGGTGGGTGGGTGTTGGGAGGGAGGGAGGGGGTGTGTTTGGAAGGGTGAGCGTTTGTTGTTGCAGCTGCATGGACTGAAATTATTCTGTGCATCATACTGTGTTACTTCTGATGTAAACTGTTTTGCCTAAAGCCCTCAGTTTTTGCCGTTTTGTTTACATGCATCAAGACAGCAACAAATGCACATGTATTCTACGTGCTTTTCAATGAATATGCTACTGGCCAAAATGGCTCAAAAGGGTAACTTTTGTTTAGCTAAATCTGATACCATGTGGTCTATGGCCCAAATGACCACAGGTAACGCTAGCCTAGCTAATGATGGAGATGATTCTGTTTCAGGTACAAATTTCACACTTACACTGCATGCACAAAATAATTGTGGTGGGAAAAGCGTCTGTCACCTTCTCGTGGATCCTACTGTGGATCACAACAGCAAACTTTGCTGTCGTGTGAACTAAGAACAGCGTGCACTGACACTATTTTGTAAATCGTCAATATTGTGTTTATTTGTTTTATACTTAGGGGCTTCGTGCTCTGCAAAATCATATCAGTTGGGGAAATTTGGTTGATATCAACTAAATATTCAACTGCTACATTATTCACACAGCTTGACATCTAAAATGATGGTGATATGGAGCCTGTTTGTTATGAAGGAAACACATATTTGGCTTGGTTGCACTATTGACAGTTGCAGTCCGACCCATGTTTGCTGTTGTGACCGACTATGTGCAGCGGAAACATCGTCACGTCTTCGGGATGGTCTACAACTGAGCCTCATTTGTTGTCTAGGCATTTCAAGACGTACCTCTTTGACAGCCTAAACAATGTTGGTTAGTGCAACAAGGTAATGAACATAACAAGTTACATGCTTCCTGATATGCTCTCATTGAAATCTCTTTTTTTATTCAGTGGAATAGTAGTTTTGTATGTTAGTATGCTGAATCAAACCCCTAAGAATGTAGAATATTATATTACATAACATATTAGCTGTCACACCATCTTGGGACCACTACTTGAATAAATGAATTCACATGGACAGTACATTTTTAATTGCACATTCCAAATTTGCTTCTTTCAAGATTGCTGAATGTGCCAGTCATAGTTCATTTTGCGTTGATGGTTTGATGTATTTTTTATCGCTTGTCTGTCTGATGAAACTAAAGTAGGGGAAAATAGAAAGTTAAAATGATTGAGAAGTGTTCTGTTTTCTGTTTGTTTCACATGTGTCACATCTACTCCCTGCTGGTATAATTGTGATCAGTAGACTTTCTTGATCGCAATGAATAAGGATGATCTGCCCTGTTTGCAGGTAGCAGTGTTGTCTTTCTGCGGTGACTCCTTGTGACCACTGGGTTAACTACAGCTGTTGGTGTTGCTGAAGCTGGCCTTTTTTTCCTTTACGAGTAGCTGGTATTGGATCAAGCTGACACTTCAGGTATCGATCTTCTGGACAGTGGTTTAATTTTGAACCAAAGTCGTTCTGCATGCGCTTTAACTTGGTATGACGGATGTGCAGACACATTGATGATCAATGTTTGGATTGTGTCTGGTATTTCACCTCATGCTGGATTTGCTTGACAGCTCTAGCGACCAGTCCATCTCTCGTTATAGGACAATGTACATTCTCCAACTTGCCCAACATTGTATTTTATTGCATTGTGTTTTATTCAGTTCCAACAGGTCCAAAGACCCAGTAACAGGACTGATAACAAAATGTTAGAACAATTAATACAAATAAATAATAAAAACAGTAAGAACAATAGTTATAATAAGGGTATAAAACCACACAATACCGACATTACTAATATAGCAAGCTAAGACAGCATTATATATAGAAATGTTTTTGAACTACAGATCTGAAGGTATTGGCTCCAATAAATATATCACAAATGGGTTCAGTTAAACACAGTGCGTTAAAAGTAGTCATACATCTATTTAAAACTGAATATTTTCTAATGTTGATTCTGGTATTGGAAATTCTAAAAGGAGTGTGGTTTCTTAGAGATCTTGAAGGATATTGATATTGGATATTTCCTACCAGATAGGACGAATCTAGATGAGAGTGCACACACTTATATTGAAAGATCAGATCTGCAACTTGCCTACGATGTTGAAGGGATGGTAGTCTAAAATGATGGCAAAGTGCAGGATAATTTTCATTGGAGTACTGTATTTTGGATTTGTAACATAGCTACTTAATAAATTTTGTTTTAACTCGTTCCATTTTGTCAATAAAAGTACGTTGCCATGGATTCCAAATAACACTGCAATAATCCAACTAGCTTCTGACCTCAGATATATACAAAGATCGAAAATCTTGTACATCGGTAAATGTTTGGCAAACACGCTTAATAAAACCACACATCTTAAAAGCTTTAGAGGCATTATGACTAATATGATCTTTAAAATCCAAATTACTATTCAATGTGACGAGATCTTTGACAGCAGTGACCCTGGATAGAGACTTGCTTAAGATGGCATAGTCAAAAGATAAGTATTTTTTTTTGTTAGTGAATGTTATTATGCAGCATTTGTCTGCATTAAGTTTGAGGTGCCAGGTCTCATACCAGAGGCACACCCTGTCCAGATGCTTCTGCACCAACTGACAGTCGGTCACCGACGAAGTGATATTTTACACGAATCAACGTGATTAGTGAGATCATATATATATATATATATTATATATATATATATACAAGATATACAGAAGTGGGTCAATTTGTGAACCTTGTGGTACACCGGACAACACCGGCTTCAAGTCGAATGATTGCTTCTTCGAGTACCACACGTTGTTTTCGGTTGAGAAGGTAGGACTGCAACCATTGTATGCATTGCCCAGAATGCCCATATGGTTTAAGCTTGTGAATTAATAGTGAGTGAGTGGCACACTGAGTCCAAGTAAACAGAATCAACTTGTTTCTTGTTGTCAATAGCTTCAGAAATGGAGTCCAAGTAACAAGCTAGATTAGATACTGTGCTTCTACACTTCACCTATCCATGTTGGCTGCCCGAAATTGTGTTACACACATGGTTATACAATGAGTCATACACCAGTTTCTCAAAAACTGTACTAAATAGTGGTAAAGGAGAGATAGGTCTGTGGTTACAGACATTTCGTTTTGTATCCCTTCTTGTACACAGGAATAACATTTATACTATTAAAATAAGTTGGAAAAGTTCCACAGTTTAAGGACATATTAAAAAGTACAGTTAGTGGACCTGCCAATTCTGTGGCACATCATCTCTCAAGAGTACATACTGTGGACTCCATCTCTCATCAGTAAATATCATAGCATCCATCTCTTATGAATAAATGCCGTGTATTCCATCTATCATGAGTAATTGCTGTCTACACCATCTCTCTTGAGTAAAACCTGTGTACTCCATCTCTTGTGAGTAAATACTGTGGACTCCATATCTCGTGAGTAAGTGCTATGGACTCCACCTGTCATGAGTAATTGCTGTGAACTAGTGAAGAAGAAGAAGGGGGAACAAAATCGATTACACGGAAAAGGAGGAGAGCAACAATTGCATCTCTCATGTGTAAATGCTATAGACTCCATTTGTTTTGAGTAAATACTGGGCATTCCATCTGTTATGAGTAAATGAGTACATGTCGTGAACTCCATATCTTATTGGTAAATGCAGCTTACTCCAACTGTCATGAGTAAATGCTGTGGACTCCATCTCTTAGGAGTAAATTTTGTGGACTCCATATCTTGTGAGTAAGTGTGGAATCCATCTCTCATAAGTAAAAGCTGTCGACTCCATCTGTCATGAGTCAATGCTGTGTAATCCATCTCTCATTAATATATGCTGTATACTGCATCTCTCATGACTAAATGTTGTGAATTCCATCTCTCGTGGGTAAATGCTGTGGACACCACCTCTGATGAATATATGGTGTGGACTAGTGATGAACAAGAATGGGAAAAAAAATCAACCACTGGTATATGTGCTAGCCTCACCCTGGTCTACAAGGAAAAAGACGACAGCAACAATTCCATCCCTGATATGTAAATACTTTGGACTCGTGAGTATATGCTGTTGACCCCCATTTCTCATGAGGAAATGCTGTGGACTCCAACACTCATGTGAAGGTGTTATGTACTGCAACACTTATGGGTAAATACTGTGTACTGTATCTCTCATGGGTAAATGCTTTAGACTCCATCTCTCATAAGTAAATACTGTGTACTGTATCTCTCATGGGTAAATGCTTTGGACTCCATCTCTCATAAGTAAATGCCTCGTACTCCATCTCTCATGAGTAAATTCTGCGTAATTCATCTACCAAGAATAAATGCTATGGACTCCATCTCTCATGTGTAAATGTCATATACTTCATCTCTCTTGAGAATATATTGTGGACTCCATCTCTCATGTGTAAATGTCATGTACTTCATCTGTCTTGAGAATATATTGTGGACTCCATCTCTCATGTGTAAATGTCATGTACTTCATCTCTCTTGAGAATATATTGTGGACTCCATCTCTCATGTGTAAATGTCATGTACTTCATCTCTCTTGAGAATATATTGTGGACTCCATCTCTCATGTGTAAATGTCATGTACTTCATCTCTCTTGAGAATATATTGTGGGCTCCATCTCTCATGTGTAAATGTCATGTACTTCATCTCTCTTGAGAATATATTGTGGACTCCATCTCTCATAACTAAATGTCATGTACTTCATCTCTCTTGAGAATATATTGTGGACTGCATCTCTCATGTGTAAATGTCATGTACTTCATCTCTCTTGAGAATATATTGTGGGCTCCATCTCTCATGTGTAAATGTCATGTACTTCATCTCTCTTGAGAATATATTGTGGACTCCATCTCTCATGTGTAAATGTCATGTACTTCATCTCTCTTGAGAATATATTATGGACTCCATCTCTCATAACTAAATGTCATGTACTTCATCTCTCTTGAGAATATATTGTGGGCTCCATCTCTCATGTGTAAATGTCATGTACTTCATCTCTCTTGAGAATATATTGTGGACTCCATCTCTCATAACTAAATGTCATGTACTTCATCTCTCTTGAGAATATATTGTGGACTCCATCCCTCATAAGTAAATGCTGTGTACGGGCCACAGGGAAAAGGGGAAGAGCAACAATAGCATCTATCATGTGTAAATGCTGTGGTCTCCATATGTTTTCAGTAAATGCTGTTGGTTCCATCTCTTCTGAATAAATGCTGTGGATTCCTCCTCTCATGAGTGAATGCTTTGGTCGCCATCTCTTGACGGTCAATGCTGTGGACTTCATGTGTACACTGCCAAAAATAATTTTCTTATACAAGAAAATATTTCTTGAAACAAGAAAATTTCTTGAATTAAGAAAAAGTGTAGATATGTTTTCTTGATGAGTTCCAGATATGTGATTGTTTAAGGAAATTTTGTTGAATGAAGAAGATATTTCTTTCTGAAGAAAGATTTTAGATCAATATTCTTGATGCTAATGCTTTTTTTGAATTAAGAAAACATTTTCTTACTCAAGAAAAACATTTGAAATAAATATTCTAGATGAAGAAGTGTTTCTTTAGTTAATGCTGATTCCTCAAATGGTTCAATCCACTGTGAATCTGGTCATTTATGTCCAGATGTGTAGTGTGTGACTAGTTTAAGTAATTGAGCAGTTTAATAAAAAATGCAAATTTTTAAAAAATCATCGAAAGATTTGACTTGAGTAGTTAGATCTAGTAAGGATCAAAACAGTGGATATCCAAAGTTGTAATGCAATGCTGATCATGGGCGTTTTTCAGCATTTTGATTATCACTTCACTTAATGCTTCAACATTTAATCAAGTAATTTAATAGTTTGTCTGATGATTTCACAAAAACTACATAAAAATTTCACAAACAAGCTAGCATGTTGCAGTGGATACTAGGGAGCTTTGTTTTTTGGCCAAAAAATTATTTGAAATGAAACTTGCAAAAAAAACAAAGTGATTAAGCACCTTTAAAAAACAATTCTTTCTGAAGAAATAAATGTTAAATAAATATTCTTTAAACGATTTTTTTTGCCATTTGTGCACATCAATATTTTCTTTTCACCCACAAATTTGTAATGTTATGCATATTGGTAAAGGAAACAATCTTGGCAAAGTAATAAGATGAAATGTGGCACATAATGCTATGTCAACAGCAGATGTGTATTAGTTGGACGTGTACAGGTTGGATGAAAGTATTTCATCATAGAGGGGCTACACTATTGCTAGCATGTTCCGTGTAAATTTTTTGACTCAAACTTCATTAATTTTTATTTATTGATAAATAATGTCTGACTTGTCAACTGCATGACAAGAAGGCCCTACACGGCTTTAAAACTGCCAGTGAATATAATTCAACATAAAACAGGCTTGTTATCAAATGCATGTCAATGCAAAGGCCATTTTCCAGGATCAGATTCACATTCAAATACAAATGTTTATGCATTATATATGCATCATAATTATATTAGCAAAGTTACATATTCTAATATAAGCATCATTCAATGTAATACAACTATATACACCATGGTCTTACTTAAAAGGTGGATTTACAGGCCAGACAATGATTTTAAAATCTGCAGAGGATTCTGCTAACTACAGGTCAATATTTCAAAGTCTAACAAAGAACATGTTTTGCAACTGTATTTACAATTCATACAATGTAAATGTTAATTTATTAATG
This sequence comes from Lamellibrachia columna, assembly GCA_963662155.1. NCBI lineage: Eukaryota > Metazoa > Annelida > Polychaeta > Sabellida > Siboglinidae > Lamellibrachia > Lamellibrachia columna. The sequence goes on along the minus strand of OY759265.1, from coordinate 375,164 downwards.
ATGAATTTATTAATGAATTTGGGCATTTGAAATATAAAATGTTTGGGGGTTGCATTCAAATAAATGCTCTCTGTTGAGTCCGGGTTAAATTAGTTATTTAGCTATTCCACGAATATAACAATTTTAATGTAAATGTTTGTGGTATGCAACCAAAAGCACTGAAAATGTAACGACTGCATTTGAATGTGCATGGCTACTGCATACTATCCAAAATGCGCATTCAAATGCATTTGCATTTGTTACCAAGTCTGCTACCAAATAATATTGAATAATATAATATTACTAATTATCATTTTACTGAAATATTTTTTTATATATTATCAGATTACGATGTGAGTGAAATTTCCAACATAAGTTTTCGCTATCGAATCTTGGAGTAAAAGATATGTTGGTACTATTGCATTAATTAGTTCTGATGTACAGGTGCTTATAAACTACTAGACCTAGGATACGATGAAAAATATTTGATCCAAGCATAATTTACAGTAATCAAGAACACATTAAATAAAAATGTATTAATCGGGTATTCAGCTTTAGTGTAATCTTTGTTCAGTACATTTTGATTTTAAAATACTGTCGGTGTGTGTGCTCTATAAATGTATGCCTTTTTGGTGAGATTTCATAGGCAAAATGCCTGCTGTCATTGTAAGAGAGGGCAAATACAGGGCTGAGCCCAGCCTAGTGGTTTCAAAACATACCAAACTGACTTTGTCATATTTTGTAGCCAAGATGTCATGCTATAAGAATCTGTAGTCAGTTTTGGTGCCACTTCAAAACTGTAAAAATTATGAGTGAACAATTTTGGGCGTTTTTTGGTGAGATTTCATAGGCAAAATGCCTGCAGTCAGGGCAAATACACGGCTGAGCCCAGACTAGTGATTTCAAAACATACCAAACTGACTTTGTCATATTTTGTAGCCAAGATGTCATGCTATAAGAATCTGTAGTCAGTTTTGGTGCCACTTCAAAACTGTAAAAATTATGAGTGAACAATTTTGGGCGTTTTTTGGTGAGATTTCATAGGCAAAATGCCTGCAGTCAGGGCAAATACACGGCTGAGCCCAGACTAGTGATTTCAAAACATACCAAACTGACTTTGTCATATTTTGTAGACAAGATGTCATGCTACAAGAATCTGTAGTCAGTTTTGTTGCCACTTCAAAACTGTAAAAATTATGAGTGAACCATATTGGGCGTTTTTTGGTGAGATTTCATAGGCAGAATGCCTGCTGTCATTGTAAGAGAGGGCAAATACAGGGTTGAGCCCAGACTAGTGATTTCAAAACATACCAAACTGACTTTGTCATATTTTGTAGCCAAGATGTCATTTTACACGAATCTGTAGTCAGTTTTGGTGCCACTTCAAAACTGTAAAAATTATGAGTGAACCATATTAGGCGTTTTTTAGTGAGATTTCATATGCAAAATGCCTGCTGTCATTGTAATAGAGTGCAAATACAGGGCTGAGCCCAGACTAGTGATTTCAAAACATACCAAACTGACTTTGTCATATTTTGTATTCAAGATGTCATGCTACATGAATCTGTAGTCAGTTTTGGTGCCACTTCAAAAGTGTAAAAATTATGAGTGAACCATTTTGGGCGTTTTTTAGTGAGATTTCATAGGCAGAATGCCTGCTGTCATTGTAAGAGAGGGCAAATACAGGGCTGAGCCCAGACTAGTGATTTCAAAACATACCAAACTGACTTTGTCATATTTTGTAGCCAATATGTCATGTTACACGAATCTGTAGTCAGTTTTGGTGCCACTGCAAAACTGTAAAAATGATGAGTGAACCATTTTGGTTTTTTTTTTGGTGAGATTTCATAGGCAAAATGCCTGCAGTCAGGGCAAATACAGGGCTAATCCCAGACTAGTGATTTCAAAACATACCAAACTGACTTTGTCAAATTTTTTTACCAAGATGTCATGCTACAATAATCTGTAGTCAGTTTTGGTGCCACTTCAAAACTGTAAAAATTATGAGTGAACCATATTGGGCGTTTTTTGGTGAGATTTCATAGGCAGAATGCCTGCTGTCATTGTAAGAGAGGGCAAATACAGGGCTGAGCCCAGACTAGTGATTTCAAAACATACCAAACCGACTTTGTCATATTTTGTAGCCAATATGTCATGTTACACGAATCTGTAGTTAGTTTTGGTGCCACTTCAAAACTGTAAAAATTATGAGTGAACAATTTTTGGCGTTTTTTGGTGAGATTTAATAGGCAAAATGCCTGCTGTCATTGTAAGAGTGGGCAAATACAGGGCTAAGCCCAGACCACTGATTTCAAAACATACCAAACTGACTTTGTCATATTTTGTAGCCAAGATGTCATTTTACACGAATCTGTAGTCAGTTTTGGTGCCACTTCAAAACTGTAAAAATTATGAGTGAACCATATTAGGCGTTTTTTAGTGAGATTTCATATGCAAAATGCCTGCTGTCATTGTAATAGAGTGCAAATACAGGGCTGAGCCCAGACTACCCAGCCGGCATACAACGTCGGTATGACGTTGATTATTAGTTGTATAAACGTTGCGACGTCGAACAACACAAATGCAACGTTTTCTCAGCGTCTGGTCATCGACGTCACAAGGACGTGGAAATTTGATGTCGCCACAACGTTGAAATCAAGTCGACAACCTAACCCAACGTCTTCACAACGTCTGGTTATCAACGTTATAAGGACGTGGAAATTTGACATCCATGCAACGTTGTAATCATATCGACAGTTCAACCAACTAGTTTCATCTATAAATACAACGTTTTTACCACGTCTGGTCATCGACGTGATAACGACGTAGATATATATGACGTTGGCACAACGTTGAAATCACGTCGACAACCCAACCCAACGTCTTCACAACGTCTGGTTATCAATGTTATAAGGACGTGGAAATTTGACATCCATGCAACGTTGTAATCATATCGACAGTTCAACCAACTAGTTTCATCTATAAACACAACGTTTTTACCACGTCTGGTCATCGACGTGATAACGACGTAGATATATATGACGTTGGCACAACGTTGTAATCACGTCGACAACCCAACCCAACGTCTTTGCAACGTCTGGTCATCAACTTTAGAATGACGTGAAAAATGTACGTCCATACAACGTTGCAATCACGTCGACAGCCCAACCAACTAGGTACATACATATAAATATGGCGTTTTACAATGTCTGATCATCAACGTTATAACGACGTGGATATATGTGACGTTGGCACAACGTTGAAATAATGTCGGCAACGCAATTATAAGGTCATCGCCATTATAAGGACTTGGACATTTGACGTTCATACAATGTTGCAATTTTTTATTTTTACAAGTTGCGAATGTTAACTATAACATCTCTATTCTCTAAGACAACACAACACGTGCGGTGTTAGATGCCTTAACTAAAATTACACATAATAAGACCCTTTATATTTGTAATGTTAGGTAATTTAAGGCAGCTTTCACCACACATTTTGGTATTGAGTAAGTCAGCGGCATATCTACCGTATTCCAGCATGCATTGCGCGGGCCGCCATGCTGCCTTGAGTTCGAACGAACGAAATCGATGGAAGCGAAACAATCCACTAATATATGCGAGTAAGTGTCACCATCCGTTTTTATTTGTTGAACTGTTTAGTTCTATCGTTTGTACGGAACACACACGACCATAATGTTGTCTTTGTCGTGATGTATTTTGCATGCTTTCACCGATTTGAATCTGAGCACATTTTCCGATGTATAGTCTATCGCAAAACTCGGTGTCGTCGCATTCCTCTCGTTTTCGATCATACCCTGCACTTGTTCCAGTGAAATGTGGTCATGTAGTGTTATGTATAAATTGCACACTCTTATTATATAATTATCAAAGTCATTGCCATTGGAATAAAACTGCAGTATTTATAAATTGCATCGGGAATTTACCGGACAATAGAGCAGCCATGGCCCGTGGCCATGTTGACTGACTGGGGCTTGTGCAGTGTGCTTTGTATTCGTTTCATCTGACCTTCGTTGTAAATAGATGTGTCGGTTAATACCTTTATTTAATTCCTTTTAAGCGAGTGACCTGAAGAAGCAGACATGAACTGAAGCAGAGGTGGATGCAGCGCTCTCAGTGTAGCCGAAGTACGCACTCGACCAAACTGGTGGTGAAGACTGAGGAACAACTACACAGAATGGAGTAACAGTGTTCTTGATAAATCTGAAGTCATACGTTTGCTTTCATTGGTAGTGTTTAGTGTTAGTTAGGAAACTATAAGTATTGTGTGATTTAATAAAAATGAGATCGTAAGGTTAATTTGAAAATGTTTTGTCAGCCATGGGGTCCATTGAAATTTAAGTCAGCTTGCTATTAATGCTCATTACTACATTTCGGATTTTAAGGTCGGCGCAGTTTAATGGATGATATGGTGTTGTGAGCTTTCTTTGTTATCAAAATAAGTTGTAGTTCCTGCTCTAAATACACATTTATAATTGTGCCTCTTGTGTGTGATAAGAATGTGTGGAAGCCATATACATAGTAGATCCCCAAACACAACATAAAGGAGTATTTAACTTGCTTGTTGTGCATTGTTTCATTGAGCTGGTGTTTCTGAAGCCATGAATTGGTCAGATTACTGGTCTTGTCACATTGTTTCAATAATGGCTTAGCCATTGTCTGTACATTCTTTACAACTACCTGGCTGTTACCAGACAGATGTAGGGTAACATTCTATCAACTGAAATAGAACCAAACAAATCTGATTTGTTTGCACATTTGTAGTGATTGTACAGGAAATTAATAGACTAGCCTGCATTCAATGAAGCAATTCCAAAAAAGATTCCGATCGGCTCTTGAAAATACATTCCGAAATAGAGTTGACCCCCATATTTATGACAGCTGTTGTTTGCTGTTACAATTAACAATACGAAAGCACATAATAATTATGTCTGCTGCTGAATACTGGTTACTAGAGGAATTAATCTACATTGAATGTATTCCACTGGTTCAGGAATGTACACATTGCCAAATGAAACCATATTTGTTGTATTAGAACACAGTGAATATCTTTATTTTGTTAATGTTTGTTTTATTATCAAAACATAATATTTAATGACTGTTTTGAAAACAAATGTCAACTTGGTGATTAGTGATCTCCTTGTGCTCTTTTCAATGTCTGCATGATACTGAATACAACAAATTGGGCAAACAAGAGTGATGTAATGGTCTACATTGTATTCCATGGGTTCATTGATATGCACATTGTTAAATAAAATGTCTCATGTATCGGAATAAGGTGAATATCTGTCTTTATTTTGTTCAAAACGTATTTAATGATCATGTTAATTGACTGTTTCGACGATAAAAGTGTAACACCGGTGAGTCAGGCTCTTCTAGTACACAATCTACGCTACAGGCCCACGTGTAGACACCGACATACATAGCATTGACGAAGGGGAACTACATTTTCATAGTAACACCTGTAAACAATTTTAGTTGGTTATCAGAAAACAGTAACGATCTAATGTTGACACAACGTTGAAATCCAATCAATTTTCTACATTGTTGCAACGTTGAAACCTGACGTCGATCCAACTACTTTTCAACATTGCAACAACGTTGAAACCCAACATCGATGTTACGTTGGAACTCGACGTCGATCCAACTTTCAAATCCCAACTAGTTTTCAACATTGGTATAACGTGGAAACCCGACGTCGATACATCGTTGAAGCCTGACGTAGATACAACTTTCAAATCCAACTAGTTTTCAACATTGTTGCGACGTCGATATCCGACGTCGATACATCGTTGAAACCTGACGTAGATACAACTTTCAAATCCAACTAGCTTTCAACATTGTTACGACGTCGATACCCGACGTTGATACAACGTGGAAACCCGACGTCAATGCAACTTTCAAATCCAACTAGTTTTCAATATTGGTACAACGTGGAAACCCGACGTCGATACATCGTTGAAACCCGACGTAGATACAACTTTCAAATCCAACTAGTTTCCGACATTGCTACAACGTGGTACCTGACGTTGAAACAACGTATTTTCAACGTCATTTTGCCTGCTGGGTAGTGATTTCAAAACATACCAAACTGACTTTGTCATATTTTGTATTCAAGATGTCATGCTACATGAATCTGTAGTCAGTTTTGGTGCCACTTCAAAAGTGTAAAAATTATGAGTGAACCATTTTGGGCGTTTTTTGGTGAGATTTCATAGGCAGAATGCCTGCTGTCATTGTAAGAGAGGGCAAATACAGGTCTGAGCCCAGACTAGTGATTTCAAAACATACCAAACTGACTTTGTCATATTTTGTAGCCAATATGTCATGTTACACGAATCTGTAGTCAGTTTTGGTGCCACTGCAAAACTGTAAAAATGATGAGTGAACCATTTTGGGTTTTTTTTTGGTGAGATTTCATAGGCAAAATGCCTGCAGTCAGGGCAAATACAGGGCTAAGCCCAGACTAGTGATTTCAAAACATACCAAACTGACTTTGTCAAATTTTGTAGCCAAGATGTCATGCTACAATAATCTGTAGTCAGTTTTGGTGCCACTTCAAAACTGTAAAAATTATGAGTGAACCATATTGGGCGTTTTTTGGTGAGATTTCATAGGCAGAATGCCTGCTGTCATTGTAAGAGAGGGCAAATACAGGGCTGAGCCCAGACTAGTGATTTCAAAACATACCAAACCGACTTTGTCATATTTTGTAGCCAATATGTCATGTTACACGAATCTGTAGTTAGTTTTGGTGCCACTTCAAAACTGTAAAAATTATGAGTGAACAATTTTTGGTGAGATTTAATAGGCAAAATGCCTGCTGTCATTGTAAGAGTGGGCAAATACAGGGCTAAGCCCAGACCACTGATTTCAAAACATACCAAACTGACTTTGTCATATTTTGTAGCCAAGATGTCATTTTACACGAATCTGTAGTCAGTTTTGGTGCCACTTCAAAACTGTAAAAATTATGAGTGAACCATATTAGGCGTTTTTTAGTGAGATTTCATATGCAAAATGCCTGCTGTCATTGTAATAGAGTGCAAATACAGGGCTGAGCCCAGACTAGTGATTTCAAAACATACCAAACTGACTTTGTCATATTTTGTATTCAAGATGTCATGCTACATGAATCTGTAGTCAGTTTTGGTGCCACTTCAAAAGTGTAAAAATTATGAGTGAACCATTTTGGGCGTTTTTTGGTGAGATTTCATAGGCTGAATGCCTGCTGTCATTGTAAGAGAGGGCAAATACAGGTCTGAGCCCAGACTAGTGATTTCAAAACATACCAAACTGACTTTGTCATATTTTGTAGCCAATATGTCATGTTACACGAATCTGTAGTCAGTTTTGGTGCCACTGCAAAACTGTAAAAATGATGAGTGAACCATTTTGGGGTTTTTTTTGGTGAGATTTCATAGGCAAAATGCCTGCAGTCAGGGCAAATACAGGGCTAAGCCCAGACTAGTGATTTCAAAACATACCAAACTGACTTTGTCAAATTTTGTAGCCAAGATGTCATGCTACAATAATCTGTAGTCAGTTTTGGTGCCACTTCAAAACTGTAAAAATTATGAGTGAACCATATTGGGCGTTTTTTGGTGAGATTTCATAGGCAGAATGCCTGCTGTCATTGTAAGAGAGGGCAAATACAGGGCTGAGCCCAGACTAGTGATTTCAAAACATACCAAACCGACTTTGTCATATTTTGTAGCCAATATGTCATATTATACGAATCTGTAGTCAGTTTTGGTGCCACTTCAAAACTGTAAAAATTATGAGTGAACAATTTTTGGCGTTTTTTGGTGAGATTTCATAGGCAAAATGCCTGCAGGCAGGGCAAATACAGGGCTAAGCCCAGACTAGTGATTTCAAAACATACCAAACTGACTTTGTCAAATTTTGTAGCCAATATGTCATGCTACAAGAATCTGTAGTCAGTTTTGGTGCCACTTCAAAACTGTAGAAATTATGAGTGAACCATTTTGGTTTTTTTTGGGTGAGATTTCATAGGCAAAATGCCTGCAGTCAGGGCAAATACAGGGCTAAGCCCAGACTAGTGATTTCAAAACATACCAAACTGACTTTGACAAATTTTGTAGCCAAGATGTCATGCTAAAACAATCTGTAGTCAGTTTTGGTGCCACTTCAAAAGTGTAAAAATTATGAGTGAACCATTTTGGGCGTTTTTGGGTGAGATTTCATAGGCAGAATGCCTGCTGTCATTGTAAGAGAGGGCAAATACAGGGCTGAGCCCAGACTAGTGATTTCAAAACATACCAAACTGTCTTTGTAATATTTTGTAGATAAGATGTCATGATACAGGAATCTGTAGTCAATTTTGTGCCACTTCAAAACTGTAAAAATTATGAGTGAACCATTTTGGGTTTTTTTTGGTGAGATTTCAATGGCAAAATGCCTGCAGTCAGGGCAAATACAGGGCTAAGCCCAGACTAGTGATTTCAAAACATACCAAACTGACTTTGTCAAATTTTGTAGCCAAGATGTCATTCTACAATCATCTGTAGTCAGTTTTGGTGCCACTTCAAAAGTGTAAAAATTATGAGTGAACCATTTTGGGCGTTTTTTGGTGAGATTTCGTAGGCAAAATGCCTGCAGTCAGGGCAAATACAGGGCTAAGTCCAGACTAGTGATTTCAAAACATACCAAACTGACTTTGACACATTTTGTAGCCAAGATGTCATGCTAAAACAATCTGTAGTCAGTTTTGGTGCCACTTCAACAGTGTAAAATTATGAGTGAACCATTTTGGGCGTTTTTGGGTGAGATTTCATAGGCAGAATGCCTGCTGTCATTGTAAGAGAGGGCAAATACAGGGCTGAGCCCAGACTAGTGATTTCAAAACATACCAAACTGACTTTGCTATATTTTGTAGCCAAGATGTCATGCTACAATAATCTGTAGTCAATTTTGGAGCCACTTCAAAATTGTAAAAATTATGAGTGAACAATTTTGGGCGTTTTTTGGTGAGATTTCATAGGCAAAATGCCTGCTGTCATTGTAAGAGAGGGCAAATACATGGCTAAGCCCAGACTAGTGATTTCAAAACATACCAAACTGACTTTGTCATATTTTGTAGACAATATGTCATTTTACACGAATCTGTAGTCCGTTTTGGTGCCACTTCAAAACTGTAAAAATTATGAGTGAACCATATTGGGCGTTTTTTGGTGAGATTCCATAGGCAAAATGCCTACTGTCATTGTAAGAGAGTGCAAATACAGGGCTGAGCCCAGACTAGTGATTTCAAAACATACCAAACTGACTTTGTAATATTTTGTAGTCAAGATGTAATTCTACAGGAATCTGTTGTCAGTTTTGGTGCCACTTCAAAACTGTAAAAATTATGTGTGAACCATTTTGGGTTTTTTTTGGTGAGATTTCATAGGCAAAATGCCTGCAGTCAGGGCAAATACAGGGCTAAGCCCAGACTAGTGATTTCAAAACATACCAAACTGACTTTGTCAAATTTTGTAGCCAAGATGTCATGCTACAAAAATCTGTAGTCAGTTTTGGTGCCACTTCAAAATTGTAAAAAGTATGAGTGAACCATATTGGGCGTTTTTTGGTGAGATTTCATAGGCAGAATGCATGCTGTCATTGTAAGAGAGGGCAAACACAGGGCTGAGCCCAGACTAATGATTTCAAAACATAACAAATTGACTTTGTAATATTTTGTACACAAGATGTAATATTAAACGAATCTGTAGTCAGTTTTGGTGCCAATTCAAAACTGTAAAAATTATGAGTGAACAATATTGGGCGTTTTTTGGTGAGATTTCATAGGCAAAATGCCTGCTGTCATTGTAAGAGAGTGCAAATACATGGCTAAGCCCAGACTAGTGATTTCAAAACATACCAAACTGACTTTGTCATATTTTGTAGACAATATGTCATTTTACACGAATCTGTAGTCAGTTTTGGTGCCACTTCAAAACTGTAAAAATTATGAGTGAACCATATTGGGCGTTTTTTGGTGAGATTTCATAGGCAAAATGCCTGCTGTCATTGTAAGAGAGTGCAAATACAGGGCTGAGCCCAGACTAGTGATTTCAAAACATACCAAACTGACTTTGTCATATTTTGTAATGAAGATGTCGTGCTACTAGAATCTGTAGTCAGTTTTGGTGCAACTTCAAAAGTGTAAAAATTATGAGTGAACCATTTTGGTTTTTTTTTGGTGAGATTTCATAGGCAAAATGCCTGCAGTCAGGGCAAATACAGGGCTAAGCCTAGACTAGTGATTTCAAAACGTACCAAACTGACTTTGTCAAATTTTGTAGCCAAGATGTCATTCTACAATAATCTGTAGTCAGTTTTGGTGCCACTTCAAAAGTGTAAAAATTATGAGTGACCATTTTGGGCGTTTTTTGGTGAGATTTCATAGGCAGAATGCCTGCTGTCATTTTAAGAGAGGGCAAATACAGGGCTGAGCCCAGACTAGTGATTTCAAAACATACCAAACTGACTTCGTCACATTTTGTAGCCAATATGTCATTTTACACGAATCTGTAGTCACTTTTGGTGCCACTTCAAAACTGTAAAAATTATGAGTGAACAATATTGGGCGTTTTTTGGTGAGATTCCATAGGCAAAATGCCTGCTGTCATTGTAAGAGAGTGCAAATACAGGGCTGATCCCAGATTAGTGATTTCAAAACATACTAAACTGACGTTGTAATATTTTGTAGACAAGATGTAATATTAAACGAATCTGTAGTCAGTTTTGGTACCACTTCAAAACTGTAAAAATTATGAGACAACAATATTGGGCGTTTTTTGGTGAGATTTCATAGGCAAAACGCCTGCTGTCATTGTAAGAGAGTGCAAATACAGGGCTGAGCCCAGACTAGTGATTTCAAAACATACCAAACTGACTTTGTCATATTTTGTAGTAAAGATGTCTTGCTAAAAGAATCTGTAGTCACTTTTGGTGCCACTTCAAAACTGTAAAAATTATGTGTGAACCATTTTGGTTTTTTTTTGGTGAGATTTCATAGGCAAAATGCCTGCAGTCAGGGCAAATACAGGGCTAAGCCCAGACTAGTGATTTCAAAACATACCAAACTGACTTTGTCAAATTTTGTAGCCAAGATGTCATGCTACAAAAATCTGTAGTCAGTTTTGGTGCCACTTCAAAATTGTAAAAAGTATGAGTGAACCATATTGGGCGTTTTTTGGTGAGATTTCATAGGCAGAATGCATGCTGTCATTGTAAGAGAGGGCAAATACAGGGCTGAGCCCAGACTAATGATTTCAAAACATAACAAATTGACTTTGTAATATTTTGTACACAAGATGTAATATTAAACGAATCTGTAGTCAGTTTTGGTGCAAATTCAAAACTGTAAAAATTATGAGTGAACAATATTGGGCGTTTTTTGGTGAGATTTCATAGGCAAAATGCCTGCTGTCATTGTAAGAGAGTGCAAATACATGGCTAAGCCCAGACTAGTGATTTCAAAACATACCAAACTGACTTTGTCATATTTTGTAGCCAATATGTCATGTTACACGAATCTGTAGTCAGTTTTGGTGCCACTGCAAAACTGTAAAAATGATGAGTGAACCATTTTGGGTTTTTTTTTGGTGAGATTTCATAGGCAAAATGCCTGCAGTCAGGGCAAATACAGGGCTAATCCCAGACTAGTGATTTCAAAACATACCAAACTGACTTTGTCAAATTTTGTTATCAAGATGTCATGCTACAATAATCTGTAGTCAGTTTTGGTGCCACTTCAAAACTGTAAAAATGATGAGTGAACCATTTTGGGGTTTTTTTTGGTGAGATTTCATAGGCAAAATGCCTGCAGTCAGGGCAAATACAGGGCTAAGCCCAGACTAGTGATTTCAAAACATACCAAACTGACTTTGTCAAATTTTGTAGCCAAGATGTCATGCTACAATAATCTGTAGTCAGTTTTGGTGCCACTTCAAAACTGTAAAAATTTTGAGTGAACCATATTGGGCGTTTTTTGGTGAGATTTCATAGGCAGAATGCCTGCTGTCATTGTAAGAGAGGGCAAATACAGGGCTGAGCCCAGACTAGTGATTTCAAAACATACCAAACCGACTTTGTCATATTTTGTAGCCAATATGTCATATTATACGAATCTGTAGTCAGTTTTGGTGCCACTTCAAAACTGTAAAAATTATGAGTGAACAATTTTTGGCGTTTTTTGGTGAGATTTCATAGGCAAAATGCCTGCAGGCAGGGCAAATACAGGGCTAAGCCCAGACTAGTGATTTCAAAACATACCAAACTGACTTTGTCAAATTTTGTAGCCAATATGTCATGCTACAAGAATCTGTAGTCAGTTTTGGTGCCACTTCAAAACTGTAGAAATTATGAGTGAACCATTTTGGTTTTTTTTGGGTGAGATTTCATAGGCAAAATGCCTGCAGTCAGGGCAAATACAGGGCTAAGCCCAGACTAGTGATTTCAAAACATACCAAACTGACTTTGACAAATTTTGTAGCCAAGATGTCATGCTAAAACAATCTGTAGTCAGTTTTGGTGCCACTTCAAAAGTGTAAAAATTATGAGTGAACCATTTTGGGCGTTTTTGGGTGAGATTTCATAGGCAGAATGCCTGCTGTCATTGTAAGAGAGGGCAAATACAGGGCTGAGCCCAGACTAGTGATTTCAAAACATACCAAACTGTCTTTGTAATATTTTGTAGATAAGATGTCATGATACAGGAATCTGTAGTCAATTTTGTGCCACTTCAAAACTGTAAAAATTATGAGTGAACCATTTTCGGTTTTTTTTGGTGAGATTTCAATGGCAAAATGCCTGCAGTCAGGGCAAATACAGGGCTAAGCCCAGACTAGTGATTTCAAAACATACCAAACTGACTTTGTCAAATTTTGTAGCCAAGATGTCATTCTACAATCATCTGTAGTCAGTTTTGGTGCCACTTCAAAAGTGTAAAAATTATGAGTGAACCATTTTGGGCGTTTTTTGGTGAGATTTCGTAGGCAAAATGCCTGCAGTCAGGGCAAATACAGGGCTAAGTCCAGACTAGTGATTTCAAAACATACCAAACTGACTTTGACACATTTTGTAGCCAAGATGTCATGCTAAAACAATCTGTAGTCAGTTTTGGTGCCACTTCAACAGTGTAAAATTATGAGTGAACCATTTTGGGCGTTTTTGGGTGAGATTTCATAGGCAGAATGCCTGCTGTCATTGTAAGAGAGGGCAAATACAGGGCTGAGCCCAGACTAGTGATTTCAAAACATACCAAACTGACTTTGAAATATTTTGTAGTCAAGATGTCATGCTACAGGAATCTGTAGTCAATTTTGGTGCCACTTCAAAACTGTAAAAATTATGAGTGAACCATTTTGGTTTTTTTTTGGTGAGATTTCATAGGCAAAATGCCTGCAGTCAGGGCAAATACAGGGCTAAGCCCAGACTAGTGATTTCAAAACATACCAAACTAACTTTGTTATATTTTGTAGCCAAGATGTCATGCTACAATAATCTGTAGTCAATTTTGGAGCCACTTCAAAATTGTAAAAATTATGAGTGAACAATATTGGGCGTTTTTTGGTGAGATTTCATAGGCAAAATGCCTGCTGTCATTGTAAGAGAGGGCAAATACATGGCTAAGCCCAGACTAGTGATTTCAAAACATACCAAACCGACTTTGTCATATTTTGTAGCCAATATGTCATATTATACGAATCTGTAGTCAGTTTTGGTGCCACTTCAAAACTGTAAAAATTATGAGTGAACAATTTTTGGCGTTTTTTGGTGAGATTTCATAGGCAAAATGCCTGCAGGCAGGGCAAATACAGGGCTAAGCCCAGACTAGTGATTTCAAAACATACCAAACTGACTTTGTCAAATTTTGTAGCCAATATGTCATGCTACAAGAATCTGTAGTCAGTTTTGGTGCCACTTCAAAACTGTAGAAATTATGAGTGAACCATTTTGGTTTTTTTTGGGTGAGATTTCATAGGCAAAATGCCTGCAGTCAGGGCAAATACAGGGCTAAGCCCAGACTAGTGATTTCAAAACATACCAAACTGACTTTGACAAATTTTGTAGCCAAGATGTCATGCTAAAACAATCTGTAGTCAGTTTTGGTGCCACTTCAAAAGTGTAAAAATTATGAGTGAACCATTTTGGGCGTTTTTGGGTGAGATTTCATAGGCAGAATGCCTGCTGTCATTGTAAGAGAGGGCAAATACAGGGCTGAGCCCAGACTAGTGATTTCAAAACATACCAAACTGTCTTTGTAATATTTTGTAGATAAGATGTCATGATACAGGAATCTGTAGTCAATTTTGTGCCACTTCAAAACTGTAAAAATTATGAGTGAACCATTTTGGGTTTTTTTTGGTGAGATTTCAATGGCAAAATGCCTGCAGTCAGGGCAAATACAGGGCTAAGCCCAGACTAGTGATTTCAAAACATACCAAACTGACTTTGTCAAATTTTGTAGCCAAGATGTCATTCTACAATCATCTGTAGTCAGTTTTGGTGCCACTTCAAAAGTGTAAAAATTATGAGTGAACCATTTTGGGCGTTTTTTGGTGAGATTTCGTAGGCAAAATGCCTGCAGTCAGGGCAAATACAGGGCTAAGTCCAGACTAGTGATTTCAAAACATACCAAACTGACTTTGACACATTTTGTAGCCAAGATGTCATGCTAAAACAATCCGTAGTCAGTTTTGGTGCCACTTCAACAGTGTAAAATTATGAGTGAACCATTTTGGGCGTTTTTGGGTGAGATTTCATAGGCAGAATGCCTGCTGTCATTGTAAGAGAGGGCAAATACAGGGCTGAGCCCAGACTAGTGATTTCAAAACATACCAAACTGACTTTGAAATATTTTGTAGTCAAGATGTCATGCTACAGGAATCTGTAGTCAATTTTGGTGCCACTTCAAAACTGTAAAAATTATGAGTGAACCATTTTGGTTTTTTTTTGGTGAGATTTCATAGGCAAAATGCCTGCAGTCAGGGCAAATACAGGGCTAAGCCCAGACTAGTGATTTCAAAACATACCAAACTAACTTTGTTATATTTTGTAGCCAAGATGTCATGCTACAATAATCTGTAGTCAATTTTGGAGCCACTTCAAAATTGTAAAAATTATGAGTGAACAATATTGGGCGTTTTTTGGTGAGATTTCATAGGCAAAATGCCTGCTGTCATTGTAAGAGAGGGCAAATACATGGCTAAGCCCAGACTAGTGATTTCAAAACATACCAAACTGACTTTGTCATATTTTGTAGACAATATGTCATTTTACACGAATCTGTAGTCCGTTTTGGTGCCACTTCAAAACTGTAAAAATTATGAGTGAACCATATTGGGCGTTTTTTGGTGAGATTCCATAGGCAAAATGCCTACTGTCATTGTAAGAGAGTGCAAATACAGGGCTGAGCCCAGACTAGTGATTTCAAAACATACCAAACTCACTTTGTAATATTTTGTAGTCAAGATGTAATTCTACAGGAATCTGTTGTCAGTTTTGGTGCCACTTCAAAACTGTAAAAATTATGTGTGAACCATTTTGGGTTTTTTTTGGTGAGATTTCATAGGCAAAATGCCTGCAGTCAGGGCAAATACAGGGCTAAGCCCAGACTAGTGATTTCAAAACATACCAAACTGACTTTGTCAAATTTTGTAGCCAAGATGTCATGCTACAAAAATCTGTAGTCAGTTTTGGTGCCACTTCAAAATTGTAAAAAATATGAGTGAACCATATTGGGCGTTTTTTGGTGAGATTTCATAGGCAGAATGCATGCTGTCATTGTAAGAGAGGGCAAACACAGGGCTGAGCCCAGACTAATGATTTCAAAACATAACAAATTGACTTTGTAATATTTTGTACACAAGATGTAATATTAAACGAATCTGTAGTCAGTTTTGGTGCCAATTCAAAACTGTAAAAATTATGAGTGAACAATATTGGGCGTTTTTTGGTGAGATTTCATAGGCAAAATGCCTGCTGTCATTGTAAGAGAGTGCAAATACATGGCTAAGCCCAGACTAGTGATTTCAAAACATACCAAACTGACTTTGTCATATTTTGTAGACAATATGTCATTTTACACGAATCTGTAGTCAGTTTTGGTGCCACTTCAAAACTGTAAAAATTATGAGTGAACCATATTGGGCGTTTTTTGGTGAGATTTCATAGGCAAAATGCCTGCTGTCATTGTAAGAGAGTGCAAATACAGGGCTGAGCCCAGACTAGTGATTTCAAAACATACCAAACTGACTTTGTCATATTTTGTAATGAAGATGTCGTGCTACTAGAATCTGTAGTCAGTTTTGGTGCAACTTCAAAAGTGTAAAAATTATGAGTGAACCATTTTGGTTTTTTTTTGGTGAGATTTCATAGGCAAAATGCCTGCAGTCAGGGCAAATACAGGGCTAAGCCTAGACTAGTGATTTCAAAACGTACCAAACTGACTTTGTCAAATTTTGTAGCCAAGATGTCATTCTACAATAATTTGTAGTCAGTTTTGGTGCCACTTCAAAAGTGTAAAAATTATGAGTGACCATTTTGGGCGTTTTTTGGTGAGATTTCATAGGCAGAATGCCTGCTGTCATTTTAAGAGAGGGCAAATACAGGGCTGAGCCCAGACTAGTGATTTCAAAACATACCAAACTGACTTCGTCACATTTTGTAGCCAATATGTCATTTTACACGAATCTGTAGTCACTTTTGGTGCCACTTCAAAACTGTAAAAATTATGAGTGAACAATATTGGGCGTTTTTTTGTGAGATTCCATAGGCAAAATGCCTGCTGTCATTGTAAGAGAGTGCAAATACAGGGCTGATCCCAGATTAGTGATTTCAAAACATACTAAACTGACGTTGTAATATTTTGTAGACAAGATGTAATATTAAACGAATCTGTAGTCAGTTTTGGTACCACTTCAAAACTGTAAAAATTATGAGAGAACAATATTGGGCGTTTTTTGGTGAGATTTCATAGGCAAAACGCCTGCTGTCATTGTAAGAGAGTGCAAATACAGGGCTGAGCCCAGACTAGTGATTTCAAAACATACCAAACTGACTTTGTCATATTTTGTAGTAAAGATGTCTTGCTAAAAGAATCTGTAGTCACTTTTGGTGCCACTTCAAAACTGTAAAAATTATGTGTGAACCATTTTGGTTTTTTTTTGGTGAGATTTCATAGGCAAAATGCCTGCAGTCAGGGCAAATACAGGGCTAAGCCCAGACTAGTGATTTCAAAACATACCAAACTGACTTTGTCAAATTTTGTAGCCAAGATGTCATGCTACAAAAATCTGTAGTCAGTTTTGGTGCCACTTCAAAATTGTAAAAAGTATGAGTGAACCATATTGGGCGTTTTTTGGTGAGATTTCATAGGCAGAATGCATGCTGTCATTGTAAGAGAGGGCAAATACAGGGCTGAGCCCAGACTAATGATTTCAAAACATAACAAATTGACTTTGTAATATTTTGTACACAAGATGTAATATTAAACGAATCTGTAGTCAGTTTTGGTGCAAATTCAAAACTGTAAAAATTATGAGTGAACAATATTGGGCGTTTTTTGGTGAGATTTCATAGGCAAAATGCCTGCTGTCATTGTAAGAGAGTGCAAATACATGGCTAAGCCCAGACTAGTGATTTCAAAACATACCAAACTGACTTTGTCATATTTTGTAGCCAATATGTCATGTTACACGAATCTGTAGTCAGTTTTGGTGCCACTGCAAAACTGTAAAAATGATGAGTGAACCATTTTGGGTTTTTTTTTGGTGAGATTTCATAGGCAAAATGCCTGCAGTCAGGGCAAATACAGGGCTAATCCCAGACTAGTGATTTCAAAACATACCAAACTGACTTTGTCAAATTTTGTTATCAAGATGCCATGCTACAATAATCTGTAGTCAGTTTTGGTGCCACTTCAAAACTGTAAAAATTATGAGTGAACCATATTGGGCGTTTTTTGGTGAGATTTCATAGGCAAAATGCCTGCAGTCAGGGCAAATACACGGCTGAGCCCAGACTAGTGATTTCAAAACATACCAAACTGACTTTGTCATATTTTGTAGAAAAGATGTCATGCTACAAGAATCTGTAGTCAGTTTTGGTGCCAATTCAAAACTGTAAAAATTATGAGTGAACCATATTGGGCGTTTTTTGGTGAGATTTCATAGGCAAAATGCCTGCAGTCAGGGCAAATACAGGGCTGAGCCCAGACTAGTGATTTCAAAACATACCAAACCGACTTTGTCATATTTTGTAGCCAATATTTCATTTTACACGAATCTGTAGACAGTTTTGGTGCCACTTCAAAAGTGTAAAAATTATGAGTGAACCATATTGGGCGTTTTTTGGTGAGATTTCATAGGCAGAATGCCTGCTGTCATTGTAAGAGAGGGCAAATACAGGGCTGAACCCAGAATAGTGATTTCAAAACATACCAAACTGACTTTGTCATATTTTGTAGCCAATATGTCATGTTACACGAATCTGTAGTCAGTTTTGGTGCCACTGCAAAACTGTAAAAATTATGAGTGAACCATATTGGGCATTTTTTGGTGAGATTTCATAGGCAAAATGCCTGCTGTCATTGTAAGAGAGGGCAATTACATGGCTGAGCCCAGACTAGTGATTTCAAAACATACCAAACCGACTTTGTCATATTTTGTAGCCAATATGTCATGTTACACGAATCTGTAGTCAGTTTTGGTGCCACTTCAAAACTGTAAAAATTATGAGTGAACCATATTAGGCGTTTTTTAGTGAGATTTCATATGCAAAATGCCTGCTGTCATTGTAATAGAGTGCAAATACAGGGCTGAGCCCAGACTAGTGATTTCAAAACATACCAAACTGACTTTGTCATATTTTGTAGCCAAGATGTCATTTTACATGAATCTGTAGTCAGTTTTGGTGCCACTTCAAAACTGTAAAAATTATGATTGAACAATTTTGGGCGTTTTTTGGTGAGATTTCATAGGCAAAATGCCTGCAGTCAGGGCAAATACACGGCTGAGCCCAGACTAGTGATTTCAAAACATACCAAACTGACTTTGTCATATTTTGTAGACAAGATGTCATGCTACAAGAATCTGTAGTCAGTTTTGTTGCCACTTCAAAACTGTAAAAATTATGAGTGAACCATATTGGGCGTTTTTTGGTGAGATTTCATAGGCAAAATGCCTGCAGTCAGGGCAAATACAGGGCTGAGCCCAGACTAGTGATTTCAAAACATACCAAACCGACTTTGTCATATTTTGTAGCCAATATGTCATTTTACACGAATCTGTAGTCAGTTTTGGTACCACTTCAAAAGTGTCAAAATTATGAGTGAACCATATTGGGTGTTTTTTGGTGAGATTTCATAGACAGAATGCCTGCTGTCATTGTAAGAGAAGGCAAATACAGGGTTGAGCCCAGACTAGTGATTTCAAAACATACCAAACTGACTTTGTCATATTTTGTAGCCAATATGTCATGTTACACGAATCTGTAGTCAGTTTTGGTGCCACTGCAAAATTGTAAAAATTATGAGTGAACCATATTGGGCATTTTTTGGTGAGATTTAATAGGCAAAATGCCTGCTGTCATTGTAAGAGTTGGCAAATACAGGGCTAAGCCCAGACCAGTGATTTCAAAACATACCAAACTGACTTTGTAATATTTTGTAGATAAGATGTCATGATACAGGAATCTGTAGTCAATTTTGTGCCACTTCAAAACTGTAAAAATTATGAGTGAACCATTTTGGTTTTTTTTGGGTGAGATTTCAATGGCAAAATGCCTGCAGTCAGGGCAAATACAGGGCTAAGCCCAGACTAGTGATTTCAAAACATACCAAACTGACTTTGTCAAATTTTGTAGCCAAGATGTCATTCTACAATCATCTGTAGTCAGTTTTGGTGCCACTTCAAAAGTGTAAAAATTATGAGTGAACCATTTTGGGCGTTTTTTGGTGAGATTTCATAGGCAAAATGCCTGCAGTCAGGGCAAATACAGGGCTAAGCCCAGACTAGTGATATCAAAACATACCAAACTGACTTTGACACATTTTGTAGCCAAGATGTCATGCTAAAACAATCTGTAGTCAGTTTTGGTGCCACTTCAACAGTGTAAAATTATGAGTGAACAATATTGAGCGTTTTTTGGTGAGATTTCATAGGCAAAATGCCTGCTGTCATTGTAAGAGAGGGCAAATACATGGCTAAGCCCAGACTAGTGATTTCAAAACATACCAAACTGACTTTGTCATATTTTGTAGACAATATGTCATTTTACACGAATCTGTAGTCCGTTTTGGTGCCACTTCAAAACTGTAAAAATTATGAGTGAACCATATTGGGCGTTTTTTGGTGAGATTCCATAGGCAAAATGCCTACTGTCATTGTAAGAGAGTGCAAATACAGGGCTGAGCCCAGACTAGTGATTTCAAAACATACCAAACTCACTTTGTAATATTTTGTAGTCAAGATGTAATTCTAAAGGAATCTGTTGTCAGTTTTGGTGCCACTTCAAAACTGTAAAAATTATGTGTGAACCATTTTTTTTTTTTTTTGGTGAGATTTCATAGGCAAAATGCCTGCAGTCAGGGCAAATACAGGGCTAAGCCCAGACTAGTGATTTCAAAACATACCAAACTGACTTTGTCAAATTTTGTAGCCAAGATGTCATGCTACAAAAATCTGTAGTCAGTTTTGGTGCCACTTCAAAATTGTAAAAAGTATGAGTGAACCATATTGGGCGTTTTTTGGTGAGATTTCATAGGCAGAATGCATGCTGTCATTGTAAGAGAGGGCAAATACAGGGCTGAGCCCAGACTAGTGATTTCAAAACATACCAAATTGACTTTGTAACGTTTTGTACACAAGATGTAATATTAAACGAATCTGTAGTCAGTTTTGGTGCCACTTCAAACTGTAAAAATTATGAGTGAACAATATTGGGCGTTTTTTGGTGAGATTTCATAGGCAAAATGCCTGCTGTCATTGTAAGAGAGTGCAAATACAGGGCTGAGCCCAGACTAGTGATTTCAAAACATACCAAACTGACTTTGTCATATTTTGTAATCAAGATGTCGTGCTACTAGAATCTGTAGTCAGTTTTGGTGCAACTTCAAAAGTGTAAAAATTATGAGTGAACCATTTTGGGCGTTTTTTGGTGAGATTTCAATGGCAAAATGCCTGCAGTCAGGGCAAATACAGGGCTAAGCCCAGACTAGTGATTTCAAAACATACCAAACTGACTTTGTCAAATTTTGTAGCCAAGATGTCATTCTACAATCATCTGTAGTCAGTTTTGGTGCCACTTCAAAAGTGTAAAAATTATGAGTGACCATTTTGGGCGTTTTTTGGTGAGATTTCATAGGCAGAATGCCTGCTGTCATTTTAAGAGAGGGCAAATACAGGGCTGAGCCCAGACTAGTGATTTCAAAACATACCAAACTGACTTCGTCACATTTTGTAGCCAATATGTCATTTTACACGAATCTGTAGTCAGTTTTGGTGCCACTTCAAAACTGTAAAAATTATGAGTGAACAATTTTTGGCGTTTTTTGGTGAGATTTAATAGGCAAAATGCCTGCTGTCATTGTAAGAGTGGGCAAATACAGGGCTAAGCCCAGACCAGTGATTTCAAAACATACCAAACTGACTTTGTCATATTTTGTAGCCAAGATGTCATTTTACACGAATCTGTAGTCAGTTTTGGTGCCACTTCAAAACTGTAAAAATTATGAGTGAACCATATTAGGCGTTTTTTAGTGAGATTTCATATGCAAAATGCCTGCTGTCATTGTAATAGAGTGCAAATACAGGGCTGAGCCCAGACTAGTGATTTCAAAACATACCAAACTGACTTTGTCATATTTTGTAGCCAAGATGTCATTTTACACGAATCTGTAGTCAGTTTTGGTGCCACTTCAAAACTGTAAAAATTATGAGTGAACCATATTAGGCGTTTTTTAGTGAGATTTCATATGCAAAATGCCTGCTGTCATTGTAAGAGAGGGCAAATACAGGGCTGAGCCCAGACTAGTGATTTCAAAACATACCAAACTGACTTTGTAATATTTTGTAGTTAAGATGTCATGATACAGGAATCTGTAGTCAATTTTGGTGCCACTTCAAAACTGTAAAAATTATGAGTGAACCATTTTGGGTTTTTTTTGGTAAGATTTCAATGGCAAAATGCCTGCAGTCAGGGCAAATACAGGGCTAAGCCCAGACTAGTGATTTCAAAACATACCAAACTGACTTTGTCAAATTTTGTAGCCAAGATGTCATTCTACAATTATCTGTAGTCAGTTTTGGTGCCACTTCAAAAGTGTAAAAATTATGAGTGAACCATTTTGGTTTTTTTTTGGTGAGATTTCATAGGCAAAATGCCTGCAGTCAGGGCAAATACAGGGCTAAGCCCAGACTAGTGATTTCAAAACGTACCAAACTGACTTTGTGTCAAATTTTGTAGCCAAGATGTCATTCTACAATAATCTGTAGTCAGTTTTGGTGCCACTTCAAAAGTGTAAAAATTATGAGTGACCATTTTGGGCGTTTTTTGGTGAGATTTCATAGGCAGAATGCCTGCTGTCATTTTAAGAGAGGGCAAATACAGGGCTGAGCCCAGACTAGTGATTTCAAAACATACCAAACTGACTTCGTCACATTTTGTAGCCAATACGTCATTTTGTAGCCAAGATGTCATTCTACAATAATCTGTAGTCAGTTTTGGTGCCACTTCAAAAGTGTAAAAATTATGAGTGACCATTTTGGGCGTTTTTTGGTGAGATTTCATAGGCAGAATGCCTGCTGTCATTTTAAGAGAGGGCAAATACAGGGCTGAGCCCAGACTAGTGATTTCAAAACATACCAAACTGACTTCGTCACATTTTGTAGCCAATATGTCATTTTACACGAATCTGTAGTCAGTTTTGGTGCCACTTCAAAACTGTAAAAATTATGAGTGAACAATTTTTGGCGTTTTTTGGTGAGATTTAATAGGCAAAATGCCTGCTGTCATTGTAAGAGTGGGCAAATACAGGGCTAAGCCCAGACCAGTGATTTCAAAACATACCAAACTGACTTTGTCATATTTTGTAGCAAAGATGTCATTTTACACGAATCTGTAGTCAGTTTTGGTGCCACTTCAAAACTGTAAAAATTATGAGTGAACCATATTAGGCGTTTTTTAGTGAGATTTCATATGCAAAATGCCTGCTGTCATTGTAATAGAGTGCAAATACAGGGCTGAGCCCAGACTAGTGATTTCAAAACATACCAAACTGACTTTGTCATATTTTGTAGCCAAGATGTCATTTTACACGAATCTGTAGTCAGTTTTGGTGCCACTTCAAAACTGTAAAAATTATGAGTGAACCATATTAGGCGTTTTTTAGTGAGATTTCATATGCAAAATGCCTGCTGTCATTGTAAGAGAGGGCAAATACAGGGCTGAGCCCAGACTAGTGATTTCAAAACATACCAAACTGACTTTGTAATATTTTGTAGTTAAGATGTCATGATACAGGAATCTTTAGTCAATTTTGGTGCCACTTCAAAACTGTAAAAATTATGAGTGAACCATTTTGGTTTTTTTTTGGTGAGATTTCAATGGCAAAATGCCTGCAGTCAGGGCAAATACAGGGCTAAGCCCAGACTAGTGATTTCAAAACATACCAAACTGACTTTGTCAAATTTTGTAGCCAAGATGTCATTCTACAATCATCTGTAGTCAGTTTTGGTGCCACTTCAAAAGTGTAAAAATTATGAGTGAACCATTTTTGTTTTTTTTTGGTGAGATTTCATAGGCAAAATGCCTGCAGTCAGGGCAAATACAGGGCTAAGCCCAGACTAGTGATTTCAAAACGTACCAAACTGACTTTGTGTCAAATTTTGTAGCCAAGATGTCATTCTACAATAATCTGTAGTCAGTTTTGGTGCCACTTCAAAAGTGTAAAAATTATGAGTGACCATTTTGGGCGTTTTTTGGTGAGATTTCATAGGCAGAATGCCTGCTGTCATTTTAAGAGAGGGCAAATACAGGGCTGAGCCCAGACTAGTGATTTCAAAACATACCAAACTGACTTCGTCACATTTTGTAGCCAATACGTCATTTTACACGAATCTGTAGTCACTTTTGGTGCCACTTCAAAACTGTAAAAATTATGAGTGAACAATATTGGGCGTTTTTTGGTGAGATTCCATAGGCAAAATGCCTGCTGTCATTGTAAGAGAGTGCAAATACAGGGCTGATCCCAGATTAGTGAATTCAAAACATACTAAACTGACTTTGTAATATTGTGTAGACAAGATGTAATATTAAACGAATCTGTAGTCAGTTTTGGTACCACTTCAAAACTGTAAAAATTATGAGTGAACAATATTGGGCGTTTTTTGGTGAGATTTCATAGGCAAAACGCCTGCTGTCATTGTAAGAGAGTGCAAATACAGGGCTGAGCCCAGACTAGTGATTTCAAAACATACCAAACTGACTTTGTCATATTTTGTAGTAAAGATGTCTTGCTAAAAGAATCTGTAGTCACTTTTGGTGCCACTTCAAAACTGTAAAAATTATGTGTGAACCATTTTGGGTTTTCTTTTGAGAGATTTCATAGGCAAAATGCCTGCAGTCAGGGCAAATACAGGGCTAAGCCCAGACTAGTGATTTCAAAACATACCAAACTGACTTTGTCAAATTTTGTAGCCAAGATGTCATGCTACAATAATCTGTAGTCAGTTTTGGTGCCACTTCAAAATTGTAAAAATTATGAGTGAACAATTTTGGGCGTTTTTTGGTGAGATTTCATAGGCAGAATGCCTGCTGTCATTGTAAGAGAGGGCAAACACAGGGCTGAGACCAGACTAGTGATTTCAAAACATACCAAACCGACTTTGTCATATTTTGTAGCCAATATGTCGTGTTACACGAATCTGTAGTCAGTTTTGGTGCCACTTCAAAACTGTAAAAATTATGAGTGAACAATATTGAGCGTTTTTTGGTGAGATTTCATAGGCAAAATGCCTGCTGTCATTGTAAGAGAGGGCAAATATAGGGCTAAGCCCAGACTAATCTCTTATGTTTTTTAGAAGAAATTACAAAGTGGGTAGATGACGGGTCACCAGTGGATGTTGTCTACTTAGATTTTCAGAAAGCTTTCGATAAAGTGCCACATCAAAGATTGTTACTTAAACTAAAAGCCCATGGTATAGGCAATGATGTAATCAACTGGATAGAAAAGTGGCTTACACACAGAAGACAGAGAGTAATAGTAGATGGTAAGATTTCAAACTGGAAATCTGTTTTGAGTGGGGTACCACAGGGATCAGTGTTAGGGCCTATACTGTTTTTAATATATATAAATGATTTGGAGGATGACATATCTAGCAAAGTACTCAAATTTGCAGATGACACAAAAGTATTCAGAAAGGTTACTAATGATACAGATAAACAAAGTTTACAGGATGATCTAGAAAAATTAGTTAAATGGTCAGAAAAATGGCAAATGTTATTCAATTTTGGGAAGTGTAAATGTATACACATAGGACATGGAAATATGGACGAGGAATATAAAATGGGGGATGCTGTACTAGGTAGAACCACACAAGAAAAGGATTTAGGAGTAACATTTAATGCTGACATGAAAGTTTCAGAGCAATGTGGGATTGCTGCTTCGAAAGGAAATCAAATTCTAGGGCTAATTAGGAGAACTATCACGTATAAGGAGAAACATCTAATTGTACCCCTGTACAAAGCAATAGTTAGACCACATTTGGAATATTGTATTCAAGCATGGAGGCCATATCGTAAAAAAGACATAGATAAGCTAGAAAGAATACAACGAAGAGCAACTAAGATGATTCCAGAATTAAGAGACCTTAGTTACGAAAGTCGCTTATTACAATGTGGTTTGACAACACTAGAGACCAGGAGACTAAGAGGAGACCAAATAGAAGTGTTTAAAATAGTGAACGGTTATGAGGATGTTGATAGGAATATGTTCTTCAAACTTAAAGAAGGCAGTAGAACCAGAGGACACAAAGCAGCATTAGTTAAGGAGCAGTGTAGGTTGGACATGAGAAAGTACTCTTTCTCACAGAGGGTGATAAATGAATGGAACAAACTGCCAAATGATTGTGTTAATGCTAGTAGTGTGAATATGTTTAAAAATAGAATTGACAGATATCTGATAAGGGCGGGCTACACATAGATGAGAAAATTGTTGGACTCTCGATAAGCCAATGCAATGCCAATGGCTTCCTTGTCTACTTGCCATCTGGAACTTGTTGTTCGAGATGGCAATCTTGTTAAATCTTGTTAAATCTAGTGATTTCAAAACATACCAAACTGAATTTGTCATATTTTGTAGACAATATGTCATTTTATACGAATCTGTAGTCAGTTTTGGTGCCACTTCAAAACTGTAAAAATTATGAGTGAACAATATTGGGCGTTTTTTGGTGAGATTCCATAGGCAAAATGCCTGCTGTCATTGAAAGAGAGTGCAAATACAGGGCTGAGCCCAGATTAGTGATTTCAAAACATACCAAACTGACTTTGTAACATTTTGTAGCCAAGATGTATTGCTACAATAATCTGTAGTCAGTTTTGGTGCCACTTCAAAACTGTAAAAATTATGAGTGAACCATATTGGGCGTTTTTTGGTGAGATTCCATAGGCAGTATGCCTGCTGTCATTGTAAGAGAGGGCAAATACAGGGCTGAGCCCAGACTAGTGATTTAAAAACATACCAAACTGACTTTGTCATATTTTGTAGCCAAGATGTCATGCTACTAGAACCTGTAGTAAGTTTTGGTGCCACTTCAAAACTGTAAAAATTATGAGTGAACCATATTGGGCGTTTTTTGGTGAGATTTCATAGGCAAAATGCCTGCTGTCATTGTAAGAGAGTGCAAATACAGGGCTGAGCCCAGACTAGTGATTTCAAAACATACCAAACTGACTTTGTCATATTTTGTAACGAAGATGTCGTGCTACAAGAAACTGTAGTCAGTTTTGGTGCCACTTCAAAAGTGTAAAAATTATGAGTGAACCATTTTGGGCGTTTTTTGGTGAGATTTCATAGGCAGAATGCCTGCTGTCATTGTAAGAGAGTGCAAATACAGGACTGAGCCCAGACTAGTGATTTCAAAACATACCAAACTGACTTTGTCAAATTTTGTAGACAGTATATCATTTTACACGAATATGTAGACAGTTTTGGTGCCCCTTCGAAACTGTAAAAATTATGAGTGAACCATATTGGGCGTTTTTTGGTGAGATTCCATAGGCAAAATGCCTGCTGTCATTGTAAGAGAGTGCAAATACAGGGCTGAGCCCAGACTAGATATTTCAAAACATACCAAACTGACTTTGTCATATTTTGTAGCCAATATGTCATTTTACACGAATCTGTAGTCAGGTTTGGTGCCACTTCAAAACTGTAAAAATTATGAGTGAACAATATTGGGCGTTTTTTGGTGAGATTCCATAGGCAAAATGCCTGCTGTCATTGAAAGAGAGGGCAAATACAGGACTGAGCCCAGACTAGTGATTTCAAAACATACCAAACTGACTTTGTCAAATTTTGTAGACAGTATATCATTTTACACGAATATGTAGTCAGTTTTGGTGCCCCTTCGAAACTGTAAAAATTATGAGTGAACCATATTGGGCGTTTTTTGGTGAGATTTTATAGGCAAAATGCCTGCTGTCATTGTAAGAGAGTGCAAATACAGGGCTGAGCCCAGACTAGTGATTTCAAAACATACCAAACTGACTTTGTCAAATTTTGTAGCCAAGATGTCATGCTGCTACAATAATCTGTAGTCAGTTTTGGTGCCACTTCAAAATTGTAAAAATTATGAGTGAACAATATTGGGCGTTTTTGGGGAGATTTCATAGGCAGAATGCCTGCTGTCATTGTAAGAGAGGGCAAATACAGGGCTGAGCCCAGACTAGTGATTTCAAAACATACCAAACCGACTTTGTCATATTTTGTAGCCAATATGTCATCTTACACGAATCTGTAGTCAGTTTTGGTGCCACTTCAAAACTAAAAATTATGAGTGAACAATATTGAGCGTTTTTTGGTGAGATTTCATAGGCAAAATGCCTGCTGTCATTGTAAGAGAGGGCAAATACAGGGCTAAGCCCAGACTAGTGATTTCAAAACATACCAAACTGACTTTGTCATATTTTGTAGCCAATATGTCATTTTACACGAATCTATAGTCAGTTTTGGTGCCACTTCAAAACTGTAAAAAGTATGAGTGAACAATTTTGGGCGTTTTTTGGTGAGATTCCATAGGCAAAATGCCTTCTGTCATTGTAAGAGAGTGCAAATACAGGGCTGAGCCCAGATTAGTGATTTCAAAACATACCAAACTGACTTTGTAACATTTTATAGCCAAGATGAATTGCTACAATAATCTGTAGTCAGTTTTGTGCCACTTCAAAAGTGTAAAAAATATGAGTGAACCATATAGGGCGTTTTTTGTTGAGATTTCATAGGCAGAATGCCTGCTGTCATTGTAAGAGAGTGCAAATACAGGGCTGAGCCCAGACTAGTGATTTCAAAACATACCAAACTGACTTTGTAATATTTTGTAGTCAAGTTGTCATGCTACAGGAATCTGTAGTCAATTTTGGTACCACTTCAAAACTGTTAAAATTATGAGTGAACCATTTTGTTTTTTTTTGGGTGAGATTTCATAGGCAAAATGCCTGCAGTCAGGGCAAATACAGGGCTAAGCCCAGACTACTGATTTCAAAACATACCAAACTGACTTTGTCAAATTTTGTAGCCAAGATGTCATGCTGCTACAATAATCTGTAGTCAGTTTTGGTGCTACTTCAAAATTGTAAAAATTATGAGTGAATAATATTGGGCGTTTTTTGGTGAGATTTCGTTGGCAGAATGCCTGCTGTCATTGTAAGAGAGGGCAAATACAGGGCTGAGCCTAGACTAGTGATTTCAAAACATAACAAACTGACTTTGTCATATTTTGTAGGCAATATATCATACTATAATAATCTGTAGTCAATTTTGGTGCCACTTCAAAATTGTAAAAATTATGAGTGAACCATATTGGGCGTTTTTTGGTAGGATTTCATAGGCAAAATGCCTGCAGTCAGGGCAAATACAGGGCTGAGCCCAGACTAGTGATTTCAAAACATACCAAACTTACTTTGTCACATTTTGTAGCCAAGATGTCATTCTATACGAATCTCTAATCAGTTTTGGTTCCACTTCAAAACTGTAAAAATTATGAGTGAACCATTTTGGGCTTTTTTGGTAGGATTTCATAGGCAAAATGCCTGCAGTCATGGCAAATACAGGGCTGAGCCCAGACTAGTGATTTCAAAACATACCAAACTGACTTTGTAATATTTTGTAGCCAAGATGTCTTTCTACAAGAATATGTAGTCAGTTTTGGAGCCACTTCAAAACTGTAACAATTATGAGTGAACCATATTGGGCGTTTTTTGGTGAGATTTCATAGGCAAAATGCCTGCTGTCATTGTAAGAGAGTGCAAATATAGGGCTGAGCCCAGACTAGTGATTTCAAAACATACCAAACTGACTTTGTCATATTTTGTAGCCAAGATGTCGTGCTACAAGAATCTGTAGTCAGTTTTGGAGCCACTTCAAAACTGTAAAAATTATGAATGAACCATATTGGGCGTTTTTTGGTGAGATTTCATAGGCAAAATGCCTGCAGTCAGGGCAAATACAAGGCTGAGCTTACAGGGAAAAGGAGGAAACCAAATATAGCATCTATAGTGTGTAAATGCTATGGACTCCTTCTTTCATGAGTAAATAATGTGTTCTCCATATCTCGTCATTAAAAGCTGTGGAACTCATTTCTAGAGAGTCCAGAGTAAATGCTTCGAAATCCATAGCTCATGAGAATATACAGTGCACTCCATTTCTTAAGAGTAAATGCTGTGTATATCCTATCTTGGGAGTCAATGCTGTGGACTCCTTATCTCGTAAGTGCTGTGGACTTCTCCTCTCCTTCATAAATGATGTGGAATAGTGATGAAGAAGATGGGAAAAACAAAATCGACGAAAAGTATCGATGCCAGCTCTGATATGTAAATTCTGTAGACTCCATATGTTGTGAGTAAATGTTGTGGACACCACCTCTCAGTAGAAACTGCTTTGGACTCCATCTCTTGAGAGTGAATACTGTGGACGCCGTCTGTCGGGAGAAAATGCTGTGGACTCCATCTCTCATGTGAAAATGTTGTGAACTTCAACACTGATACCATGTACATCATATCTCAAGAATAAATGATGTGGACGCTTTCTATCATAAGTAAATTTTTTTGGCTCCGTCTCTCCTTAGTAAATGGTATGGACTAGTGAAAAAGAAGGAGGGGAAAAATCAGTGACCGGTATTGTTGCCAGCCTCACCACGGACTACAAGGAAAGGAAGGAACGCAACAATTGCATCTGTCATGTGTAAATGCTGTGGACTCCATCTCTCGTCAGCAAAAGCGATGGACACCATCTCTTGAGAGTCTGTGGACTCCATTTATATTAAGTAAATTATGTGCACTCAATTTCTTAATAGTAAAACCTGTTCACTCCATCTCTCATGAGAGTAAATGCTATGGACTCCATCTGTCATAAATAAATGCCTTGTAGTCCATCTGTCATTGGGTATATGAAGTGGACTCCATCGCTCATGAGAAAATGTCTTGAGTAAATACTATATTCTCCATATCTCCATATCTAAATGCGGTGTATTCCATCTCTCAAGAGTAAATGCTGTGTATACAATCTCTAATGTGTAAATATTGTAGATTCCATCCCTCTTGGGTAAATATTGTGATCTCCATCTCTCATTCCTAAATTATGTTTGCTGCATCTCTCAGGAACATATGCTGTGGACACCATGTCTCTTAAATAAATGGTGTAAACTCCATCTCTCATGAGTAAATGCTAAGTACTCCATGTCTCAAGATTAAATTCTGTGTACACAATATCTTATCAGTAAATGCTTGTGAGTAAATGGTGTGGACACCATATCTCGTGAGAAAGTGCTATGGAATACCGTGTTCTCCATCTCTCAACATTAAATGCCGTGTACTCCATGTCTCATTAGAAAATACAGTGTTCTACATTTCTCGTCAGTAAACTGTGTGGACTCCATCTCTTATGAGTACATATCTTGAACTCCATCTCTCATTGGTAAATGCAGTTTACTCCAAATATCATGAGTATATGGTGTTGACTCCATCTTTCTAGAGTAAATGCTGCGGACTCCATCTCTTGTGAGTAAATGTTGTGAACTCAATATCTCACGAGTAACTGATTTGGACTTCATCTCCTGTTACTGAATACTGTGTACTCCACCTCTCAAGAGTAAACGCTGTTTGTTCCTTCTCTCATAATTACATGTCGTGTATTCCTTCTCTAGTGAGTAAATGCTGTGTATTCCGTATGTTGTGGGTTTCACCTCTTTTGATTCAATGCTGTGGAGGCCACCTCTCATGAATAAATGCTGTTGACCCCATCCCTCATGAGTCAATGTTGTGGACTTCGTTTCTCATGAGAAAAAACCGTGTACTCCATGTAGTTTGAGTAAATGTTGTATACTCCATTTCTCATTAGTAAATTATGTTCGTGCAACCCCATATTTTATGAGTAAATGCTGTGAAACCCATGTCTCAAGAGTAAAGACTGTGGACGCCATCTGTTCTGAGTAAATACTGTAATCTCCATCTCTCATAAGTAAATGCTGTGTACTCCTTCTCTCAAGATTAAATGTTGTGTACACAATCTCTAATGTGTGTCTGGTGTGGACTCCATTTCTGATGAGTAATGGCAGTGGACTCCAATTCTCATCAGTAAATTCTGTATAATCCATCTCTCATGAGTAATTGAGGTGAAATCCATCTCTAATGAGTAAATATCATATACTCGACCTTTTATTAGTAAATGTTGTGCACTCGGTCACTCATGAGTATATTTTGTTGACTCCATATCTCAAGAGAAAATGCTGTGGACTCCATATCTTGGAAGTCAATGCTATGGACTCCATATCTTTTCAGTAAGTGGGACACCATCTCTTGAGAGTCAATGCTTTGGACTGCATCAGTCGTTAGAAAATGTTGTGGATTCCATCTCTTGGAAATCAATTCTAAGGATTCCATATCTTGTCAGTAAGCGTGGACTCCATCTATCATGAGTAAATGCTGTGTATACCATCTCTCATGTGTAAATGCTGTAGACTCCATCTGTTGTGAGTAAATACTGGCCATTACATCTCTTATGATTAAATGCTGTGGACACCACCTGTCATGAATAAATACAGCGGATTGCATCTCTCCAGAGTAAATGCTAAGTACCCCATTTTTCAGTAATTGCAGTGGACTCCATATCACGTGAGTAACTACTATAAACACCATCTCTCATGAGTAAATGCTGTGGACTCCATCTCTCATTATTAAATGTCGTGTCCTCCATATATAATGAGTAAATATCGTGTTCTCCATCTATCATTAGTAAATGCTGTTTACCCCATTTCTCATTAATAAATACCGTGTTCTCCATTTCTCAGCAGTAAATTGTGTGGATTCCATCTCTTATCAGTGCATATATTGAACTCCATCTCTCATTAGTAAATGCAGTTTACTCCAACTGTCATGAGTATATGTTGTGGAATCCATATTTCTAGACTAAATGCTGCGGACTCCATCTCTTGTGAGTAAATGTAGTGGACTCCATATCTCACGAGAAACTGCTTTGAACTCCATCTCTTGACATTGAATATTGTGTATTCCATCTCTCAAGAGTAAACACTGCTCACTCCTACTCTCATAAGTACATGTCGTGCACTCATTCTCTCATGAGTAAATGCTGTGTACTCCTTATGCTGTGGGTATCACCTCTTTTGAGTAAATGCTGTGGAGGTCTCCTCTCATAAGTAAATGCTGGGGACCCCATCCCTCATGAGTAAACGCTGTGGACTTCATCTCTCATGAGAAAACACCGTGCACTCCATGTATCTTGAGTAAATGTTGTGTACTCCATCTATCATTAGTAATTTCTGTGGAATCCAAGTGAAAATATTGTCACTCCAAATCTTGTGACAAAATACTACTTACTCCGTCTCCTATTAGTAAATGCAGTGGACTCAATAGCTCATAAATAAATGCCTTCTTCTCCATATCTCATGAGTAAATACCGTGTCCTCCATCTCCCATGAGTAAATGCAGTGTGCCCAATCTCTCAAGAGTACATTATGTGGAATCCATCTCTCATGAGTATATGCTGTGTTTTTCATCTCTCAAAATTAAATGCTGTGTACCCCATCTCAAATGATTACATTTTGTAAACTGCCTCTTTCATTCGTAAATTTTGTTCGTGCATCTCTCATTAGTATATGCTGTGGACAACATATCTCATGAGAAAATGCTGTGAAACCCATCTCCCCAGAGTAAATGCTGCGGACGCCATCTCTTATGAGTAAATACTGTAATCTCCATCTCTCATAAGTAAATACTGTGTACTTCATCTCTCAAGATTAAATGTTGTGTACACAATCTCTAATGTGTGTCTGGTGTGGACTCCATTTCTGATGAGTAAAGGCAGTGGACTCCAATTCTCATCAGTAAATTCTGTATACTCCATCTCTCATGAGTAGTTGATGTGAAAACCATCTCTAATGAGTTAATATCAAACACTCGATATTTTATAAGTAAATGTTTTGCACTAGGTCTCTCATAAGTATATCTTGTGGACTCCATATCTCAAGAGAAAATGGTGTTGATTGTATCTTTCTAGACTAAATGTTGTGGACTCCATATCTCACGAGTAACTGCTTTGGACTTCATCTTTTGACATTGAATAATGTGTAATCCATCTCTCAAGAGTAAATGCTGTTTTTACTCCTTCTCTCATAAGTACATGTCGAGTGCTCCTTATCTAATGAGTTAATGCTGTGTACTCCATATGATGTTTGTTTCACCTCTTTTAAGTAAATGCTGTGAAGGCCACTTGTCATGAATAAATGCTGTGGACCTCATCCCTCATGAGTCAATGTTGTGGACTTCATCTCTCATAAGAAAAAACCGTGAATTCCATGTATCTTGAGTAAATGTTGTGTACTCCATCTATCATAAGTACATTTTGTGGAATCCATGTTAAAATATTGTCAACTCCAAATCTCGAGACAAAATACTAAATACTCCGTCTCTCATGAGTAAATGCCGTGGACTCCATATATCATAAGTAAATGCCTTCTACTTCTCCGTCTCTCATGAATAAATGCTGTATACCCCATCCCTCATGAGTCAATGCTGTGGGCTTCATCTCTCATGAGAAAAAACTTGTACTCCATGCATCTTGAGTAATTTTTTTATACTACATCTATCATCACTAAATTCTGTGGAATCCTTGTGAAAATATTGTCAACTCCAAATCTCGTGACAAAATATTACCTACTCCGTCTCTCACGAGTAAATACCGTGTCCTCCATCTCCCATGAGTAAATGTTGTGTGCCTAATCTCTCAAAAGTAAATTCAGTAGAATCCATCTGTCATGAGTATATGCTGTGTTTTCCATCTCATATGAGTAAATACTGTAATATCCATCTCTCATAAGCAAATGCTGTGTACTCCATCTCTCAAGATTAAATGTTGTGAACACAATATCTAATGTGTGACTGCTATGGACTCCATTACTGATGAGGAAATGCAGTGGATTCCAATTCTCATCAGTAAATTCTGTGTACTCCATCTCTCATGAGTAATTGATGTGAAATCCACCTCTAATGAGTAAATATCATATACTCGACCATTTATAAGTAAATGTTGTGTACTCGTTCTCTCATGAATATATTTTGTTGACTCCATATCTCAAGAGAAAATGCTGTGGACTCCATCTCTTGGAAATCAATGCTGTGGACTCCATATCTTGTCAGTAAGTGTGGACTCCATCTCTCATGAGTAAATGCTGTGTATACCATCACTAATGTGTAAATGCTGTAGACTCCATCTGTTGTGAGTAAATACTGGCCATTCCATCTATTTTGAATAAATGCTGTGGACACAACCTGTCATGAGTAAATGCAGTGGATTGCATATATCCAGAGTAAATACTGAGAACCCCATTTTTCAATAATTACAGCGGACGCCATCTCTCGTGAGTAAATGCTATCTACACTATCTCTCATGAGTAAATGCTGTGGACTCCATCTCTTATAATCATATGTCGTGTGCTCCATATATAATGAGTAAATATCGTGTTCTCCATATCTCATTAGTAAATGCTGTTTAACCCATTTCTCATAAGTAAATACCGTGTTCTCCATTTCTCAGCAGTAAATTGTGTGGACTCCAACACTTTTGAGTGCATATCTTGAACTACATCTCTCATTGGCAAATGCAGTTTACTCCAATTGTCATCAGCATATGTTGTGGACTCCAACTTTCTAGATTAAATGCTGCGGACTCCATCTCTTGTGATTAAATGTTGTGGACTCCATATCTCATGAGTAACTGCCTTGGACTCCATCTCTTGACATTGAATACTGTGTAATCCATCTCTCAAGAGTAAATGCTGTTTACTCCTTCTCTCATGAGTAAATGTTGTGCATTCCATCTCCCCAGATTAAATGTTGTGTACACAATCTTTACAATGTAACTGGTGTGGACCCCATTTCTGATGAGTAAATGCAGTGGATTCCGTTTCTCATCAGTAAATTTTGTGTACTCCATCTCTCATGAGTAATTGATGTGAAATCCATCTCTAATGAGTAAATATCATATTCGCGATCTTTTATAAGTAAATGTTGGGTACTCGGTCTCTCATGAGTGTATTTTGTGGACACCATCTCTTGAGAGCCAATGCTTTGGACTGCATCAGTCGTTAGAAAATGCTGTGGACTCCATATCTTGGAAGTCAATGCTATGGACTCCATATCTTTTCAGTAAGTGTGGATTCCATATCTGATGAGTAAATGCTGTGTTTTCAATCTCTCATGTGTAAATCCTGTAGACTCCATCTGTTGTGAGTAAATCCTGGCCATTCCATCTCTTATGAGTAAATTCTGTGGATACCACCTGTCATTAGTAAATGCAGTGGACTCTATCTCTCATCAATAACATATACACCATCTCTCATGAGTAAATACTGTGGACTCTCATAATTAAATATCATATGCTCCATATATAATGAGTAAATATCGTTTTCTCCATCTCTCAATATAAAATGCTGTCTACTCCAACTCTCATTAGAAAATACCGTGTTCTACATTACTCATCAGGAAATTGTGTGGACTCCATCTCTGATGAGTCCATATCTTGAACTCCATCTCTCATTGGTAAATGCAGTTTACTTCAATTGTCATAAGTATATGTTGTGGACTCTATCTTTCTAGACTAAATGCTGCCATATCTCACGAGTAATTGCTTTGGACTCCATCTATTGACAATGAATACTGTGTATTCCATCTCTCAAGAATAAACGAGTGTTCTCCTTCTCTCATAAGTACATGTCGTGTACTCCTTCTCTCATGTGTACTCTGTATGCTGTGGGTTTCAACTCGTTTGTGTAAATGCTGTGGAGGCCACCTCTCATGAATAAATGCTGTGGACCCCATTCCTCACTAGTCAATGCTGTGGGCTTCATCTCTCATGAAACCTTGTACTCCATGCATCTTGAGTAAATGTTGTTTACTCCATCAATCATGAGTATATTCTGTGAAATAGATGGGAAAATATTGTCAACTCCAAATCTGGTGACAAAATACTATCTACTCCGTCTCTCATGATTAAATGCAGTTGACTCTATATATCATAAATAAATGCCTTCCACTCCATATCTCATAATTACATACAGTGTCCTCCATATCCCATGAGAGATGGTGTATATGCTGTATGCCCAATTAGTCAAGAGTACATTGTGTGGAGTACATTTCTCATGGATATATGCTGTGTTTTCCATCTCTCAAAATTAAATACTGTGTACCCCATCTCAAATGAGTAAATATTATAAACTCCATCTTTCATTCGTAAATTATGTTGGTGCTTCTCTCATTAGTATATGATGTGTACAACATATCTCATAAGAAAATGCTGAAAAACACATCTCAAGGTTAAAGGCTGTCGACGCCATCTCTTATGAGTAAATACTGTTATCTCCATCTCTCATGAGTAAATTATGTGTACTCCATCTCTCAAGATTAAATGTTGTGTGCACAATCTCTAATGTATAACTGGTGTGGACTCCAATTCCAATTCTCACCAGTAAATTATATGTACTCCATCTCCCATGAGTAATTGATATGAAATCCATCTGTAATGAGTAAATATCATATACTCGATTTTTTATCAGTAAATGTTGTGTATTCGGTCTCTCATGAGTATATTTTGTAGATCCATTTCTCAAGATAATATTCTGTCGACTCCATATCTTGGAAGTCAATGCTATGGACTCCATATCTTTTCAGTAAGTGTGGACACCATCTCTTGAGAGTCAATGCTTTGGACTGCATCAGTCGTTACAAAATGCTGTAGACTCCATCTCTTGGAAATCAAAGCTATGGACTTCATATATTGTCAGTAAGTGTGGTCTCCATCTCTGATGAGTAAATGCTGTGTTTTCCATATCTCATGTGTAAATGCTGTATACTCCATCTGTTGTGAGTAAATACTGGCCATTCCATCTCTTATGAGTAAATGCTGTGGATACCACCAGTCATTAGTAAATGCAGTGGATTGCATCTCTCCAGAGTAAATGCTGAATACCCCATTTTTCGTGAATAAATATTGTGTGCTTCATATATAATGAGTAAATATCGTGTTCTCCAGTTCTCGTTATTAAATTCTGTGCACTCCATCTCTCATTAGTAAATACCATTTTCTCCATTTCTCTTCAGTAAATTGTTTACTCCTCCTCTCATTAGTACATATCGTGTACTCCTTCTCTCATGAATAAATGGTTTGTACTCCGTATCGTGTGGGTTTGAACTCGTTTGTGTAAATGCTTTTGAGGTCACCTCTCATGACTAAATGCTGTAGACCCCATTCCTCATGAGTCAATGCTGTGGGCTTCATCTCTCATGAGAAAAAACTTGTACTCCATGCATCTTGAGTAAATTTTGTGTACTACATCTATCATCACTAAATTCTGTGGAATCCTTGTGAAAATATTGTCAACTCCAAATCTCGTGACAAAATATTACCTATTCCGTCTCTCATGAGTCAAAGCAGTGGACTCCATATCTCATAAATAAATGCCTTCTACCCCATATCTCATGAGTAAATACCGTGGCCGCCATCTCCCATGAGTAAATGCTGTGTGCCCAATCTCTCAAGAGTACATTCTGTGAAATCCATCTCTCATGACTATGCTGTATTTTCCAACTCTCAAAAATAAATGCTGTTTACCCCATCTCAAATGATTAAATCTTGTAAACTCCATCTCTCATTCTTAAATTCTGTTGGTGCATCTCTCATTAGTATATGCTGTGGACACCATATCTCATGAGTAAATGCTGTGAAACCCATCTCTCAAGAATAAAGGCTGTGGACGCCATTTCTTTTGAGTTTCCATCTCTCATGAGTAAATGCTGTGTACTCCATCTCTCAAGATTAAATGTTGTGTACAAAATCTTTGAAGTGTAACTGGTGTGGTCTCCTTTTCTGATGAGTAAATGCAGTGGACTCCATTTCTCATCAGTAAATTCTGATAATAAATCTAATAAGTAAATATCATATACTCAACCTTTTATCAGTAAATATTGTGTACTCAGTTTTTCATTAGTATATTTTGTTGACTCCATATCTCAAGAGAAAATGCGGCCACCATCTCTTGAGAGTCAATGCTTTGGACTGCATCAGTCGTTTCAAAATGCTGTGGACTTTATATGTTGTGAGTAAATACTGGCCATTCTATCTCTTATGAATACATGCAGTGGACTCCATCACTCACGAGAGTAAATCCTATGGAGTCCATCTCCATTAATAAATGCCTTTTTCTCAATCTATCATTGGGTAAATGCTGTGTACTTCATCACTTAAGAGTTAATGCTGTGGACTCCATCGCTTATAACAAAATGTCATGTATTCGATATCAGAGGAGTAAATACTGAGTACTAGATTTCTTATGAGTATATGTTGTGGACATCGTCTCTCGTGAGTAAATACTATGTTCTCCATCTCCCATTAATAAATGCTGTGTACTCCTCCTCTCAAGAGTATATGCTGTGGAATCAACATCTAATGAGTGTATGCTGTGTATGTAATTTCTCAAGAATAAAAGCTGTGTATACCATCTTTAATGAACAAATGCTGTGGATACCATCTCTCATGAGTAAATGCTGTGTACCCCATCTCTCATAAGTATATGTCGTGTACTCCATCTCTCATGAATAAATGCTGTGTGATCCACCTACCAAGAATAAATGCTGTGGATTGGTAATTGGTGTGGATTAGTGATGAAGAAGAAAGGGAATCAAAAATTAAGGACCGGTTTCGTTGCCAGCCTCACCCCAGACTGTTGGGAAAGGAAGCAGCGCAATAATTGCATATCTTATGTGTAAATGCTGTGTAATCCATCTCACATTAGGAAAAGCTGTGGACTCCATCTCTTGAGTGTCTATGCTGTTGACTCCATCCATATTAAGTAAATTATGTGGACTCCATTTCTTATTAGTAAAAGTTGTCCAATCCATCTCTCACGAGAGTAAATGCTGTGGAATTCATCGCTCACGAGAGTATATCCTATGGACTCCATCTGTCATGAATAAATGCCTTGTACTCAATCTGTCATTGGGTAAATGCTGTGTACTTCATCAATTAAGAGTAAATGTTGTGGATTCCATCGCTCATGAGGATATATCATGTACTCGATCTCTTTGGAGTAAATACTGTGTTCTCAATTTCTTATGGGTATATGTTGTGGACTCCGTCTCTCATGAATAAATACCGTGTTCTCAAACTAACATTAATAAATGCTGTGTACTACATCTCTCAAGAGTAAATGCTGTTGAAGCCATCTGTCATGAATATAGGCTGTGTATTCCATCTCTCAAGATTAAATGCTGTGTATACCATCTCTAATGAGAAAATAGTGTGGACTACATCTCTCTTGAGTAAATGTTCTGAACTCCATCTCTTATTCGTAAATTATGTTGGCTGCATCTCTCATGAGTATAATCTGTGTACACCATCCGTGATGAGTAAATGCTATTTTCTCAAGTGTAAATGTTGTGGACGCCATCTCTCATCAGTAAATACTGTATCCTCTATCTCACATGAGTAAATGGTGTGTACTCTACCTCTCAAGAATAAATGCTGTGTACACAATCTCTCATCAGTAAATACAGTGGACTCCATCTCTCGTGAGTAAATGATCTTTACCCCATCTCTTATGAGTATATGTCGTGTACTCCTTCTCGCATGAGTAAATGCTGCGTAATCTATATACCAATAATATATACAGTGGACTCCATTTGTCATGTGTAAATGTCATGTACTTCACCTGTCTTGAGAATATATTGTGTGCTACATATCTCAATGCTGCGTACGGGCTACAGGAAAATGAGGAGAGCAAAATAGCATCTATCATGTGAAAATGCTGAGGACTCCTTCTTTCAAGAGCACATAAAGTGTACTCCATATCTCGTAAATAAAATCTGTGGAACCCATCTCTTGAGAGTTAATGCTTTGGACTTGATCAATCTTGAGAAAATGCTGTTGAAGCTATCTCTCATCAATATATGTAGTTGATTCCATCAGTCAAGAGGGGAAATCCTATGGAGTCCATCTCTCATCAATAAATGCCTTTTTCTCAATCTATCATTGGGTAAATGCTGTGTACTTCATCACTTAAGAGTTAATGCTGCGGACTCCATGTCTTATAAGATAATGTGATGTTTTCGATCTGTGAGGAGTAAATACTGTGTACTCGATTTCTCATGAACATATGTTGTGGACTCCGTCTCTCATGAGTAAATACCATGTTCTCAATTTCCCATTAGTAAATACAGTGTACTTCTCCTCTCACGAGTATATGCTGTGGAATCGATGTTTAATGAGTGTATGCTGTGTATTGAATCTCTCAAGAATAAACCTTGTGTACCCCAAATCTAATGAGTAAATGTTGTGGACTCCATCTCTCATTCTTTAATTATGTTGGCTACATCTCTCATGAGCATATGCCGTGGACACCATCTCTCATAAGTAAAGGCTGTGGACTCCAACTCTAATGAGAAAATGTCACTCGATCTTTTATAAGTAAACGCTGTGTAAACCGTCACTGATGAGTATATTTTGTGGACTCCATCTTTCTAAAGAAATTGCTGTGGACCCCATATTTTTCAGAAAGTGTGTACACCATCTCTCATGAGCATATGCTGTGGACATCATCTCTGATGAGTAAATGCTGTGTACCCCATCTCTCATGAGTATATGTCGTGTACTCCTTCTCTATTGAATAAATGCTGTGTAATCCATCTACCAAGAATAAATGCTGTGGATTACATCTCTCATGTGTACTTGTCATGTTCGGCATCTCTCTTGAGAATATATTGTGGAATCCATCGCTCCTGAGCAAATGCTGTGTACGGGCTACAGGGAAAAGGAGGAGAGCAATAGTAACATCTATAATGTGTAAATGCTGTGGACTCCTTCTTTCAAGAGTAAATAATATGTACTCCATATCTCGTCAATAAAAGTTGTGGAACCCTTCTCTTGAGAGTAGACGATTTGGACTGCATCAGTCATGACAAAATACTGTTGACGCCATCTCTCATGAATATATGCAGTGGACTCCATATCTCACGTGTAAATGCTGTGGCCTCGAACTCTCGGGAATAAATGCTATGTACCCCACATCTTTTGCGAAAATTTTGCTAACTCCAACTCTAATGGGTAAATGTTTTGGGTTCCATCTCTCATAAGGAATTCTCTCGTACGCCATCTCTCAAAAGTAAATGCTACAAAATCCATCTCTCATGAGTATATACAGTGTATTCCATCTCTCAAGAGAAAATGCTGTGTATTCCATATCGTGAGAGTCAATGCTGTGGACTCCGTAGTGATGAAGAAGAAGGGGAAACAAAAATCAATGACCGGTTTCATAGCCCGCCTCATCCCGGACTAAAGGGGATGCTGTGTACTCCATATTCCATGAGTATATGCTGTGTATTCCATCTCTCAAGATTAAATGCTGTGTATACCATCTCTAACGAGTAAATGTTGTGGATTCCGTCTCTCATTCGTAAATTCTGTTGGCTACATCTCTCATGAGAATATGCTGTGGACACCATCTCTGATGAGTAAATGCTGTGAACTCCAAATCTCAAGAGTAAATGTTGTGTACCCCCATCTCTCATGAATATATGTCGTGTACTCCTTCACTCATGAATAAATGCTGTGTAATCCATCTACCAAAAATAAATGCTGTGGACTCCATCTCTCATGTGTAATTGTTATGTACGTCATCTCTCTTGAGAATATATTGTGGACTCCATCTCCCATGAGTAAATGCTGTGTACGGGCTACAAGGAAAAGTAGGAGAACAACAACTGCATATATCATGTGAAAATGCTGTGGACTCCTTTTTCAAGAGTAAATAATGTGTACTCCATATGTCGTCAATAAAAGATGTGGAACCCATCTCTTGAGATTAAACGATTTGGACTGCATCAGTCATGACAAATTGGTGTTGAAGCCATCTCTCATGAATATGTAGAGTGGACTCCATATCTCAGGGATAAATGCTGTGGCCTCCAACTCGCGTGAATAAATGCTATGTACACCACCTGTGTTGTGAAAATGTTGCTATCTCTATCTCTAATGGGTAAATGTTGTGGGTTCCATCACTCATAAAGAATCCTCGCGTACTCCATCTCTCAAAAGTATATGCTACGAAATCAATGTCTCATGATTATATACAGTGTGTTACATCTCACATGAGAAAATGCTGTGTGTTCCATAATCTTGGGAGTCAATGCTGTGGACTCCGTATCTCGTAAATGCTGTGGACTCCTGCTATCCTTTGTAAATGTTGTGAACTAATGATGAAGTTGAAGGGAAAACAAAAATCGACGAAAAGTATCGTGTGTAAATTTTGTAAACTCCATATGTTGTGAGTACATGTTGCGGATTCCACCTCTCATGAGTAACTGCTTTGGATGCCATCTCTTGTGAGTGAATACTGTGGAAGCCATCTGTCCTGACGAAATGCTGCTGACTCCATATATCCTGTGAAAAAAGTTGTGAACTCCAACTCTCATTGGTAAATAGTATGTACTCCATCTCTCAAGAATATATGCTGTGGAAGCATTGTTTTATGAGTAAATGTTGTTGGCTCCGTCTCTCCTTAGTAAATGGTGTGGAATAGTGACGAAGAAGAAGGGGAAACA
This sequence comes from Lamellibrachia columna, assembly GCA_963662155.1. Lineage (NCBI taxonomy): Eukaryota > Metazoa > Annelida > Polychaeta > Sabellida > Siboglinidae > Lamellibrachia > Lamellibrachia columna. The sequence goes on along the minus strand of OY759265.1, from coordinate 331,773 downwards.
AACATCAATGACCGGTATCGTAGCTAGACTCAACCCGGACTACAAGGGATTATTTGTGCTCCATCTCTCATGAGTATGTGCTGTGTATTCCTTCTCTCAAGATTAAATGCTGTATATACCATCACTAATAAGTAAATGTTGTGGACTTCCGTCTCTCATTCGTAAATTCTGTTGGCTGCATCTCTCATGAGATTATGCTGTGGAAACCATCTCTGATAAGTAAATGCTGTGAAGTCCATCTCTCAAGATTAAATGTTGTGGACGCCATCTCTCATAAGTAAATAACGTATTCTCCATTTTTCATAAGTAAATGTTGTGTACTCCATCTCTCAAGATTAAATACTGTGTACCCCATATCTCATCAGTAAATGCAGTGGACTCCATATCTCATCAGTAAATGCTGTACACCCCCAACTCTCATAAATATATGTCGTGTACTCCTTCACTCATGAATAAATGTTGTGTAATCCATCTACCAAAAATAAATGCTGTAGACTCCATCTCATGTGTAATTATCATGTACGTCATCTCTCTTGAGAATATATTGTGGATTCCATCTATCATGAGTAAATGCTGTGTACGGGCTAGAGAAAAAAGGAGGATAGCAACAACAGCATATATAATGTGTAAATGCTGTGGACTCCTTTTTCAAGAGTATATAATGTGTACTCCATATGTCTTCAATAAAAGTTGTGGAACCAATCTCTTGAGAGTAAACGATTTGGACTGCAAAAGTCATGACAAAATGCCGTTGACGCCATCTCTCATGAATATATGCAGTGGACTCCATCTCTCACGGGTAAATGTTGTGGCCTCCAACTCTCGTGAATAAATGCTATGTTCCCCACCTCTCTTGTGAAAACGTTGCTATCTCTATCTCTAATGGGTAAATGTTGTGGGTTCCATGTCTCATAAAGAATTCTCGCGTACTCCATCTCTCAAAAATATATTCTACGTAATCCATGTCTCATGAGTATATACTGTGTATTCCATCTCACAAGAGAAAATGCTGTGTGTTCCATATCTTGGGAGTCAATGCTGTAGACTCCATATCTCGTAAATGCTGTGGACTCATTCTCTCCTTTGTAAGTGTTGTGGATTATTGGTGAAGATGAAGGGAAATAAAAATCGACGTTTACTCCATACGTTGTGAGTAAACGTTGTTGACTCTCATGAGTAACTGCTTTGGATTCCATCACTTGAGATTGAATATTGTGGGCGCCATCTGTCGGGAACAAATGCTTTGGAGTCCAACTATTGTGGGTAAATATGATGTACTCCATCTCTCAAGATTATATGCTGTGGACGCATTTTCTCATGAGTAAATGTTATTGGCTCCGTCTCTCCTTAGTAAATGGTGTGGATTAGTGAAGAATAAGAAGAATGGGAAACAAAAATCAATGACCGGTATCGTTGCCAGCCTCACCTCGGACTGCAGGGAAAGAAAGGAGCGCAACAATTGCATCTCTCATGTGTAAATGCTGTGGACTCCATATATTGAGTGTCTATACTGTTGACTCCATCTCTATTAAGTAAATTATGTGGGCTACATTTTTTACTAGTAAACGTTGTTCAATCCATATCTCAAGAGAGTAAATGCTGTGGACTATATCGCTCCCTACTGTAAATCCTATGGTCTCCATATGTCATAAATAAATGCCTTCCACTCCATCTGTCATTGGATAAATGCTGTGTACTTCATCATTTAAGAGTAAATATTGAGGACTCCACCATTCATGAGAAAATATATTGTATTCGATCTCTTTGGGGGTAAATACAGTGTACTCAATTTCTCATGAGTATGTTATGGACTCTGTCTCTCATGAGTAAATATCATGTTCTCAATCTCACATTAATAAATGATGTGTACTACATTTCTCAAGAGTAAATGCTGTGGAGGCCATCTCTAATGAGTATAGCCTGTTTATTCCATCTCTCAAGATTAAATGCTGTGTATACCGTCTCTAATGAGTAAATGTTTTGGACTACATCTCTCTTGAGTAAATTTTCTGAACTCCATCTCTTATTCGTAAATTATGTAGGCTGCATCTCTCTTGAGTAAATGCTGTGTACACCATCCGTGATGAGTAAATGCTATTAGAGTAAATGCTGCGGACTCCATCTCTTGTAAGTAAATGTTGTGTACTCCATATATCACGAGTAACTGCTTTGGACTCCATCTCTTCACATTGAATACTGTGTACTCCATCTCTCAAGAGTAAACGATGTTTACTTCTTCTCTCATGAGTACATGTCGTATACTCTTTCTCTCAGGAATATGCTGTGTTTACCATCTCTCAAAATTAAATACTGTGTACCCCATATCAAATGAGTAAACATTGTAAACTCCATCTCTCATTCGTGAATTCTGTTCGTTCATATCTCATTAGTACATGCTGTGGACACCATACCTCATGAGTAAATGCTGTGAAACTCATCTCTCAAGAGTAAAAGCTACGGACGCCATCTCTTATGAATAAATTCTCTAATCTCAATCTCTCATGAGTAAATGCCGTGTACTCCATCTCTCAAGATTAAATGTTGTTTACACAATCTCTTTATGTGAAACTGGTGTGGATTCCATTTCTGATGAGTAAATGCAGTGGACTCCATTTCTCATCAGTAAACTCTGTGTTCTCCATTTCTCATAAGTAATTGATGTGAAATCCATCTCTAAAGAGTAAACATCATATACTCGATATTGTATCAGTAAATGTTGTGTACTCGGTCTCTCATAAATATATTTTGTGGACTACATGTCTCAAGAGAAAATGCTGTGGAATCCATCTCTTGGGAGTCAATGCTATGGACTCCATATCTTTTCAGTAACCGTGGACACCATCTCTTGAGAGTAAATGCTTTGGACTACATCAGTCGTTTGAAAATTCAGTGGACACCATCTCTTGGAAATCAATGTTATGGACTCCATATCTTGTCAGTAAGTGTGGACTCCATGTCTGATGAGCAAATGCTGTATTTTCCATCTCTCATGTGTAACTTCTGTAGACTCAATCTGTTGTGAGTAAATACTGGCCATTCCATCTCTTATGAATAAATCCTGTGGATACCACGTGTCATTAGTATATGCAGTGGATTGCATCATTTCAGAGTAAATGCTGAGTACCCCATTTTTCAGTAATTGCAGTGGACTCCATCTCTCGTGAGTAAAAATCTTGTGCTCAATATATAATGAGTAAAAATCATGTTCTCCATCTCTCATTACTAATTGCTGTGTACTCCATTTCTCATTAGTAAATACCGTGTTCTCCATTTCTCATGAGTAAATTGTGTGGACTTCATCTCTTATCAGTTTATATCTTGAACTCCATCTTTCATTGGTAAATGCAGTTTACCCCATCTGTCATGAGTATATGTTGTGGACTCCATCTTTCTAGAGTAAATGCTGCGGACTCCATCTCTTGTGAGTAAATGTTGTAGACTCCTTATATCAAGAGTAACTGCTTTGGCCTGCATCTCTTGACATTAAATACTGTGTACTCCATATCTCAAGAGTAAACCTTGTTTACTCCTTCTCTCATAAGAACATGTCGTGTATTCCTTCTCTCATGTGTAAATGCTGTGTACTCCGTATGCTGTGGGTTTAACCTCTTTTGAGTAAATACTTTGGAGGCCACCTCTCATAAGTAAATGCTGTGGACCCCATCCCCCATGAGTCAATGTGGACTTCATCTCTTATGAGAAAAAAAATGTGTACTCCATGTATCTTGAGGAAATGTTGTGTTCTCCCTCTATCATGAGTAAATTCTGTGGAATCCATGTGAAAATATTGTCAACTCCAAATCTCGTGACAAAATACTACCTACTCCGTCTCACACGAGTTAATGCAGTGGACTCTATATATCATAAATAAATGCCTTCTACTCCATACCTTATGAGTAAATGCCGTGTCCCCCACCTCCACCTCACCATTCTGTGTGCCCAAACTCTCAAGAGTACATTCTGTGGAATCCATCTCTCATGAGTATATGCTGTGTTTTCCACCTCTCAAAATTAAATGCTGTGTACCCCATATCAAATGGGTAAAGGCTGTGGACGCCATCTCTTATGAGTAAATACTGTAATCTCCATCTCTCATGAGTAAATGCTGTGTATTCCATCTCCTAAGATTAAATAATGTGTACACAGTATCTAATGTGTAACTGGTGTGGACTCCATTTCTGATGAGTAAATGCAGTGGACTCCATTTCTCTTCAGTAAATTATGTGTACTCCATCTCTCATAAGTAGTTAATGTGAAACCCATTTCTAAAGAGTAAATATCGTATACTCGATCTTTTATGAGTAAATGTTGTGTACTCGGTCTCTCATAAGTATATTTTGTGGAATCCATCTCTCAAAAGAAAATGCTGTGGACTCCATGTCTTGGAAATCAATGCTATGGGCTCCATATCTTGTCAATAACTATGGACTCTATCTCTGATGAGTAATTGCTGTGTTAATCAATCTCTCATGTGTAAACGCTGTTGCCTCCATCAGTTGTGAGTAAATACTGGCCATTCCATCTCTTATGAATAAATCCTGTGTATACCACCTGTCATTAGTAAATGCAGTAGATTGCATCTCTTCAGAGTAAATGCTGAGTACCCATTTTTCAGTAATTGCAGTGGACTCCATCTCTCGTGAGTAAATGTTGTGTGCTCAATATGTAATGAGTAAATATCATGTTATCCATCTCTCATTATTAAATGCTGAGTACTCCATTTCTCATTAGTAAATACCGTGTTCTCCATTTCTCATTAATAAATTGTGTGGACTCCATATCTTATGAGTATATATCTTGAACTCCATCTCTCATTGGTAAATGCAGTTTACTCCAACTGTCTTGAGTATCCATCTTTCTAGTATAAATGCTTTGGACTCCACCTCTTGTGAGTAAATATTGTGGACTCCATATCTCACGAGTAACTACTTTGGACTCCTTCACTTGATATTGAATACTGTGTACTCCATCTCTCAAGAGTAAACGCTCTTTATTCTTTCTCTCATAAGTACATGTCGTATTCCTTCTCTCATGAGTTAATGCTGTGGACTTCATCTCTCATGAGAAAACACCGTGTACTCCATGTATCTTGAGTAAATGTTGTGTACTCCATCTATCATGAGTAAATTCTGTGTAATCCATGTGAAAATATTGTCAACTCCAAATCTCGTGACAAAATAATACCTATTTCGTCTCTCATGAGTAAATGCAGTGGACTCCATATATCATAAATAAATGCCTTCTACTCCATATCTCATGAGTAAATACCGTTTCCTCCATCTCCCATTAATAAATTCTGTGTGACCAATCCCTCAAGAGAGCATTCTGTGGAATTCATCTGTTGAAATCAATGCTATGGACTCCATATCTTTTCAGTAAGTGTGGACACTTACTGAACTCTCGAGCTAATGCTTTGGACTGCATCAGTCGTTAGAAAATGCTTTATACGCCATCTCTTGGAAATCAATGGTATGGACGCCATATCTTGTTAATAATTGTGGATTCCATTTCTCATGTGTAAATGCTGTGTATACCTTCTCTCAAGAGTAAATGCTGTGGACTCCATCTCTAATTAGTAAATGTCATGTACTCGATCTTTTTTCAGTAAATGCTGTGTACTCGGTCTCTCATGAGTTTTGTGGACTCCATCTCCCAAGAGAAACTGCTTTTGACTCCATATCTTGGAAGTCAATGCTGTCTACTCCATATCTTGTCAGTAAGTGTAGACTCCATATCTCATGAGTAAATACTGTGGACCCCATTTCTGACGAGTAAATGCTGTGCAGTCCATCTCTAATAAGTAAATATCATGAACTCGATCTTTTATTAGTAAATGCTGTGTACTCTGTCTCTCGTGAAGATATTTTGTGGACTCTATCTCTGGGAAGTCTCTGTTGTGGACTCCATATCTTGTCAGAAAGATAAAGGCTGAGTAATCCATATATTGTGTGTAAATGCTGTGGGTTTCACATGTTATTGGTAAATGCAGTGGAGTCCATCTCTCATGAATAAATGCCTTGTACTCCATCTCTCATCAGTAAATATTACATATCTCATGAGTAAATGCTGTATACTCCATCTCTCAAGATTAAATGCTGTGTACACCACATTTAATCAGTAAATGGTGTGCATTCCATCTCTGATGTGAAAATATTGTGAACTCTAAATCTCGTTACAAAATACTATGTACTCCATCTCTCATCAGTAAATGCCTTGTACTCTATATATCTTGAGTAAATGCATTGTACTCCATCTCTCATAAGTTGATAATATGGACTCCATATCTTGGGATTCAATGCTGTTGACTCCATATATCATGAGTAAATGTGGGCTCCATCTCTGTTAAGTAAAATATGTGGACTCCAGAGTATATGCTGAGTATATGATGAGTATATGCTGTGGACTCCATCTCTCATGAGTAAATGTTATGAAATCGACATCCCTATAATTAATGCTGTGGGATGGTGATGAAGAAGAAGGAAACAAAATCAGCGACCGGTATCGTTGCCAGCCTTACCCTGGAATATATGGAAAAGGAGGAGAACAGCAATTGCATCTCTCATGTGTAAACGCTGTGAACTCCATATATTATGAGGAAATGCTGTTCGTTCCATGTCTTATGAATAAATTCTGTGGACTCCACCTCTTATGAGCATATGCTTTTGAATCCATGTCTTGAGAGTCAATGCTGTGGTCTCCACATCTCATGAATAAGTAAAGTGTACTCAATCTCTAGTCAGTAAAACTGTGGACCCCATTTCTTGAGATTCAATGTTTTTGAAAGCATAAGTCGTGAGAGAATGCTGTGGACTCTATCACTCATTAGAAAATAATGTGTATTCCATCTCTAGTCAGTACAAGCTGTGGACCCCATCTCTACGCAGTAAAAGCTATGGACCCCATCTCTTGAGAGTCAATGCTTTGGACTGCATCAGTCGTTAAAAAATGCTGTGTACTCCACCTCTGATGAGAAAATGTTGTCATCTCCAACTCTCATGGATAAATACTGAGTACATATCTTATGAACAAAAACTTTGGACTCCATCTCTCATGAGTATTTGCTATGGATTCCATCTATCGTGAGTAGATATCATGTACCCATCACTCATGAGTATATATTGCATGCTCCATATCTTAAGAATAAATGCTGTGGACTCCATATCTTCTGAGTAAGTGCCATGGACTCCACCACTCCGTAGCTAATGCCGCGGCCTAGTTATGAAGAAAAATTACCGGTATCGTTGCCCCGGCCTTCAGGGAATATAAGGAAAATAACCCTTACATCTCTCAATGCTATGGACTCTATCTCTTGAGAGTCAATACTGTGGACTTCATCTCTCGTGAGAATATTTTGTGAACTCCAACTCTCATGGTTAAATACTGTGTACTCAATCTCCCATGAGTAAACGCTGTGCACGCTATCTTTCATTAGTATAAGCGGTGGACTCTATCTCACACGTGTAAATTCTGTGGCCTCCAACTCTCGCGAATTAATGCTGCGTATTCCATATCGAATGAGTATATTCTGTGGACTCCTTATCTCATGAATAAATAATGTGTATTCCGTCTGTAGTCAATAAAAGCTGTGAACCCAATCTCTTGAGACTCAATGGTTTTGACTGCATCAGTCGTGAGAAAATGCTGGGTCGGTGTCTAGAATCCAGTCAATACATCTTGATGCGCCCGTGATCACAGTGGGCGACTTTAACTTATGCACCCTGGATGGCGTACTGCCCTTATTTCAACAGATCGTGACCTGCCTAACAAAGTAATCGACTTATGCTCTAGCTCATTGGAAGACACATACACCCCGCAATGTCTCCCTGCCCGGGGGGGGGGGGCAGATAACAACATCCTTCGTATCCTGATATTCTCACTGACTCCGCAAAGTTCTGTCAATACTCTATCATCCCAGACTGTCACTGTGTGTCCTAACAAAGAATCCAGTGATCAACAAACAGAAAATGCTTAGGGCAGACATTGGCCTTGCTAAAAAAGCTCTTCGAGACTAAGTAGAAAAGCAATATCAGACCATGAACACTCGTGATGCTTTCAGAAATCTCAAGGTGATGGCAGGTGATGCCAGAGCTGGCGAAAGTGCAAGATCTAATACACTGCCTGATGCTATAGATCTAAACACCTTCTACACTCGCTTCGACAGAATAAACTTTACATCCGGGTGCACAAGGCTTCTGGCAACCACCCCCCGTACCCGAGAATGATCATCATCTCCAAAAATGACGTGACATGCCAGTTCAAGAGAACCAGCATAGGGAAAACTGCTGGGCCCGACAGCATTTCTGCCCACTTTCTATATACGTGTGCTGAGGAATTGGCGCCTATGTTCACACAACTGTTCCAGGAGTCTGTAGACAACGGCATCATTCCAAACATTTGGAATACCAGCACCGTCATTCCTGAGCTGAACATCCGATCACCGCATGAACTCAACCAATACGTGCCCGTTGTTCTTACTTCCGTTCCCATGAAAGCCTCTTAGAAGTTATTCCTGATCAACCTCTCTCCAAACATTAAGGAGAAACTGGATCCCATTAATTTCGCCTAAATGCGTGGGCGTAGCACTTATGGTGCTGTGTCAATCCGTATACACAATGTCATCAAACATCTAGAGAAGGCAGTCAACTACATCCGCATCCTCTTTATATATTTTAGTTCGGACTTTAATACTATGCACCATCACAATATGATTGAAAAGCTTCTAGTTCTGCAAATACCCCCAACTTCATTCACTGGATGCATGACTTTCTCAGCAACATACCCCAACATGTGATGGCTGCCAGAAACACCGCACCCAACATCATTACGAATACCGGAGCAACCCAACGGTGTGTCGGTGACATTTTCATCATCCCCTTTAAAAGTATCTACTTTAATTGAGATCTGGGAAGCGCGGCTAATTCCGTGATTGGACAACTGATCTGATATGAACCCTACATTTGCACCAAATTCAGCTACTACGTCTACTCCTGACCGAGCAAAGATAAAAAGTAAACTTGAGGCCATGCTGATAAACTGAAACAGCATCAAGAGCACCAACAAAGTCTCCCAACTGAAGGCAACAATAAACTCAACAAACCCTCACGTAATTCTTCTAGTTCAAACCAAAGTATCCCCACATACTCCTTTCTCCTCACCAATTATGAAGCAATCCGAAAAGATCATAACATCTACGGTGGGGGTGTTTTGATAGCACTCTGAAATGACATTATAGCAAACCCCCAAACTAAACACAACCTGTAAAATTATTTGGACAAAAATACACTTTGTGCATAAAAAAGCTATCTATTTCGCATCCTACTACAGACCTCCAAATGACTACACAACATCTCTAGAAGCCTTACATGAATCTCTCTCCATTCTATACCTGTATATGTCTGTCATCCTAGCTGGAGATCTAAACCTTCCTGTCATGGACTGGGAGAATTTGTGTGCAACAAACCAACAGACAGCTGCAAAACATAACAAACTAATTGAAATAGTAGGGGAATTTGGACTAGTTAATATGGTAAATGAACCCACCCAGCTAGATTCTGGAAATATATTAGACCTAGTACTTACATCAAACCCATCCCTAATTTCCACCATAAACACAGTGGCAGGCATGAGTGAATACGAAGCCTTTCTCTTTAACATCAATATGAATCCTAACAGAAAAATCAAACCACCACACAAAGTATACAATTACAGATCTGCAAACTGGGAATCCCTTGAATCAAACTGCACCCAGCTAGCTTAGCAGTACTTTTTCGAAAACCAGATGAACAAGAACTCAAAACTTCTTTCATAAAAACTACACTAACCTGATAGGAGTATCCATCCCTAGCCACATGACAAAATCTAAACAACACCTACCCTGGATCACAATACTCATTATCAGACTAAAAGAGAAAAAGGGACAAAACTCATGCTAAAGTCAAGAAAGTAAAAAATAAAACATTGGGAAAACTTTTAAGAATTCAGAAAAATAGCCACCAAAGAAGTGACCAAACAAGAATTTAACAAGATTACCATCACAAACAACAAGTTCCGGATGGCGAGTGGACAAGGAAGGACACTGGCTTATCGAGAGTCCAACAATTTTCTCATCTATATGTAGCCCGCCCTTATCAGATATCTGTCAATTATTTTTTTTAACATATTCACACTACTAGCATTAACACAATCATTTGGCAGTTTGTTCCATTCATTTATCACCCTCTGTGAGAAAGAGTACTTTCTCATGTACTTTCTCAACCTACACTGTTCCTTAACTAATGCTGCTTTGTGTCCTATGGTTCTACTGCCTTCTTTAAGTTTGAAGAACATATTCCTATCAACATCCTCATAACCGTTCACTATTTTAAACACTTCTATTTGGTCTCCTCTTAATTTTGGTCCTTCATCAGACAAAACAAAACAGAAAATCTTGGCATTCAGGCTCTAAAAGTAAATAACAACTTGAAAACAACCGACTATGACAAAGCAAATGCTCTCAATGACAACTTTATATAAGTTTTCACAAATGAGCAACTTCCTATCCCAACAAAAGGCCCATCACCATTTCCCTCAATTCAAATCCAGGAAATTGGACTAAACGGCATAAAAAACAGATTGAAGCTCTAAACCCCAACAAAGCGCCAGGACCAGATGAAATTCCTGTATGTGTGACTGCAATTTGTAGGACTGCAATTTGAGGAGAGGAAAAGTTGATAGCGTGAAAAGTGCAATATTAATTAATGTTGCAAGCTGGAGATCTTCTGTCTGAAAATCTCCAAACTTGGTGCTGTAGCTGCGTTGGCTGGCAGGTTATTCCAATTGGCTATTGTATGGGGTAAAAAGCTATACTGGATGAATTGCTTAGTGAAATCTGCATAAACACTTGGCCTTATAATAATAATAATATAATATATAATAATAATAATGTTATAATACAGGCAAGAGCCCATAATATTATATATGCATACAAGTAAAAAAAACATACATATACACATATGATGTACAACAGAGGTACATGTAGTGAGAAAAATATATATATAAATACAAATATACATACATGATGTGTAGTAAAAATATATATATTAAATAAATCAGGATAAAAAATATATTTGTATAAAAGTACAAACATCATGAATTAAAAGCATACAATTGATCAATCCAATGTTTAACCAATGGACTCCGATAATAAATAATAAAAGTGTAAAGATAATTCACAAAAACTATATTGTCGGATTTTTCCAACCGGCATAAAAGGCTAAAAATTTATGAGCGAATACGTTCATTAAAGGATTTAACATAATTAGTAGCGAACACGTGGCTTGCACTACAGCGGGGTGAAAGGTTTTGTATAATTCTAAAACTGTTGTTATAAGCGACAGTAATACCTTTCAGACTCTGTTTTTTTAAATGACACCAAAGACTTGAGGTGTACATTGAACCACAGTATGAATTAAATTAAGTTGTTTTAATGGAATTGTTGCATAAGTAAAATTTTCTGGCTAAAGCATTCGCCTGAGTATAGATACATCTTTTCTGCCTGGCAATATCGTCATCATCAGTAAGATTATTGTTTATGATATGGCCAAGGTATTTACATTTCTCAGTGTAAGGTAGTGTATGGTTATTGATAACAACAGGATGAATATTTTTCTTGTCCCTAGGTTTGTTATTAATAACAATACAGAAAGATTTGTTGGCGTTGTATGTTATATCAAACATATTGCCGTACTACTCAGCACAACAATCGGTGAGTTTTCTCAACCCAGTTTGAAACGGTAAAAAAATTCTGAGAAGCTACAATACCATCCTACAGTGAATTTCTGGGTTCTGTACCAGTAATAAAGAATGCGAACAATAAAAGAAGGGCATCCCCGGTCAATTAGTTTGGTGAATAGCTTACTATGATTGACTTTGTCAAAGGCTTTAGAGGCATCCAGCATAGTAACATACATAGATGAGCCATTCGCTATGTAGTGTCAAGAGTTCTTTTAATAAAAATATGAGCATTTCAGTTGAGTGATGCTTTTTTAATCCAAATTGGTTTACACATGTAGATAGAAAAAGTAGAAACCCTGGATTCAAATAATTTACTAGCAATTGTGACTAGAGCAATATGTCGGTAGTTGTTGTTATCAGACAGGTCACCTGCCTTATTTTTAATTATGATTGTAATTATCATAGCATCCGGTAAAAAAACCGTGAATTAACATTAAAAGTGACATGAGAACAATTTTTTCATTCGGATATTTAAAATGTTCATTACTTACACTATCATAACCCGGATTTTTGCCTACAAGCATTACATGTTCAGTGAAGAAAGTACAGGTAGCAGTGATGACACAAGAGTGGTGATTTGCATAGAAAGTTCAGACACTGAATCGACAAGAGTTTTATGAGATAGTTCAGTGTCATATAATTTGTTTTTGCACGTGGTGATTTCACGTGACAATGTAGACATGTCGACATGATTAAAATCAATGGTCGGTAGTTTGCTAAGATCACAGGCAACATAGATCGGTATTGCGTCAGGGTCAGCTTCGTCCAAGATTTTCGAAATGTCGTCAACGTTGTGTTTGGCTTTATCGGCCCCTTGTCGTTTAATCCGACGATGTTTCAAAGTGGTAGAGACATGTGAATGTAACGTGTCTTTGGCACTTAAGATGTCTTCATCGTTAAAGTTGTCCAATATAATGCGGTTAAGAATAGATCATGGTAAAACGTCCATTCGATTAATGTAAAAACATAAAAGTTTGTTAATGACGACAACATTGTCGGTCGCCATAGCAGCGGGCGATAATATAGTTTGTCGAGAAGTTGCAGTGTAAAAGCCAATAAAAAAACAATTGATGCCAACAGAGATTGATAGGCACGGAATGAAGCTTTTAAGTGCAAAGTTTCACTAGCCTTGTAGATATCTACGTACAGGTTCACCACTGTGACGGAAAGATTTTGCAACAGCAACATATGCCATAGCATATCGGATATCCATAGCATAGCCATAGGCGGTAATCGTCTACTTAACTGGCCTAAATTATTAGGGCTTTATGCCGACTATTTCTCCAGAATTTTTTACCTGATGCGTTCCTTACACCATTCCGCATACGTTCCAGTAAAACAGTTCATATATTCTTTAAAAATATTGTGCTTTAGGCCACTTTTAATCAGTTTTACACATCAAAACGGCGGAACGGATTGCATGATAAACATGGCGCGTGTGCGATTTGCGCATTAGTCACGCCTCGGTGCCATCAGAACCGCGAAGGCGATCTTTGTGCGTATCGAGCGTACACATACGCATCGTAAAAAAATTAAAAGAGAAAAAAGAGAAAGTAGGCTAAACAAAATTTAAAACGAAAGAATTTAAAAAAAAATATTCTCCACAGTTTTTATATTAAACGTAACATTTGTAGAGCACATACAAGGAGGGAGGGAGGGAGGGAGGGAGGGAGGGAGGGAGGGAGGGAGGGAGGGAGGGAGGGAAATGGAGAGGTAGAGACTACGACATTGTGGTTCTGTAATTCCAACACGCCGCCAACCCCGTCTATCAGGACGACGTCGGCGCTTCGAAAATAGGCGGCTTCGACAACGGCGACAAGTTGGTAGTATGTGAAAGAGTGATACGTAGACACGCTCCCCTCCGACGTTTAATAATATCCAAATGCCGTGAGCTTGTACGCTCATTGAGCTATACAGGCCTATGTTGGAACATTTGTTTTTGCGCGGTTTATTATTTTGCTCTTCGTACTAATGTTAGCAGTAAGATGCACGCATGAGGAAGCTACAGTGTGGTGTGAACCATTGTCATATTAAATATTGATAAACACGTGTACTTGTCCGTATTAAAAACACACGCCATGTCTCCCTCCCGCGATGCCTCCTTTCCATCGCTCGCTTCTTCTCTGCCCCACTCACTCCCGCGTCTCCTTCTCACCCATCGAATGGGGCGTGGTAGCGTTCCGGATAGAACGTCAGGCTCTCAGTCGTGAAAACCTAAGTTTGAACCCTCTCTGCCGTTTCGAAGCTTTGGCAATTTGTTTCACCAAGCGTTACCACAACTCATTCATTTGTATCAATGAATACTTGGTTATATGGGCGGTGAATATATGTACGAATGGTCTTCGTGCAATAACTGTAGCTTGGCTGAGTGCTTCCCAGAGAAGTCGAGATGGAGTTGGAATGGACAGGTGTGCTAGGGGGTGAAGTGTAAAACACTTTGAACAGTACAAATGACTGGATACAACGAACATACTTTTCCAGCATATCTACCTGCCACCCTCCCTGTCTGCTTCCCTACCCGCCTACACCCGTCATGCGTGAGTGCGTGCTTGTGACTCATATGTAAGGAGCTGTCCTATTCTGTCCACATTTAAGTCACGGGTACATTTACTGCAGAACATTGAATGCACACCAACTGATGTGTACTGTTGTTTTTGTGTGTAAATGAAAATTGCTTTAAACAGAATGATTACGTATTCTCGACATAAAAGTATACATTTGCCGATACAATTGGTATACCAGAATAATTGCTTCCCAGAGAAGTTGAGGTGGATTTTGAACGAATATTTCCGCCACGGGTTCAAATGTAAAACACTTTGAACAATCCCAAGGACTGGATACCACGAAAGCATTGTTCCTGTATGTCTGCTTCTATCCCCGCCTCCCTCTCTCCCTCGTGTATGCGTGTGTGCGTGCTTGGGAGTCCAGTGTAAGGGGCTGTCCTTTTCTGCCCACATTCAAGTCACATTTACTGCAGAACACGGAACGCACACTAACTGATGCGTACTATTATTTTGTGTGTAAACGTGTTGAGAAAATTGCTGTAAATAGAACGATTACGTATCCTCAATAGAATAATACGCATGTTTCGATACGGTTGGATCACACATCTAGGCTATTTTATAATCTTCGCATTCTTAAAGTACCAGATATTGTGGAGTTAAGAATTGTTATAATTGTGTTTAAGGCATATCACAATCAATTGCCAACGTATGTACAACAGTTTTTTCATTCAGCACGAATCTGTTTATGCAACCCGACAAAATTACACATTTACTCAAAAGTGTGCACGTTCTAATATGAAAAGTATGAGTTTATCAATTAAAGGTGTACAGCTCTGGAATTCTCTTGATAGTTCACTATTTGTTTGTCGGAATTTTCATCTTTTAAAAAAAATATAAAGCTACAATTTTGAAGAGTTATGAATCTGATATGTAACTATTTATGGTTAAAAAATGACTGAGATTACGGTTATAAAATAATATTTTGATCTAAATTGCTTGAGGTGGTTTTAGTTAAATTGACTGCAAATTCAAATTGGCTTGGGGTGTAATTAAATTTACCACTTCACATTCGGCCTGCCATAAAAAACATGAAGTCTAATGTACCATGTTTTAAAAACGAAACAATCTGTCACATGCGTACAATTGTATACTGTATTTTATTCAGTACTATGTATTTTTATTTGTAATAGGGCAAGTAACACAAGTATTACACTTCTAATTGCCTTTTTCGACAATTTTACAGTTACGAAATGCTGTTCTATTATGTTTGTATATTATTGTTGTTGAAAAATAAAGATTCATTCTTAGGTTCATAGCTCTGGGAAGAAAAATACAGGTGCTCTACTGTATGTATATATATTCGCTTACTTTTTCAGGTCAAGTACCTAGGATCCATTGGAGAATGAAGGATGCTGCCCGGAAAATTATGAGTCGGGTCATGACAAATGACCTGGTTCAGAAATTCAATTGGAATGGGAGGAAAAAGAGCCTTTCTGACCCTTCGTCTAAACAAAGTGGTGATTAGTAAGTTGCACTTGTAAACATCTATTGCTTGTTTCTCTAATTAGGCAGGCTTTTCTACATTTTTAAATGCATACTGTCTTGAATTTCAGTTTTCTCAAATGGATCAGATCTTGTAATGTGAACATTATTTTCTACTGTGTGGTGCTGTTTCCTTTGTCTATGTTATCTATGTATGTTAGATTAAAAATTCGCTCTGTTTTCATTTCATGCGTGATGTTACCTGTTGATAGAATTGCCTGGTTATTACAGCATAATTTTACTTCATGAAGCCACTACTCTGTTAGTTTCACCCTTGCAGATGGTGAGATATGCATGATACGCATCTTCACCATCTCAAAAAGATTGCACATGCATCTACAGTGTGTGAGAAAACTGCTCATTCAGAAGGAGGAAATATGGAATATTATGGATGACTGAAACTAGATGATGATGTTTTAAGCTTTTACAGGTTTAATCTACACTTTAATTAAAAATATAGTGTAGCAACCTTGCTTTTGTTGAATTTATAATTTTCTACTTGAAACAACATACTAGCAGTAGCACTTTAACAAGTGGTGCACATTCCATTTTTAGTAGAACCTGTAAGTGTATTCTGACAGTTTCTAGGCATTTCGTTTTCACTGGTTTTATAATCTTTTCAGAGGCTGTCAAACTGATCACAATTCTTGGAGAAATGAAAGAAGATGTCATTGCAGGAGCTTGTAAATTTTGGCTGCGCTACGCGAAGGACCGGGATGGAGGCAGGCAGAGGAGGACTCTTCTGAAAGCACCAAACAGCCTGAACAACCCCAGTTCAGAGTAGTAGTGGGAGAAGTGAAATTAAGTAATCATTATGAAAAATTGCAGTTTGCTAAGGAAGGAAAAGAACATTTTACACAGGAATAAGTTTTTGATGACTTGTGTATGTACCCAATTAATTTGTTTTTGTGTTTTTGTAAAAATGTTAATTGAAATGTTTTTGTTTCTGTGTGGACTATTACATGATTAGCAGCAGATATTGCTGTTCATTGCAGTTATGTAAATTTGTTGCTGTTGTTATAATTCATAATTTTTCTGAAGTCATATTAACATTACATTGATTAAAATGTTGGTTTATCAGTTGTATCGCTTTTGTGGTGTGGTTTTATTTAGTACTGCAGTTTCACTTTGTTGTAGAATGTGCATATTACAATAGGCTAAAAAGCAGAATATTTACCATTGGAAAGCATGATATGCTTCCTTGGTTCAATTGTTAGTGTTTATGTAGGATGTCAACTTGGATGTGGGTAGATGCTACGAGGGACCTTGTGAACCTCAATAATTCAACCTATTTATGGTTAATATGAAAAGCTGTGATATCTTCACTACCACATTGATAAGCACATTATAGGAAATTGGAAGCACTTTACTCCATATTTGTTCTTTGCTTTTTCTTGCTTGATAGGAAATGAGCATTTTAATCACCATTAACAGTAATAATACTGACAAGTTTTTAGATGCACATGCAGTGACCAAATGTATTATGGTCATGCAGATTGCAGTAAAGAGGGTATACATTGGTCCAACGTTGGCAGTGAGTGTTGGCTGGATATTGGCCCAATGCCGTTGGTCCAATGGTGTCGACTTGGTGCAAAATGACATTGGCCCAATGTCAGGGTTCTGACAGTGGCCCCATGCCGAATGTTGCATTGGGTCAACGTTGGCAGTGACTGTTGGCTGGGCATTGCCCAATGCCGTTGGCCCAATGGTGTTGACTTGGTGCAAAATGACGTTGGCCCAATGTCAGGGTTCTGACAGTGGCCCCATGCCGAATGTTGCATTGGGTCAACGTTGGCAGTGAGTGTTGGCTGGGCATTGGCCCAATGGTGTCGACTTGGCGAAAAATGACGTTGGCCCAATGTCAGGATTTCAAAGTTGGCAGTGAGTATTGGCTGGGCATTGGCCCAATGCCGTTGGCCCAATGGTATCGACTTGGTGCAAAATGACGTTGGCCCAATGTCAGGATTCTGACAGTGGCCCCATGCCGAATGTTGCATTGGGCCAACGTTGGCAGTGAGTGTTTGCTGGGCATTGGCCCAATGCCTTTGGCCCAATGGTGTCGACTTGGTGCAAAATGACATTGGCCCAATGTTAGGATTATGACAGTGGCCCCATGCAGCATGTTGCATTCGGCCAATGTTGGCCCAATGCCTGCTTGCTATCTGGGAAACCCGACAGTGCGTAACCATCGTGAATTGATCGTGTATTTATAAAATGCTGCCAAGTCTACCGCTTTGACGGTAGAACTACCACTTTGTCTTCAATTTTACATTATCTACCGCTTTACTGCATTCAAGCCAAAATCTACCGCCAAACCGCAATTCCAAGCGTACAGTTAAAATTACTCATTTCGAATCCAAATATACGACCAAACCACACCACTTCACATAGGAAATGCACCATAAGTAAACATACTCTAAAATTGTTTTTTTTTTTGCGCCAGGACGGGAAGCCCCCTTCTACACCCTCCCCTCGCGGCCGCGGCGCCAGGACTTCGTCGCCAGATCTTGATCTAATATATCACCGTCACATCATTAAAATCGGTAGATATGCCGTCACACGTCTGTCCTTATACGAAACACTGGGGAATGTCTGTCACATGTCTGTCTTTATACAGGACATTTGGGAATGTCTGTCACACGTCTGTCCTTATACGAAACTTCGAATGTCAAATCTACAGTAGACGAGGTGTAACTACTTTTGAGTCTAGAGTTTCGGCAAAACGCAGCGGATTTTGTTTTGTTTAACCTGTAGGTAGGCCTGTTCCTACGAAGAAAATGCGGTGTGTCTGAAAATGTTTAAACGAAAAGACAACATTAAACATCTGTTATGTGCAATTTATTGCAATAAAAAACAAGTATGCTACAAGTGACTAAAACAACACGTAATCGTTTTAATTTCTATATCGGCATTATTGTAAACTAGAGGCACGGTAGTGTAGTAATAGTAAAATTATGTATTTATTCATACGACAATGTGTACAATTCAATTACAATTGAAGTATCTTTGCACAAAAAGAGACTAACACGTATTTTATCTTAACGTAGGACGTTTTTCTGTGGTGCTTAATTTTGGTCACGGATTTATTCGAACCAGCAAATACCAGCCATGCCAGCCACACAATGACACCTTTCACACGTCCAATGGTTCCTCTTCCCAACACCTTTTCTCCCTATTCCCCACATTCACTGGTTCCTTCTCCAACACCTTTTCTCCCTATTCCCCACATTCACTGGTCCCTCCTCCCAACACCTTTTCTCCCTATTCCCCACATTCACTGGTACCTTTCTCCCTATTCCACACATTCACTGGTTCCTTCTCCCAACAACCTTTCTCCCTATTCCCCACATTCACTGGTTCCTTCTCCCAACAACCTTTCTCCCCATTCCCTACATTCACTGGTTCCTTCTCCCAACAACCTTTCTCCCTATTCCCCACATTCACTGGTTCCTTCTCCCAACAACCTTTTCTCCCTATTCCCCACATTCACTGGTTCATTCTCCCAACACCTTTTCTCCCTATGCCCCGCATTCACTGGTTCCTCCTCCCAACAACCCTTCTCCCTATTCCCCACATTCACTGGTTCCTCCTCCCAACACATTTTCTCCCTATTCCCCACATTCACTGGTCCTTCTCCGAACAACCTTTCTCCCTATTCCCCACATTCACTGGTTCCTTCTGCAACACCTTTTCTCCCTATTCCCCACATTCACTGGTTCCTTCACCCAACAACTTTTCTCCCTATTCCCCACATTCACTGGTTCCTTCACCCAACAACTTTTCTCCTTATTCCCCACATTCAATGGTTCCTTCTCCCTATTCCCCACATTCACTGATTCCTCCTCCCAACACCTTTTCTCCGTATTCCCCACATCCACTGGTTCCTTCTCCTAACACCTTTTCTTCCTATTCCCCACATTCACTAGTTCCTTCTCCCGACACCTTTTTTCCCTATTCCTCACATTCACTGGTTCCTCTTCCCAGCAGCGTTTCTGCTTATTCCCCACATTCACTGGTCCTCATCCCAACTCTTCCCCGCAGTTGGCCTCCCATCTTTCCTATATTCGATCGTCTTTCCACTCATTGTAACATTCCTTCTTCTCCATATTCCCAATACCTCAATGCTTGCACTCCCCTTGTCCCTACATGGGATTAGTCTCCCTCCCATACCTCACTCCCTCGTCCTCGTTTTCGCTCGTCCAATCAGCTGAAAGGTCCTACTCAGCGCGGCCAAACATCACCAGACGACGGGTCCCCCAATGTGAGGTGTGGAAGAATAATATAGCTTTCACAAGTTTAACGTAATTACTTGAACTGTGTGAGCTTAGTGAGGGTGTGTGGGTGGTAGAACGACAACTGCTAGAGGTCCACAAGTATGTGTGTCACAAAATTTGTGAGCTTAGTGAGGGTGTGTGGGTGGTAGAGAGACAACTGTTAGAGGTCCACAAGTATGTTTACAAGAATGTGTGTTGGTCGGTCGGTCGGTCGGTCGGTCGGTCGGTCGGTCGGTCGGTCGGTCGGTCGGTCGGTCGGTCGGTCGGTCGGTCGGTCGGTCGGTCGGTCGGTCGGTCGGTCGGTCGGTCGGTCGGTCGGTCGGTCGGTCGGTCGGTCGGTCGGTCGGTCGGTCGGTCGGTCGGTCGGTCGGTCGGTCGGTCGGTCGGTCGGTCGGTCGGTCGGTCGGTCGGTCGGTCGGTCGGTCGGTCGGTCGGTCGGTCGGTCGGTCGGTCGGTCGGTCGGTCGGTCGGTCGGTCGGTCGGTCGGTCGGTCGGTCGGTCGGTCGGTCGGTCGGTCGGTCGGTCGGTCGGTCGGTCGGTCGGTCGGTCGGTCGGTCGGTCGGTCGGTCGGTCGGTCGGTCGGTCGGTCGGTCGGTCCCTTCTTCCCATGTTCGTTCGGTTCTCATCCTTACATTCGTTCAACACTCCTCCTCACATTTTATCTCCATCTCCTCCACATTCACTCTTTCATCTCCACATGTTCACATCCTCCACTCAGCACAGTTTGTTTCCCCCACGCATTCTCACCCCTCCGCTCATATTCCCTCCCTCCCATATCCTCTCGTCCTACCTCTCAACGTCTGCTCTTCCCTCGTCTCGACAATCGCACATCTTTCCTCCCAACATCCTCAGTCCGATATTCGCTAGTCCACATTCCCGAAAAGAGCATATTCGGTGCAAAAATATCATGAGGACGACATATCCCCCAATATGTGCTGACATCTGGCGAACAGTGAGATAACAACACATTATTGACTCCATGCATGCACAACAGAATCCCTGCAGTAAATAACGACTAGGTAATGAGAGAGCGAAATCAATATGTGTGTGTGTGTGTGTGTGTGTGTGTGTGTGTGTGTGTGTGTGTGTGTGTGTGTGTGTGTGTGTGTGTGTGTGTGTGTGTGTGTGTGTGTGTGTGTGTGTGTGTGTGTGTGTGTGTGTGTGTGTGTGTGTGTGTGTGTGTGTGTGTGTTTGTGTGTGTGTGTGTGTGTGTGTGTGTGTGTGTGTGTGTGTTTGTGTGTGTGTGTGTGTGTGTGTGTGTGTGTGTGTGTGTGTGTGTGTGTGTGTGTGTGTGTGTGTGTGTGTGTGTGTGTGTGTGTGTGTGTGTGTGTGTGTGTGTGTGTAAGGTGTCAACCGAGGACATTGGCCAGAATACACACCTTCTAACCGAGGTCCTACCGCCAACGTTTTTAAACGCCTACTAGTGGTTTCCTGTGTTAATTTGATGTAGACCTCGGTTAGACGTTCAGAGCCTGTTTTTGTGTGAACTGTGTGTATAACTCTCGAGTCGGCGAAATCTGTCTTCACACACTCGCTTTGACGCGCGTCCTCGGTTCTACGGTGAATATTCTGGTCCGAACCGTTGCGTCATTTCACTGTCTGCGCGACACCCACGTCCCGTATTTTTTTTTTATACTGCCATGACAAATTTACGAATATCAGATAACGCTATATCAGATAG